>SJYA01001417.1:2678606-2751363 GCA_006410615.1 Neotragus moschatus
GTATAATGCCCTACCAGGCCATATATCCATCAACTGATGAATGGATAAACAAAATGTGGTATATGCATATAACAGAATATTACATAATCACAAAAAGGAAAGAAGTACTAGTATATGATACAACATGGATGACCTTTATGATAGTTTTATGTGTCAACCTGACAGGATCACAAGGTGCCAAGGTATATGGCTAGACATTATTTTCACACGAGTCTGTGAGAGTGTTTCCAGGTGAGGTTAGCATCTGAACTGTAGACAGTAAAGACAGTAAAGGACAGATTGTCCTTCTCAGTGTGGGTGGACATCATCCAATCTACTGAGGGCCTGACTAGAACAAGAAGGCACGGGAAGGAAGAATTTGCTTTTCTGCCTGACTGGGTGAACGGAAACATTGGTCTTCTCTTGACCTTGGTCTGAAAATTGCACCACTGACTTCCCTGGTCCTCAGGTCTTTGGATTCAGACTGAACTACCCCCATTGGCTTTCCTGGGTCTCCAGCTTGTAGATAGTGACCATGGGACTTGGGACTTCATTTATATGACATGTCCAGAATAGGCAACACCAGAGAGACAGGATGTAAATTAACATTGCCAGGGGTCATGGAGTGGGGAGGGCAGAAAAGGGAATGAGGTGTGATTCTGATGGGCATGGTGTTCCTTTCTGTGGTGATGAAAATGTTCTGTAATTAGACGGTGGTGATTGTTGCCCAACCTTATGAATTGTGTACTTTAAGAGGGTGGATTTTATGATTTGTTAATTATGTCTCAGTAGCTCAGTCAGTAAAGAATCTGCCTGCAATGCATGAGACCTGGGTTCAATTCCTGGTTCAGGAAGATCCCCTGGAGAAGGAAATGGCAACCCACTCCAGTATTCTTGCCTGAGAAATCCCATAGACAAAGAAGCCTGGAGGGCTACAGTTCATGGAGTCGTAAGAGTCAGACATGACTTAGTGACTAAACCACCAATTTTATCTCAGTTAAAAATAAAATAAGCTCAACATTCAAAAAATGAAGACCACAGCATCTGGTCCCATCACTTCATGGCAAATCGATGGGGGAACAATGAAAACAGTGACAGACTTTATTTTCTTGGGCTCCAAAATCACTGTGGATGGTGACTGCAGACATGAAATTAAAAGACACTTGGAAGAAAAGCAATGACAAACTTAGACAGTCTATTAAAAAACAGAGATCTCACTTTGCCTACAAAGGTCCATGTAGTCAAAGCTATGATTTTTCCAGTAGTCATGTACCAATGTGAGAGCTGGACCATAAAAAAGGCTGAACACCAAAGAATTGATGCTTTTGAACTGTGGTGTTGGAGAAGACTCTTGAGAGTCCCTTGGACAGCAAGGAGATCCAATCAGTCCATGCTAAAGGAAATCAACCCTGAATATTCATTGGAAGTACTGATGCTGAAGCTGAAACTCCAATACTTTGTCCACCTGATGCTAAGAACTGACTCATTGGAAAAGACCCCGATGCTGGGAAGGATTGAAGGCAGGAAGAGAACAGGATGACAGAGAATGAGATAGTTGGATGGCATCACCGNGCTAAAGGAAATCAACCCTGAATATTCATTGGAAGTACTGATGCTGAAGCTGAAACTCCAATACTTTGTCCACCTGATGCTAAGAACTGACTCATTGGAAAAGACCCCGATGCTGGGAAGGATTGAAGGCAGGAAGAGAACAGGATGACAGAGAATGAGATAGTTGGATGGCATCACCGACTCAATGGACGTGAGCTTGAGCAAACTCTGGGAGGCGGTGAAGGACAGGGAAACCTGGTGAGCTGCAGTCCAGGGGGTCGCAAACAGTTGGACACAACTGAGCAACTGAGCAACAACAACATATTATATGGGCTTCCCAGGTGGCACTAGAGATAAAGAATCTGCCTGCCCATGCAGGAGATGCAAGAGACACAGGTTCGATCCTTGGCTTGGGAAGATCCTCTGGAGTAGGAAATGGCAACCTGCTCCAGCATTCTTGTCTGGGAAATCCCATGGATAGAGGAGTGTAGCAGGCTACTGTCCATGGCGTTGCAAAGAGCTGGACATGACTGAGCACACACACACATACACACACACACACACACACACACACACACACAACATAGACCACACTAAAATTATGTTAATAATGTGAGAGACTTTGTTTTTCATACATGACCTTATGAAAAAGATGAGTAATGAATGGAAGAAAAGAGCAATAAGCATACAATGAAGAGAATTCCTTGGTGGTCCTGTGGTTAGGACCGTGCTTTTACTGGCAAGGACTTGAATTCAATCCCTAGCTAGGGAATTAAGAAGCTGCAAACCTTGTAGTGTGGCAAAAAAAAAAAAACAAAAAACAACCCACAACAATAACTACCCCTCCCCAACCTGCTCACAAATCCCGTTATACTGGCTAAAATAAAAGGACTGGCTGTGGGTAGGCTGAAAAATGCCTCCTCACAAAAGCTATCTACCTCCTAGTTCATGGAACCTGAGACTGTTACCTTCCTTGATCATAAAAGGGGAAGGATGTCTTTGGAGATGTTACTGAGTTGATGACCTTGAGAAGGTTAACTAGGTGGGCCCTAAATGTCATCATAGTGTCTTTATGAGAGAGAGGCACAGGGAGATTCCACAGACAGAAGAGGAGGAAAAAATGTGACCACAGACACGTACGTGGATGATGTAGCCAGAGGTCAAAGGATGCAGGCGACCACGAGAAGGTGGAGGAAGCACAAAGCAGTCCCTCTTACAGCTTCAGAGGGAGTGCGGCCCCACCAGCCTCTTGATTTCAACCCAGCGATACTGGTTTGGATTTCTGGCCTTCAGAACCATGAGAGAATAAATTTCTATTGTGTTAAGACACCAAATTCACAGGAATTTGTTTCAGTAGTCATAGGAACTAGTACACTAATCACATCAAATGGCGTAATCACTTTGGAAAACAGTGACAGTTCCTTAAAGTGTTAAATATGCACTGTTAAATGATCCAATCATCCCACCTGTAGGGAAATGAAAGTACATATCCATACACAAGACTAGCACATGAATATTCACAGAAAATAGTTCCAAACTGAAGACAACCTCAACATTTATCAACAGGTAAATGTGTTAACAAATTATGGCATATACATACCATGGAATACTACTCAGAAATGAAGCCAATTATTGATATATACTATAATGCAGATGAACGTCAAAATAAGGATTTTGAGTAAAAGGCCAGACCTCAAAAAAAGGGTACACTTCAGAATTCCATTTATATAGAATTCTAGAAAATGCAGACCACTCTGTGGTGACAGAAAGCAGATCACTGGTTACCTGTGGAGGGAGGTAGGGCTAAGAGGGCATGAGGTGATAAATATGTTTATGATCTTCACTATGGTGCTGGTTTTACAGATGTATAATCAGACAGAACTTATCAATTTCTATAGTTTAAACTTGAAATTTACTGTGCATCAATAAAACTGATAAAAAAGTAAGTGCATGTGAAAGGTCACACGCAGGGAGCTGTGATCACAGAGAAAATGAGAGTTTCCTGGAGCGGATGCCCTCGAGACTGGAACTTAATTCTTTATTCAGTCTGATAGTCTTGCCACTTGAATTTTGGGAATGAACACTGCTTTGAACCAGGGTTGGAGGTCGGAGCTCTAAAGTTCTAGAAACAGAAACACATTTGGAACACTGGTCTAAGAGCCTTAGACATGCTGGGATATTTCCTAGTCCACCTGATGACTGGTCCTTGAAGACGAGTGTGCAGGCACCCCTTGGTATGTGCAAAGTGGTGATCTAGAGAGACAGAACGTACAGGTAGGCCGATGCCAAAGCTAGAGCCAGGTAGGCATAAAACTGGGGCTACAGGAGATGACTGGGCGTGCAGAACACCACAGGAGAGAGGGTAGAGAAGGTCTAATTTACCTGACAAACCTTATTTTGTGAGTGTAATCTCTAGCACTTCAGCGGCAACAAAAACATCCAGAGGTAATCAGGGCATTTCCTGCCATTTCCNGTGCTGCGATTCATGGGGTTGCAAAGAGTCGGACACGACTGAGCAACTGAACTGAACTGAACTGATACCAGCTAATGTGAGAGGTGAAAAGTATCTCATTTTAACTTATAATTTATATCATTTTAACTAGAAAGATTGAATGTAATTTTATAGCTTCATTGATTATTAATATTTCTTCTTTAAGGAAGTGCCTATTCATTACATTTCACAGTATTTTCACCAGGTGCTAATTTTTGTGTTGATTTATAAAAAGTTTTGTAGGTTATAAACCTTATTTCTATCGATGTTCACCAGTTATGTTGTAAATGTTTCCTCCCATTTATTCTTTGTCTTTCAGCTTTCTATATTTCATTTATTTATGTATCTGTACCAAAATAATATTTCAAAATCTTATATAGAAAAATTACCTGTTGTTTCTAGCTTTAATGCCTTTGTTACCTTCAAATATATTAAAATATTCACGTTTTTGCATTTCAATCTTTAGAATCCATTATAATCCATGTGAAATTTATTTGGCCATAAGGAGTGAAATATTTCATCTCTTTCCCCAAATGGTTAGTCAGTTCATTCAACAGTCCATCTTTTCAAAGATGAGTAATTATTTTTATCAAATACTGAATTGCTAAATACGTGGATCTATTTCTGTTCCTTCTGTTCTATTTCATTTATCTGTCTAATATGCTAGGACATTACTTCTTTAATTGCTTTACCTTCGGAATTTTGCTTCATTCTGATTCTTTTTCAAGATTTGAAAATGTCTTCTTTGCTAGCAAAAGCCCTTCCCCCAACATGATAGCATGTTTACTTTCATTATCAGTAGGCTGAGAAAACACACATGCCTGTGCGTTCTTAGATCACTGATTCTCTGATTCAGTTTTGAGGAGCTAAAGGAGGAAAACAGAGGGAAGCTGTTCTCCATTTCATGGTTATTAAGTGGAAAAGCGAGTTTGGTATAGCGATACACCAGATTTCTCTAACAGTGGTCTACACTGAGTGTTAAATTTTTCTGATATTCCCGGTGACTTGCAGCAGAGTGAACTGCTAAAACACAAGTGTAGGTCACTCTACACTTTGTTGTCTTTCCACACATGCAGCTGGACATATTTGTATTTAATATAAATTTATTAAACTATAATTCATGCTATAGAATATGTTTATGTTAATTTATAATTTAGAGGCTGATGATTGTTAACAACAGTTTCTTTTCTGACTGGTATAACTAGACAGTTCCCCTTTCAGTATATGTTTGATGTTATGGAGAGAATCCTTAACAGAAAGTATACATTGGACAACCTTTCTGGTACATAAAACAGGCACACAAACTACATAGAACCTAAGACCTTAAAACTTTCTGCTATTTATTTCTTCTACAGTTAAGAGGTCTATAGTTTGTAAGGCAATATATAGACACATTCCCTACTCTATCTTTCTGTATTAAAGAAGGTAAATGTTAGAACATGGCTGGGACCACTGAGGATTTGGAAGGAATCGTGTCTGTGGTCACAATCAGAGGATGGGCATCTAGAGACAGCAGGGAGCAGGGGAGCTGTCAGTGTCCTACATCCCAACCATGTGGAGTCCTCAGCCACAGAGGGCATCAACTTCAGTAACATGGAAGGTGTGTGTTGCAGTGACCCAAAATAGGTCCTCCATTCTCCTTGTTAGAGGCTACATTGAGAACTGAAAACATCTTGAGCAACCAGAGCATTAGAATAACTCATGATTGGAGAGAAGCTAATGATGGCTTCATCAGGACTGGACCATCCTCTGCTGTCCACCTGGTCTTAGTGTCCTTGTAGAACAGGGACATCTCAGAGGAGAAACAGGACTTCCTGGGGGTGCTGTCTGAGCAGGTTGTGGAGGGAAGTGGGTATGAAATGCAGGGGAGAGGAAGTTGGGAAGGCAGCTGACTACTGAACTTTGGTGAGTAGGCATCAGGTGAGCAATCATCAGGTAGACTCAAATACACACCTGAAATCAGAGGCTGCAGGCTGATCCTCCAGAGCTTGGACTCTCAGGCCCCGGTGAGCCCTTCAAGATCCTCTGCACCTGGGAGGAATATCCTTAACCAGTGTTTGTGTGAGCTTCTGCTTATTGGCTCAATCCACAACCTCCTGCCTGGAACCTGCAGAGGGTGCTGTCTGAACAAACCCTGACTCGGAACAACGCTGTAAATTTAGGAATGTTTTGTCATCATGGGGTGGAGAAGGCAATGGCACCCCACTCCAGTATTCTTGCCTGGAAAAATCCCATGGATTGAGGAGCCTGGTAGGCTGCAGACCATGGGGTCGCTAAGAGTCAGACACGACTGAGCAACTTCACTTTCACTTTTCTCTTTCATGCACTGGAGAAGGAAATGGCAACCCACTCCAGTGTTCTTGCTTGAGAATCCCAGGGACAGAGGAGCCTAGTGGGCTGCCGTCTATGGGGTTGCACAGAGTCAGACATGACTGAAGTGATTTAGCAGTAGCAGTGTCATCATGGGGAAAATTTTTTTACTTTTTTTTTGACAGCTCTTTTCATTCATTTTTTGTTTTTGAGGCACTTTATAAAAAGTAAAAATTAAAGATGCTATGAACAGTGGTCAGAGATTGGTAAACTGCAACAGCTGACCAGATTTGGCCAGTGGCCTCTTTTGTATATGCTCTCCCAAACCAAGGATGGTTTTTACAATTTTAATGGACTGTTTAAAGGGTGTTTAAAAACTCATACAAGAATTAAACACTAGACTGCAGCCCAGTCCTTCCCCTATCTCCCCCATCACATAATTGTTCTCCTGTTCAGTAGAGTTTTTATTGCCACCTAGGCCATCCTGTTTTCCTCTCTTTTGCAAGAAAATACAGGTACAAACTACTCCTCCAATCAGGAGTCCCCGAGATGGGCTGGCTTTTGGTTTTCAGAAGCTGCCAGTGGGTTCCAGTGTGTTGTGTTATTGCCGGGGTCCAGCCCTCGTGGATCCAGGAAATTCAAAGTGTGGATGGCGTCGGCGAGGAAAACTTATTTATTATTAATATAAGATTAGATTAGGAAATAATAATATAGTAGGAAAACTTAGTGGAGAAAAGAGGCTGAATAACTTGGTTTACTTGGAAAGCCAATAAAACCTCAAGACAAGAGGTTTGCACCATCTATATTAGGCTACCGGCATCCGTTTGAATATCGGAGAGTGCCCTGCTCTGGGCGCTCTCTCTTATGGATCTTAGAAGCTGGGACAAGTAAGTAGACATGGCGAGCCTCCACACCCCAGATGGGAATTCAGCCTGAAAATAGAGTAAAGAGGAGACACGGGGGAAGCCCAGCATCGGTGCAAGACTCCAAAAACTATTTTTCAAAATCAGCCCATATACCCCAAGTTGTGCATAATGGAATATGCAGAGTTATGCAGGGGCAGCCGTCCTGACCCTCATTGAGACAAGGCTTTCTTTTTGCATACCCTCCCATATACAAAAGGTCTCAGGTGGTTTCCATTATCTTCTCGCCAAGAGGCCTGTTAACATTTTTATGCCTCTCTTCCTGGACCATTGTCTATTAACCAGAAAACTCCTTTTCCCTAGAAGTGTTTTTTCCTTACTCTGCATTACCCTCAAAATACTAAAATTACATTCCTGTAGAACAAATGTACAGTGGGTTATAACTAAGGAAGAACTTAACTCAAAGATCTGATATTGCTAATACCAGGTCTACTACCTGTTTTTCTATATACCAACTATATCTCACAAATAAAAGATATGAAAATTTGGCAGCAAGTATTGGCTCAACAAAAGAAACCTTTAATCAGTCCTAGTCTAATGATTTTAACTCCTCGGAAGTCCCTACATTCCTAGGATGTTTTAAGCTTCCTGTGCCTCCCAGGGTCAGGAGGCCTCAAACAATCACATGCACAGCTGTACGAGTCCTGAAGGCAGGCTAGAAAGCCACCCGAGAGGTTTTTGGATTGAAACGCTCTTTCAAATGCAGAAGCCCTGAGTTGACTTTTTCCAGAGAATGTCAGAAGAGTGGAAAAGCAGGCAGATTCTTATTTTGGGGGGTACATGCTCAGGAAATGCCAGGGGGAAAACCTGAGATTTGACTCATCCTTGCCCATCAAATCTCTGCTGCGTGACCTTGTCATGGGTGGGATTTCTCATGCTGGCTCCTGGCATGTTATGATATCAATGATTTTTAAAATTATATATATATATATTATATTGTATACTTAAAAGGCAGTATCTTTTGTACTGTAAATTTGCAGAAAAAGATGCATAATGTACTTTTGTTTTTCCTTCTGTTGGAGTGTACCATATATAGTCTGTGTGCTTCTCCTGATGAAAATAAGCTTTATAAAAAGAAAGGAACAACTAAACAGTATTGACTATGCCTCAGAGATTCCTTGTGGCCTGGGCATTTTTGATAACATTAAAACCTAACATTTTTACTCTCTGGCTCTCTGTAATAAATGTGTGGACTTGTGACATGCTGCTGCTGCTGCTGCTAAGTCGCTTCAGTCATGTCTCTGTGTGACCCCGTAGATGGTAGCCCACCAGGCTCCTCCATCCCTGGGATTCTCCAGGCAAGAACACTGGAGTGGGTTGCCATTTCCTTTTCCAATGCATGAAAGTGAAAAGTGAAAGTGAAGTCACTCAGTCGTGTCTGACCCTTAGTGACCCCATGGTCTGCAGCCTACCAGGCTCCTCTGTCCATGGGATTTTCCAGGCAAGAGTACTGGAGTAGGTTGCCATTTCCTTCTCCCATGTGACGTAGATAATCTAAATTATTCAAGGAGATTATTAAGTAAGAGTACTATGGTCCTTCTGTACAGTGCATGGATTCCTTACCCTAAGTCAGAGACAGGCGGCTTAGTGCATTGTTGGAGAGAACACATTAAGTTTGGGTACTATGTGCTCAGTCATTCAATCACATCTGACTCTGTGACCCCATGAACTGTAGCCTGCCAGGCTCCACTGTCCATGGGATTTCCCAGGCAAGAGTACCTGATCGAGCTGCTATTTCCTTCTCCAGGAGATTTTCCCAACCTAGGGATCAAACCTGTGTGTACTGCGTCTCCTGCATTGGCAGGTGGGTTCTTTACCACTGAGTCACCTATTTTTGCTATTGCTAAGTCACTTCAGTCGTGTCTGACTCTTTGTGACCCCATAGACAGCAGCCCACCAGGCTCCCCTGTCCCTGGGATTCTCCAGGCAAGAACACTGGAGTAGATTGCCATGTCCTTCTCCAATGCATGAAAGCGAAAGGTGAAAGTGAAGTCACCTGGGAAGCCCTAAGTAGGTCTAAGAGATGGAGACTATTTAACCAGAAGTTGGGTTTTACTTGGAAAAGCAAGTAAATTGAATAGCTAGCTGTTCTGAGCTAGTTTACCCTGGTCGTAGTCAGGAAAAAGAGAAAAGGGTCTCATCACCTGCAGAGCACACCGAGGCTGCCTCTAAACCCAAGTCTGATGACTCCTGCCTTCTTCTTCCATGTGACCTTTGCAAGGACCTGATCGCCCCTTACATTACCCCACCCACCCATAGCCCTCCAGAGGCCAGAGGTTATGTCTAAGCTTATACTAGATCTTGTATTAAATATGAAATATTTGTCTTAAGCTTTCGCACTCTTGCTCTTTTACATATAATAATGAAATGTGATGATAGCTATTTAGTCACTAAGTTGTGTCCGACTCTTGCACCCCTATGGGGGTAATCCTACCAGGCTTCTCTGCCCATGGGATTTCCCAGGCAAGAATACTGGAGTGGGTTGCCATTTCCTTCTCCTGGGGATCTTCCCGACCCAGGATTGAACCCACACCTCCTGTATTGCAGGTGGATTCTTTACCACTGAGCCACTAGGGAAGCCCAATTATGAAAGGAGGAAAACCCAAAAATATGAAAGAGAAAAAGAAAGTTCTGTTACCTTTCATTGAAGTTTTATGTAAACTTTTTAAAAGAATGATTCTGTTCAAAAAATTAGGATGTATACTGATTTACATAAAAGTGTCAGGTTCAGACATTTTTTATATTCATTTGTGGTGCTCATTCTAAGTTCTTTTTTAAATTTATAAAGATTTTAACTGTTCTGAATATCTTCATTTTACTTTATGGATGGCAATGAGGAAGCAGAAAGATTTAATTGGGAATCTTGAATAAAGATCCTGATGTAACCACATATTAAAATATTAAAAATGTATTATTACTTAGTTCAGAAAATGAATTTGACTCAGAGAAACATACTAATAAATGGAAATCTGTCCTTTATTATTAATTTTTTTGAAAGAAAAAGACTTTCAATTTTGGAGTAATTTTAGATTACAGAAAAGTTGCAAAAAAGCTACAGAGAGTGGCCATGTGCCCTTCTCCCAACTTCCCCAGCATTAACATCTTATATAGCCATGAAGTGTTGACCAAAACAGAAGGATTACCATTGGTGCAATATTGGTGCAATGTTGCTAGCTAAACTGAAGATTTTATCCTACTGCACTAGCTTTCCTGTTTCAGGATCCACACCAAGTCCAAGGCTGTGGTCGGTGCCCTTTTGGGTTTAAACTCCCCTAAGACAATATCACATTCAGATTTAAGTGTTTAATGAAAAGACTGGACTTTCTACTTTTGAAGATTCCTTTAAGATATGATTTTCCTTCATTCTGTAATGTAAGAGCCAATGAGAGAAAAAGAGAAAAAATTCCTCTACCTTCAAGTGCTTTTACATAACAGAGATTTTTGGACAGATGCCATACTAACAGAAAGAAACCCTTAGTAATTTTTCTTAGAAATTCAAAACTCTCATAATTATTGATGGAAAATTCTTCCTAAGTTCCAAATTAAATTCTTTCTGTGGCAATCTAACTCAGCAGAAACAACAGAGTTTATCATTGTCATCATTAAAAGTAGAATCAATGGTTGGTTTAACTCATCGTGAGAACCAGGGTCCTGGTGGGAAGTTAGGGGGCCATCAGAGAAAAAGCAAGTCAAGAGCCACAGAACAGTTTCCTTGCTGTGGCAGCAGAGACAGAAGAACTCTCTCTCTGACAGGGCTGCTGGCTTTGCCAGGACACCCCTTCTTTTCACCAAGTGAGTGTGGGGTAAGATCCCAGAGGCTGGTGTCCCCCCAGCCACCCTGGCTTCACCGACTGTCTTGTCATAGCTGCCAGCATTTCTACTTTAGAGCAGTCTCGGCTGAGTGAACATTTGCATCAGGGTTTGTTTAGTTTCCGATGACTAGAAATCAAAGTCAGGAGCAAAACACCTAAAACCTTGCCAACCGCCCCACCCCCAAAAACCTATCAGAAAAAGTGGCAGTTACACCACAGGGAGCGTATCAGCTTCCTCCTGCCAGCTGAGGCTTCACACTGAACATGTGCTTTTGTATTTAAAATTGTTTCCATTTTTCTTGGTTTGAAGAAACCACATGCTCTTGTGTTTCCAGAAAACATCATTCTGTTGATGACCTTGGGGAGAGACAGTTGAATTCACTTGTATTCCATCAGGATGTCGGTTCTGCTTCCAGGAAAATCGCCTGTGTGCCAGGTCAAGAGAGGGAAAGCTCCATTTCTGCCTCCAAATGATTCTCCCAGGGCCAGCCTTAGCTGTGCTGGAGACACTCCTTCCCTGGGGGAACCCAGAGAGCCCAGCCCACCAGGAGCAGGCTTGTGTTAGGAGATTTGTGCTTCTACTTAGTACATGATCGCCTCTGAACTCCGTCCAGTGGCAGGAACTCTGCATCTGAGCATGTGTGCTACAGTGGTGCCCATTAGAAACTTGACTCTGCTCCGGGGCCTGTTTGACGCATCCGTAAAGGCTGCCATTTTGTTCCTAGGTTCCTGCATGTAGGATCAGAGCAGTCCCAGAGTCTCTTCCATCTTTGGAGAATCCAATTTGTAAAAAGTTCTTTCTCACATTGTTCAGTGCTTTTTCTTCTAACACCTCTTGGTGTTAAGGCTGCCTTCAGGAACTAAGACTTAATCTTTCATTGTCACAAAAGCCTAGTTTGGAGATGTCACCAGCGTAGCCAAGTGTACAGACTCTGGGCTTCTCTGGCTTGGACTTATAGTACTGTGCTGAGTAGAAGTGGTAAGAGTGTCTTCCTGGTATGAGGGGGAAAATATTCAGTTTTTTTTTTTTTTACTGCTGATTATTATGTTGGCCATGGGCTTTCCATACAAGGCCTTTGTTGAGATCATTTCCTTCTGTTTGTAGTGTGTCAAGAGTTTTTATCATGAAAGGATGCTAAATCTTGTCAATTACTTTTTATTCATTTGTTAAGATGATAATGTGAATTTTTTATTCCTCATTTTGTTAATGTAATGTATCACATCTATTGATTTGCCCATATTGAACCATCCTTACATCTCAGAGATAAATCCCATCTGATCATAGTGTATATCCTTCTTATGTGCTGTTGAGTTCAACCTGCTAGTATTTTACTGAGGATTTTTCCATCTATAGTCATCAGGGATATTGGTCTGTAGTTTTGTTTTTGTGTGATATGTTTTCCTAGTTTTGAGAACAGGTAATACTGGCTTCATAACATGAATTAGGAAGTGTTTCATCCTCTTCAGGTTTTAGCATTAAATCTTTGAAAGTTTGGTAAAATTCACCAGTGAAGGCATCTGGCTCTGGGCTTTTCTTTACTGGGAAGTTTTTAATTACTGATTCAATCTCTTTACTCATCATTTGTAGGTACCATAACTGCTTTATCCATTCATCTGTCATTGATGAGTGACAATAGCATTCATCATTCTAGGTTGCTTCCATGTCCTGGCAACAGTGATGCAATGAACATTGGAGTACCTGTGTCTTTTTGAGTTATGGCTTTCTCAGGGTATATGCCCAGTAGTGGGATAATTTGGTCATATGGTAGTTTTATTCCTAGTCTTTTAAAGAATCTCCATACTATTCACAATGAAAGCAAGGTCCAATACTATAAAGAGCAAATGGCATAGGAACCTGGAAAAACAAGACCAGGAGCTGACTGTGGCTCAGATCATGAACTCTTTATTGCCAAATTCAGACTTAAATTGAAGAAAGTAGGGAAAACCACTAGACCATTCAGGTATGACCTAAATCAAATCCCTCATGATTATACAGTGGAAGAGACAAATAGATTTAAGGGACTAGGTCTGATAGACAGAGTGCCTGATGAACTATGGATGGAGGTTCATGACATTGTACAAGAGACAGGGAGCAAGACCATCCCCAAGAAAAAGGAATGCACAAAAGCAAAATGGCTTTCTGAGGAGGCCTTATAAATGGCTGTGAAAAGAAGTAAAGCAAAAAGCAAAGGAGAAAAGGAAAGATATACCCATTTGAATGTAGAGTTCCAAAGAATAGCAAGGAGAGATAAGAAAACCTTCCTCAGTGGTCAGTGCAAAAAAATAGAGGAAAACAATAGAATGGGAAAGATTAGAGATATCTTCCAAAAAATTAGAGATACCAAGGGAACATTTCATGAAAAGATGGTCTCAATAAAGGAGAAAAATGGTATGGACCTAACAGAAGCAGAAATTATTAAGAAGAGGTGGCAAGANGTCAGTGCAAAAAAATAGAGGAAAACAATAGAATGGGAAAGATTAGAGATATCTTCCAAAAAATTAGAGATACCAAGGGAACATTTCATGAAAAGATGGTCTCAATAAAGGAGAAAAATGGTATGGACCTAACAGAAGCAGAAATTATTAAGAAGAGGTGGCAAGAATACACAGAAGAACTATACAAAAAAGATCTCCAAGACTCAGATAATCACAATGGTGGGATCACTCACCTAGAACCAGACATCCTGCAATGGAAAGTCAATATACCTTAGGAAGCATCACTATGAACAAAGCTAGTGGAGGTGATGGAATTCCAGGTGAGCTATTTCACATCCTAAAAGATGATGCTGTGAAAGTGATGCACTCAATATGCCAGCAAATTTGGAAAACTCAGCAGTGGCCACAGGCCTGGAAAAGGTCAGTTTTCATTCCAATCCCAAAGAAAGACAATGCCAAAGAACGTTCAAACTACTGTACAATTGCACTCATCTCACACGCTAGCAAAGTAATGCTCAGAATTCTCCAAGCCAGGTTTCAACAATACATGAACCGTGAACTTCCTGATGTTCAAGCTGGTTTTAGAAAAGGCAGAAGACCCAGAGATCAAATTGCCAACATCCGCTGGATCATAGAAAAAGCAAGAGAGTTCCAGAAAAACATCTACTTCTGCTTTATTGACTATGCCAAAGCCTTTGACTGTGTGGATCACAATACACTGTGGAAAATTCTGAAAGAGACGGGAATACTAGACCACCTGACTTGCCTCCTGAGAAATCTGCATGAAGGTCAAGAAGCAACAGTTAGAACTGGACATGGAACAACAGACTGGTTCCAAATAGGAAAAGGAGTACATCAATGCTGTATATTGTCACCCTGCTTATTTAACTTATATGCAGAGTACATCATGAGAAACTCTAGGCTCGATAAAGCTCAAGCTGAGATCAAGATTGCCAGGAGAAATATCAATAACCTCAGGTATGAAGATGACACCACCCTTATGGCAGAAAGTGAAGAAGAATTAATGAGCCTCTTGATGAAAGTAAAAGAGGAGAGTGAAAAGTCGGCTTAAAGCTCAACATTCAGGAAACAAGGATCATGGTATCTGGTCCCATCACTTCATGGCAAATAGATGAAGAAACAGTGGAAACAGTGACAGACTTTACTTTTTTGGGCTGCAAAAGCATTGCAGATGGTGACTGCAGCTATGAAATCAGAAGACCTTTGCCCCTTGGAAGAAAAGCTATGAACAACCTAGATAACATATTGAAAAGCAGANCATTCAGGAAACAAGGATCATGGTATCTGGTCCCATCACTTCATGGCAAATAGATGAAGAAACAGTGGAAACAGTGACAGACTTTACTTTTTTGGGCTGCAAAAGCATTGCAGATGGTGACTGCAGCTATGAAATCAGAAGACCTTTGCCCCTTGGAAGAAAAGCTATGAACAACCTAGATAACATATTGAAAAGCAGAGAAATTACTTTGTCAACAAAGGTCTGTCTAGTCAAGGCTATGGTTTTTCCAGTAGTCATGTATGGATGTGGGAGTTGGACTATAAAGAAAGCTGAGCACCAAAGAATTGATGGTTTTGAACTGTGGTGTTGGAGAAGACTCTTGAGAGTCTCTTGGACTGCAAGGATATCCAAGCAGTCCATCCTAAAGGAAATCAGTCCTGAATATTCACTGGATGGACTGATGTTGAAGCTGAAACTCCAATACTTTGGTGCCTAATGCGAAGAGCTGACTCATTTAAAAAGACCCTGATGCTAGGAAAGATTGAAGGCGGGAGAAGAAGGGGACAACAGTGGATGAGATGGTTGGATGGTATCACCAACTCACTGGACATGAGTTTGAGTAAACTCTGGGAGTTGGTGATAGATAGGGAGGCCTGTCAGGCTGAAGTTCATGGGGTCGCAAAGAGTCAGACATGACTGAGTGACTGAACCGAACTGACTGATACTGTTCACAGCAGTGGCTATATCAATTTACATTCCCACCAACAGTGCAGTAGGGTTCCCTGTTCTCCAAATTCTCTCTGACATTTATTATTCATGAACATTTTGATGATGGCCTTTCTGACTAGTATAAAATGAAATGATACCTGATTGTAGTTTTGGTTTGCATTTCTCTAAGACTGAAGTGACTTCAGCAGCAGCAGCAGCAGCAGTAATGAGAAATGCTGAGCATATTTTCATGTGTTTATTGGCCATCTGTAAATAAATAGTTAAAAAACTCTAGGCTTTTTAATAATATATTCTTTACACATATTATCTATATTTTTTCTTTACCATAGCCTGTGAATTACAGATCATTATTATTTCTGTTTTATAAATGGAGATGCTGAGGAAGGTGAAGTAATGTGCCATGGTCACATAGGCAGGAAGTTTTAGAACCAAAATTTGAGCCCAGATTTCTCTGTTTCTGGACCCCTGTTCCCAATTTCACCTTTAATGTTCCAGGGACCAGAGAGTGTACATACCAACCCAGAGAATAGTTTTCTGGAGTAAGGGTACAATTATTTCAGAACTTCTGTAATGCATTTTCATAGTTCAAAACACAGACTAATGACATTGTATTAGTCTACCAAATAATAAGGATGTTTTGGGGATCTCAGCAAAATGAGAAAAGATGAGTGTCACCAATGGTGACTCCTTGAGTCCTTCATGTGATCATTCATGTAGGCTGCTACTCAACTTGGGAGAAACACACAGGTCCAGAGCACAGCAGCCACCAGGGATTGTGATCTTCCTTCATCTGATGTAGGAACCAGAAATGGCCCTTGAGGTCCAGGGTGCATGTTGGGATAGTACAAGAAGACCTGAGGGGAGAGAGGTTATTATCATTATTATGGGATCAAAGAAATTAGAATGATCCCAAATTAGAATGACAGTCATATTTACATGTCACATCACTGCCATTTTCACATAGCTAATTCAGAGATGTGCCTGGGAAATAAATTTTATAGAATTGTCAAGATTTGGGAGAATTATTGAAAGCAGGCTATTTCTGTGTGAGATTCAGTAGCCTTGGCCTTAGAAAGGTCCTGAGTACTGCTGACAGAAGAATGCTATTACTAATGTATAGTTGATCAGACTGATACTGGTTGGATTCATACATTTAGCCAGCAAGACAAATTAGCATGACATTCAATATCTTTACAGTTTACTATCTAACTTTCCTAGTTTAATTCTTACAAATTTATTTTTTTATCCATCCATTGCCCCCTCTCTTCCTCTTTTTTTCTTTTAAAATTGAAGATTAATTGTTTTCCTCTTTTTATTTATTTAAATTTGAGATAAAATTGAAATAATATTCTTACTTTTCAAGAAAAATAACCCAAGCCAGAGAGTTGAGCTTTATAAGATCTTATCTTTCTAGTGGAAATAAGTACCTTGTAAGTACAAACCAATAAGAAGTTGTCTTACATGACTCTGCCCACTCTTATTGGACATGTATATAAGTATATATGTCACATCTAATGTGCACCAATGTCGGGAGCCAGAGTGAGGAACTCCACCCATGGCAAAGGTCATGAGGAAGGAGGCTTCGGCATACGCAAAGGCGGGATTGAGCCTCAGGAAACCCCCTGTTCCCGAGCATCTACCCCCAAAACCAGAGTCTGCCTACTTTACTGTTTTATGGTCTCACCTACACCTCTGACTTTAGGGGGGGCTCTCCCCCATCACCTCTCTTGGAGAAAGAGTTAACCTACAGCTCCAGTTAATAAAAATTCCTGGGCGTGACAAGAGTGTTTCAACTCACAAACTCCTCTGAAGGTTATCTAGCCTGCCTGTACAGGTTCGTCTGGCCCCATGTGATTGTTTACAGCCTCCCAACCGTGAGAGGCATGAGATGTTTTAGACTTAATAAAGGCAGATTCTTTTAGGAAGCTAGAAATTATTAATATAGTGGATTGATTAGGAATCATATTGGTGAAGGGTTTTTCATTTGTTGGGCCAATATTTGCTGCTAAGTCTCCATATTCCCTGCCCTATAATGAATATAACTAGCATATAGAAGAAATAAGTATTAACCTTTAAGATTAATCATGTTAACCTTAGGCTAAGTAAATTCCTTTCTTAATTGTAACCCACAACATCCTTACCCTATAGGAATGCAACTTTATCTGGTACCTTTGGAAGGTGGTGCCTGGTTTAAGAAAAAAATCACCCCTGGAAAAAAATAAGTTTTCTGGTTGACTGACCGTTATCAGAAAGGGCCATAAGATGTCAGCAGGTCTCATGGTCAGAAGATGATGTAAAACCCCTAAGACCTTTTTGTATACATTTATATAAAGTACCTGATTTTGATAAAGGTCAGGACTGCTGACCCCCGTGTGACTCTAAAATTTCCATTTGTCTCTATGTGTAAAAAAAGGTATATAAGCAAACCTGGAAATAAAGAAAACGGAGCAGTTTCTGGAAAGACTGATTCCCCCGTGTTGTTCTTTCTTATTCTCCATTTTTCTGGCTGAATTCCCATTTGGAGCGTGGGTGCTCACCAAGCCTGCTAATTTTGCTCTGGCATTTAAGTTCCACGCTAGAAGGAGCCCAAGGCGGGGCACCTTCAGATATTCAAGTGGGCGCCGGTGGCCTACATAGATGGTGCAAGCTTCTTGTCGCGAAGCTTTATTGGTATCCCATGTAAACCAAGTTATTCAGCCTCTTTTTCTCCACTAATATTTCCTACTACACTGTCCTTTTTTAATCTCTCTTTATATCTGTAATTAAATAAGCTCTTTCCTAGGATGCCAACTCCATCCCCGCTTTGAATTACCCTGGATCCACCGGGGCTGGACCCCGGCACACCAGGCAGTTCTAAGTCCTGAGACACAAGACGGGCAAGGTCTCTGTCTCCAGAAGCTGACAGTCCAGAAGATAAGTGATCAATAAGCTAACTGATACATAAGCAGTTATATCCCAGGTAAAATTAGTCCTATGAAGAGTTATAACAAATGGGAAGGAAGAAATGGAGTGTTAGTAAAGGTATCTCTGAAGCAAAGACATCTGGGATATGAACAAGTGAAGGGGTTCATGAGTTAATATTTTATGAGAAGATGTAGAGCAAGAGTGCTCTAAAGAGAAGGCAAGGGAAGTGCAAAGGACCTGGACTGTTCAAGCCAGAGTGTTTGGGATGAAGTGAGCGTTAGGTTGCATGATAGCTGAATTGTGGACAAGAGAGAGGCCACATCAGGTCCACCTTGTAAATCACAGAAATCGCTTTGATTTTGTGAAAAGACAAAAGAAGCCATAGGGAAATTTTGATGACAACAGGGACTTTGTTGGATTATTTTAAATTAATGGACATAGGAAACTATTGTACTGCAAAACTTTAATTTCACTGAGTTGACCCTGATCTATTTGTAAAATTAAGGCATCGTTCACATATGATAAATATACAAATCTTATAGGCATGTTTTGATTAGTTTTGACAGATGTATGTAAATGTCCTTACTTAGGTAACCACCGCCACAGGGATGACATAGCAAACTTCCATTCTCAAAAAATTGCCCCATTGCAGCAAGTCTCCCCAGAGTCAAAAATTCTCATTTCTGTCACCTTAGTTTCCCCTGTTCTTGAACTTTATTTAAAAGAAGTCATATGCTTAATGTATTCTTGTGTGTCTGGCTTCATTTCCTCATTGTCATTTTCTGAAGATTAATCCATGTTACTTGTTCATTTATTTTTATTGGGTATATATTTATTTGCCCATTGTCCTATTAGTGAATATTTGAGCTGCTTCCAGTGTTTGGTTGTTCTACATAAAGCTGTTATGAAAATTCTTGTATGAGTCTCTTTTTTGTGGATTTATGTTTTTATTCTTCTTGAGAAAATTCAGAGAATCAAGAATGGAATTGGTGAATCATGGATTTTGTTTAATTAAGGGAGGCTGTCAAATACTTCCAGAGTGATTGTACCATTTTATGTAAAAGATTTGTGCAAAGAATTCCAGTCGCTTTGCATCTTTGCCAATGCTTAATGTTACATGACTATCCTAGAACTATTCTTATGGGGATGTAGTGATATCTCACTATGATTTTAATTACTCTGACAACCAGTGGTTGCTAAACATATTTTATATGCATAATGACACTTGTTATTATTTTTAAAATTAATGTACACGTACATAATGGATTTATAATTTTATGTTAGTTTAAGGTATATAATGCATTCTAAGTTGCTTCAGTCATGTCTGACTCTGCAACCCCATGGACTGCAGCCTGCCAGATTCCTCTGTCTATGGAATTCTCCAGGCAACAATACTGGGGTGGGTTGCCATACCCCCATCCAGGGAATCTCTGAGATATACAATAGAGTGATTCAATATTTTTATAGATTAAAGTTTATTTAAAGTTATAAAGTGTTGGCTACATCCCTGTAATGTACATTGCATCCTTGTATCTTGTATTTATCTTTATGTAGTTTGTACCTCTTAATCTACCGTCTGTGTCTTGTCCTTTCCCCCACCCTCCTTCCCTCTTCTTGCTGGTAACCACAAATTTTCTCTATATTTGAAAGCCTCTTTCTGTTTTACTATATAAACTCATTTGTTTTTTAGATTCCACATATGAGTGAAAACATGTTATTTGTCTTTCTCTGTCTGACATTTCACTAAGCCTAATACTCTCCAGATCCATCCATATTGTTGCAAATGGCAAAATTAAATTCTTTTTCATAGTGGAATAATATTCCCTTTTGTGTATACATATATATGCCAAATCTTCTTTATCCATTCTTCTGTTGATAGACATTTAGATTGCTGCCATATCTTGGTAACTATAAATAATGCTGCTAGGAATATTGAGGGGTGAATATATCTTTTCTAATTAGTGTTTTCATTTTTTTTGAGATACATACTCTAGAGTAGAATTGCTGGATCGTATGATAGTTCGATTTTTGGGTTTCTGAGAAACTTGCATACTGTTTTCCACAATGGATGCACCAATGTGCATTCTCCTTTTTTAAAAAATAAATTTATTTATTTTAATTGGAGGTTAATTACTTTACAATATTGAATTGGTTTTGCCATACACCAACATGAATCCGCCACAGGTATACACGTGTTCCCCATCCTGAACCCCTCTCCCTCCTCCCTCCCCACACCATCCCTCTGGGTCGTCCCAGTGCACCAGCCCCAAGCATCCAGTAACATGCATTGAACCTGGGCTGGCGACTCATTTCGTATATGATATTATACATGTTTCAGTGCCACTCTCCCAAATCATCCCACCCTCTCCCTCTCCCACAGAGTCCAAAAGGCTGTGCTATACATCTGTGTCTCTTTTGCTGTCTCGCATACAGGGTTATCGAATGAGTATTCCTTATTCTCCAAATCCTTCACAACATTTGTTATTTGTGTTCTTTTTGATGACAGCCATTCTGACAAGTGTGAGGTAATATCTCATTATGGCTTTAATTTCCATTGCTCTAATGATTAACAGTATTGAGCATCTCTTTATGTGCCTGTTGGCCATCTGAATATCCTCTTTGGGAAAATGTCTAATTATTTTTTCAGTCCGTTTTTAATCAGATTGTGCTTTTTGTTGTTGTGTTTTGGATATTAACCCCCTATCAATGCTATCAATGATATCATTTGTGAATATTTTCTTCCATTCAGTAGGCTGTCTTTTCATTTTGTCAAAGATTTCCTTTGTTGTGCAAAAGCTTTTAGGTCCCATTTGGTAAATTTTGCTTTTGATTATTTTGCCTAAGGAGACAGATGTTAAAAAAACATTGCTACAAATTATGTCAAATAGTGTTCTGCTTAAGTTTTCCTCCAGTAGCTTTATGGTTCCTAGTCTTTCATCCATTTTGAGTTTATTTTTGTATATGATGTTAGATAATGTTCTAAGTCATTCTTCTACTTTTAACTGGCCAGTTTTCCCAGGAACACTTACTGATGATCTTTTTTCCACTTTATATTCTTGCCTCCTTAGTTGTGTATTAGTTGACGATAAGTGCATGGGTTTAGCTTTCTGTTTTCTATCCTATTCCATTGACCTATGTTTTTATGCCAGTATCATACTATTTTAATTGCATAGTCTGAAGTCAGGGAGTGTGATTCCT
The DNA here is from genome assembly GCA_006410615.1 of Neotragus moschatus. Taxonomy (NCBI): domain Eukaryota; kingdom Metazoa; phylum Chordata; class Mammalia; order Artiodactyla; family Bovidae; genus Neotragus; species Neotragus moschatus. Next base: position 2,700,180 of record SJYA01001417.1, read on the forward strand.
CCAGCTCTGTTTTTTCTCAAGATTGTATTTTTTTAAATTTATTTTTATTTTTTTACTTTACAATACTGTATTGGTTTTGCCATGCATCAACATGAATCTGCCACGGGTGTACATGAGTTCTCACCCTGAACCCCGCTCCCACCTCCCTCCCCATACCATCCCTCTGGGTTATCCACAACAAAGGAAACTATAAGCAAGATTGTATTTTTGATTCCATACAAATTTTAAATTTATTTATTCTTATTTTGTGAACAATTTCCTTTGCATTTTGACAGGGATTACATAATAGATCTTCATGACCCAGATAACCACGATGGTGTGATCACACACCCAGAGCCAGACATCCTGGAATGTGAAGTCAAGTGGGCCTTAGCTTCCTTCCTTCACTATGAACAAAGTTAGTGGAGGTGATGGAATTCTAGTTGAGCTATTTCAAATCCTAAAAGATGATGCTGTGAAAGTGCTGCACTCAATATGCCAGCAAATTTGGAAAACTCAGCAGTGGCCACAGGCCTAGAAAAGGTCAGTTTTCACTCCAATCCTGAAGAAAGACAATGCCAAAGAATACTCAAACTGCTGCACAATTGCATTCATCACACATGCTATCAAAGTAATGATCAAAATTCTCCAAGCCAGGCTTCAACAGTACATGAACTGTGAAATTTCAGATGTTCAAAATGGATTTAGAAAGGGCAGAGGAACCAGAGGTCAAATTGACAGCATCCATTGGATCATGAAAAAAGCAAGAGAATAACAGAAAAACATCTACTTCTGCTTTATTGATTACGCCAAAACCTTTGACTGTGTGGATCACAAAAAAACTGGAAAATTCTTAAAAAGATGGGAATACCAGACCACCTTACCAGCCTCGTGGCTGTATGAAGGTCAAGAAGTAACAGTTAGGACAGGACATAGAACAACAGACTGGTTCCAAATTGGGAAAGTAGTACATCAAGGCTGTATATTGTCACCCTGAATATTTAACTTCTATGCAGAGAAAATCAAGTGAAAGATCAGGCTGGATGAAGCACAAGCTGGAATCAAGATTACCAGGAGAAATATCAGTAACCTCAGATATGCAGATGACACCACCCTTAAGGCCCAAAGTGAAGAACTAAAGAGCCTCTTGATGAAAGTGGAAGAGGAGAGTGAAAAATTTGGCTTAAAACTCAACATTCAAAAAGTAAAGATCATGGCATCCAGTTCCATCACTTCATGGCAAATAGATGAGGAAACAATGGAAACAGTGAGAGACTTTATTTTGGGGGCCTCCAAAATCACTGCAGACAGTGACTGCAGCCACGAAATTAAAAGATGCTTGCTCCTTGGAAGAAATTCTATGACCAACCTAGACAGCACATTAAAAAGCAGAGATATTATTTTACCAACAAAGGTTCATCTAGTCAAAGCTGTGGTTTTTCCAGTAGTCATGTATAGATGTGAGAGATGAACTATAAAGAAAGTTGAGCACCAAAGAATTGATACTTTTGAACTGTGGTGTTGGAGAAGACTCTTGAGGGTCCCTTGGACTGCAAATAGATCAAACCAGTCCATCCTCAGGGAAATCAGTCATGAATATTAACTGGAAGGACTGATGCTGAGTCTGAAACTCCAATTTACTTTGGCCACCTGATGCAAAGAACTGCTGCTGCTGCTGCTAAGTCACTTTAGTCACGTCCGACTCTGTGTGACCCCATAGACAATAGCCCACCAGGCTCCTCCTTCCCTGGGATTCTCCAGGCAAGAACACTGGAGTGGGTTGCCATTTCCTTCTCCAGTGCATGAAAGTGAAAATGAAAGTGAAGTCGCTCAGTCATGTCTGACTCTTTGAGACCCCATGGACTGTAGCCTACCAGGCTCCTCCATCTATGGGATTTTCCAGGCAAGAGTACTGGAGTGGGTTGCCATTTCCTTCTCTGCAAAGAACTGACTCCTTGGAAAAGACCCTAATGCTGAAAGATTGAAGGCTGGAGGAGAAGGGGATGACAGAGGATGAGATGGTAGGATGACATCACCAACTCAACGGACATGAATTTGAGCAAGCTCCAGGTGTTGGTAATGGACAGGGAAGCCTGGTGTGCTGCAGTCCATGAGGTCGTAAAGAATCAGACACAGCTGAGCGACTGAACTGAACTGAGCTGAGGGATGACACTGGGCTTCCTAGGTGGCGCTAGTAGTAATGCACTCACCTTCCAATGCAAGAGACATAAAAGATGCAAGTTCATTCTCTGGGTTGTGAAGATGACCTGGAGGAGGGCATGACAACCCACTCCAGTGGGTTGTCTCTAGAAAATTCCATGGACAGAGGAGACTGGTGAGCTCCAATCCATAGGGTGTAAAGAGTCAGACATGACTGAAGTGACTAAGGACAGCACAGAACAGAGATTACATTACATCTGTAGATTGCCTTAGGTAGTATGGTCATCTCAACAATATTAATTCTTCCACTCCATGAACACAGGATACTTTTCCATCAGTTTGTGTCATCTTTGATTTGTTATATCAGTGTCTCATAGTTTTCCAAGTACTGGTACTTTACTTCCATAAGTAGGTTTATTTCTAGATATTTATTCTTTTTGATGATATGGTAAATGGTATTGTTTCCTTAATTTCTCTTTCTGATAATTCATTATTAGTATATAGAAATGCAATGCATTTCTGTATATTACGTTTGTATCTTGCAATTTTATCAAATTCATTGTTGAGCTCTAGTAGTTTTCTGGTGACATCTTTAGAATTTTCTATGTATAGGTTCATGTCATCTGCAAACAGTGATAGTTGTACTAGATGTGTATAAGAGACAGGTACTGGAGTGGGTTGCCATTTCCTTCTCTGCAAAGAACTGACTCCTTGGAAAAGACCCTAATGCTGAAAGATTGAAGGCTGGAGGAGAAGGGGATGACAGAGGATGAGATGGTAGGATGACATCACCAACTCAACGGACATGAATTTGAGCAAGCTCCAGGTGTTGGTAATGGACAGGGAAGCCTGGTGTGCTGCAGTCCATGAGGTCGTAAAGAATCAGACACAGCTGAGCGACTGAACTGAACTGAGCTGAGGGATGACACTGGGCTTCCTAGGTGGCGCTAGTAGTAATGCACTCACCTTCCAATGCAAGAGACATAAAAGATGCAAGTTCATTCTCTGGGTTGTGAAGATGACCTGGAGGAGGGCATGACAACCCACTCCAGTGGGTTGTCTCTAGAAAATTCCATGGACAGAGGAGACTGGTGAGCTCCAATCCATAGGGTGTAAAGAGTCAGACATGACTGAAGTGACTAAGGACAGCACAGAACAGAGATTACATTACATCTGTAGATTGCCTTAGGTAGTATGGTCATCTCAACAATATTAATTCTTCCACTCCATGAACACAGGATACTTTTCCATCAGTTTGTGTCATCTTTGATTTGTTATATCAGTGTCTCATAGTTTTCCAAGTACTGGTACTTTACTTCCATAAGTAGGTTTATTTCTAGATATTTATTCTTTTTGATGATATGGTAAATGGTATTGTTTCCTTAATTTCTCTTTCTGATAATTCATTATTAGTATATAGAAATGCAATGCATTTCTGTATATTACGTTTGTATCTTGCAATTTTATCAAATTCATTGTTGAGCTCTAGTAGTTTTCTGGTGACATCTTTAGAATTTTCTATGTATAGGTTCATGTCATCTGCAAACAGTGATAGTTGTACTTCTTCCCTTCCAATTTGGATTCCTTTTATTTCTTTTCCTTTTCTGATTATTACAGCTAGGACTTCCAATACTATTTTGCATAAAAGTGATTAAAGTGAACATCCTTGTCTTTTCCTGATCTTAGAGCAAATGCTTTCAGGTTTTCATTGTTGAGTATGATGTTACCTATGGGTTTGTCATATATGGCCTTTATTATGGTGAAATATGTTCTCTCTATATTTATTTTCCGGAGTTTTTTAAAATCATAAATGAATGTTGAATTTTGTCAAAAACTTTTTTCTGCATCTATGGAGATGTTCATATGATTTTAAAAACTCATTTTGTTGATGTGATATATCACATTGATTGATTTGTAGATACTGAAAAATCCTCATATTCCTGGAGTGAATTCTCACTGATCATGATGTGTGATGCTTTTACTGGATTGTTGCATTTGGTTTGCTAATATTTTGTTGAAGACTTTTGCCCTTATGGTCATGCATAAATCAATGAAGCAGAGACTAAGGAAAAAAAAAAAAAAAAGAAAGTTCAGTGAAACTAAGAGCCGCTTATTTGAAAAGATCAACAAAATTGATAAATTTTTTTTTCATTAAGAGAAAAAAAAAGATGGCCCAAATTAATAATATCAGAAATGAAAAAAGGAAGTTACAACGGACATTGCAGAAGTACAAAAGATCATAAGAAACTGCTGTCAACAATTACATGCCAATAAAGTGGACAGCCTAGAAGAAGTGGACAAATTATTAGAAATGTACAATCCCCCATGACTGAACCAGGAAGAAATGGAAAATACAGATCAATATTTTATCAGTAATAATAATAAGCCCAACACACAAAAGTCCAGAATCATAAGGCTTCACAGGTAAATTCTACCAAACACAGATATTAGAGAAGAGTTAAAATCTATCCTTCTCAAACTTAACCCAAAAAATTGCAGAAGAAATGCTTCTAAACTCATTCTATGAGTCCAACACCCTATGTCTTTTGACAGAAACATTAACTCTTTAGCATTTAAAGTGATCTTGGACAATAATTACCACTGGATTTTCTGGTGGCTCAGATGGTAAAGCATCTGCCTGCAATGTGGGAGACCTGGGTTCGATTCCTGGGTCGGGAAGATTCCCTGGAGAAGGAAATGGCAATCCACTCCAGCACTCTTGCCTGGAAAATCCCATGGACGGAGGAGCCTGATAGGCTACAGTTCATGGGGTTGCAAAGAGTCGAACACAACTGAGCAGCTTCACTTGGATAATTATATGCTTGTTACCATTTTGTTACTTATTTTCTGTTTTTTTTAATAGTTCTATGTCCTTTCGTCCTTCTTTTAGTTTCTTCCCTTGTGGTTTGATAATTTTCTATAGTGATATGTTTGTGTTCCTTTCTCTTTGGTTTTTATGTATATATGTAAAGAGTTTTGATTTGTGATTGCCATGGGGTTCATATTTGTTGACCTATAGCTATATCTACTTGTTTTTTGTACTGCTAGTCCTTTAAGTTCAAATGTATTTTTAAAGTTCTGCATTTTTTACTCCCCTCCTCCATGTATTGTGTTTTTGATGTTATATTGTGTATCTTTATCTTCCCTGGTGGCTCAGACAGTAAAGCATCTGCTTGCAATGTGGAAGACCTGAGTTCCATCCCTGGGTCAGGAAGATCTCCTGGAGAAGGAAATGGCAACCCACTCCAGTACTCTTGCCTGGAAAATCCCATGGATGGAGGAGCCTGTGTAGGCTGCAGTCCATGGAGTTGCAGAGTTGGATACGACTGAGCGACTTCTCTCTCTCTTATGTCCATCCCTTAATGTTTATTGTAGTTATAGTTAATTTTACAGTTTTTATATTTTAGTCTTTGTAGTTGTTTGTTTAATTGGTTGATATACAACCTTTATTATACATTTACATTTTACTAGTGGGGTTTTTCTTTCCTATAAATTCTTTACTTTATGCTGTAGCCTTTTCTTTTCCACTTAGAAAAGGCCCTTTAACACTTCTTATGTGGTCATTTTAGTATTAATGGACTCTTGGTTTTTGCTTGTCCTAGAAATTCTTCATCTATCCTTCACTTCTGAATGATAATCTTGCTGAATAGATTAACCTAGCTTGTAAGTTGTTCCCCCTTTAGCACTTTGAATATATCATGCCACTCCCTTCTGGCCTGTAAAGTTTCTGCAGTGAAATCAGCTTGCAGCCTTGTAAGGGTTACCTTGTATGTGGCTCTTTGTTTTTCTCTTGCTATCTTTAAAGTCATCTCTTTAACTTTTACCATTTTAAATATGTCTTGGTGTGTGTCTCTTTGGGTTCATCTTGTTTGGGATGCTCTGTGAATCCTACTTGAGGATCTGCTCCTATAAACTCACGTGTGGGGTTGCTGTCATTGTAATTCCCTTCTACTTTCTCTGGCTCCTACAAAAGCAGCAGAGGCTAGTAAACAGTACCTTCTTTAGGGATGGAAAGATGACGACTGCTTAATGTAATAGCAGCAGCACATTTCTACAGCATGGTTATAACTTCTTGCATTACAAAAATGTAAGTAAACCATCCTAAAGTACATACTTACATAGATATAATTCTCTTTTATTTCTTCAAAATACTTAAGAAAACAAATGAGTAGGAACTCTTATTTCATACTCCCTCAAATTTTAAATCACATTTTAATTTAATGGCTATCTCCACAGCTTTCCTTAAAATGTGTCTTTTCATTGCCTCAAAGGATAAGAAAGTAACTATCTTCGTTACCCAAAGCAGTATCCTTTTTATTTTTCATTTGGCTGAGTAAGCATATTTACCCCTTATAGTATCAAGAGTATTATTCTTTCCTCTTTTCCAATATAGAATATTTTACATACAAAAATGGGTATACACGGCCCTTGTTATTATTTCACACCTAAACAAAGTATACGTGTGAAGTGTGTATATGTAAGTTTACAGGCACATATTAGTGCATGTAAAAACATGCATGCTGAGTCCTGTTTCTGTATGTAAAATATTTAGTCTATATTAGAAAAAAGGAAAGAATGATACTCTTAATACTACAAGGGATAAATATGCTTACTATGGCTTAAATAATAACCATTTACTTAATGTCCATATTATTTAGGAAAACTAGGAGCTTTATACTAAGTTTCTCTAATTTTTCCAAAATTTTTCAAGATTAATATGATCATTCCTATGACCCAATAAGAATCTGAAGACAGGAAAGATTGAATATTCTACTTAATGAGACCCAGCTGGGGTTTTTGTGGAATTTCAGTTCAAATCCATTAGCAGTAATGATTTAGATCTGTCCTGGTATAATGACTCGGAGTGCCTGGTGCTCAGTTATTCCTATTGTTGTTCAGTCATTCAGTCGTGTCTGACTTTTTGTGACCCCCCCCCCCCATGGACTGCAGCATACCAGGCTTCCATGTCCTTCACTATCGCTCATAGTTGTTCAAACTCATGTCCACAGAGTCAATGATGCCATCCAACCATCTCATCCTTTGTCACCCCCTCCTCCTCCTGTCCTCAATCTTTCCCAGCATCAAGATCTTTTCCAGTGAGTAGGGGCTTCACATCAGGTGGCCAAAGTATTGGAACTTCAGCTTTAGCATCAGTCCTTCCAATGAATATTAAAAGTTGATTTCTTTTAGGATTGATCTCCTTGCAGTCCAATGGACTCTCAAGCACCACAGTTCAAAAGCTTCAGTTCTCTGGTGCTCACCCTTTTTTGTGGTCCAACTCTCACATGCATACATGTCTATGGAAAAACCATAGCTTTGACTATGTGGGCTCTTGTCAGCAAAGTGATGTCTCTTCTTTTTAATATGCTCTCTAGGTTTCTCATAGCTTTTCTACAAAGGAGCAAGCATCTTTTAATCTCATGGCTGCAGTTACCATCCACAGTGATTTTGAAGTGAACTCGCTCAGTCGTGTCCGACTCTTTGCGACCCCATGGACTGTAACCTACCAGGCTCCTCTGTCCATGGAATTCTCCAGGCAAGAATACCGGAGTGGGTTGCCATTTCCTTCTCCAGTAATTTTGAAAGCCCGAGAAAATAAAGTCTGTCAGTGTTTCCATTGTTTCCCTATCTATTTGCCATGAAGTGATGGAACCGGGTGCCATAATCTTAGTTTACTGAATGTTGAGTTTTAAGCCAGCTTTTCCCCTCTCCTCTTTCATCTTCATCAAGAGGCTCTTTAATTCCTCTTCGCGTTCTGCCATTAGAGTGATATTGTCTGCATATCTGAGGTTATTGATATTTCTCCAAACAATCTTGATTCCAACTTGAGATTCATCTTACCTGGCGTTTTGTATGACGTGCTCTGCATGTAAGTTAAAGAAGCAGGGTGACAGTATACAGCCTTGACATACTCTTTTCCCAGTTTTGAACCAGCCCACTGTTCCATGTCTGGTTCTAACTATTGTTTCTTGACCTGCATACAGGATTCTCAGGAGGCATGCAAAGTGGTCTGGTATTCCCATCTCTTTAAGAACTTTCCATTGTTTGTTGTGACCCACACAGTCAAAGTCTTTAGCGTAGTCAATGAGGCAGAAGTAGATATTTTTTTCTGGAATCCCCTTGTTTTTTTTAATGACCTAATGGATGTTAGCATTTTGATCTCTGGTTCCTCTGCCTTTTCTAAATCCAGCTTATACATCTGGAAGTTCCTGGTTCACATACTGTTGAAGCCTGGCTTGAAGCATTTTGAACATTACCGTGCTAGTGTGTTAAAGGAGTGCACTTGTGGGATAGTTTGAATATTGTTTGGCACTGCCCTTCTTTGGGATTGGAATGAAAACTGACCTTTTCCATTCCTCTGGCCACTGCGGAGTTTCCCAAATTTGCTGGCATATCGAGTGCAGCACTTTAAGAGCATCTTTTGGATCTTTTAGTATTTGAAATAGTTTAGCTTGAATTTCACCACCTCCAGTAGCTTTGTTCATAGTATGCTTCCTAAGCCCACTTGACTTCACACTCCAAAATGTCTGGCTCTAGGTGAGTGATCACACCATCGTGATTTTCTGGGTCATTAATACCTTTCTTATACAGTTATTCTGTGTATCGTGCCTATGTGGTGTGCTGTGCTTAATTGCTCAGTAGTGTCTGATTCTTTGTGACCCCATGGACTGTAGCCTCCAGGCTCCTCTATCCATGTGGGTTCTCCAGACAAGAATACTGGAGTGGGTTGCCATGCTCTCCTCCAGCCCAGGGATCGAACCCAGGTCTCTTGCTTTGCAAGTGGATTCTTTACCGGGATCTCCTAAAAGGACAACCATGGTGTTGATTGCCCTGGTTAGCACTTATGTTACTTTGGTGGCACAGGGTTTTAAGGCAATGTGAACCTTTATCTTCTTAAACTTGTTTACTGGAGATACTGTGCACTCTGCAGAATCTTATGGAAATACTGTGGTAGGGGTTTCAGTCGCAGTCTTGGGAGTGTGACAAACCACACAAAAGGGGAACCAGTCTACCCAACCAGGTGCTCAAGGGTGTTTCAGAACCCATCCTGAGCCCCATTTTCATACTCTGTTTTTCTTTTTGCTCTGTGAGTTCTGAGAAGGCTTGCTTGGCAAGTGGTGCTAGTAAATACTTCAGTTTAGTTCAGTTCAGTCGCTCAGTCGTGTCTGACTCTTTGCAACCCCATGAATCTCAGCACGCCAGGCCTCCCTGTCCATCACCAACTCCAGGAGTTTACCCAAACCCATGTCCATCGAGTCAGTGATGCCATCCAGCCATCTCATCCTCTGTCGTCCCCTTCTCCTCCTGCCCCCAATCCCTCCCAGCATCAGAGTCTTTTCCAATGAGTCAACTCTTCACGTGAGGTGGCCAAAGTACTGGAGCTTCAGCTTTAGCATCATTCTTTCCAAAGAAATTCCAGGGCTGATCTCCTTCAGAATGGACTGGTTGGATCTCCTTGCAGTCCAAGGGACTCTCAAGAGTCTTCTCCAACACCACAGTTCAAAAGCATCAATTCTTCAGCGCTCAGCCTTCTTCATAGTCCAACTCTCGCATCCATACATGACCACAGGAAGAAACCATAGCCTTGACTAGACGGACCTTAGTCGGCAAAGTAATGTCTCTGCTTTTGAATATGCTGTACAAATGAATAAATGCAAAGTTAATGAATGAACATTCGTATAGTTCACTAAGGTCAGTCAGTTGATTGTCTCTGGTCTTGGATCCAGCTGCTCCAATACAGTTGCTCATGACATAGGGAACTTTCTCTCCACTTGGGGAATTGTGCTGACTTCACATTGCTCTCTGCAGAGCAGAGCCTGTAGTGCCTATCAGTGACCTTCTCTGCTGGGGGAGAAAGCAACATTTCAACATTTTCCTCCTTCTGTGGGGTGATGTGATTGGTCAGGCAAGGGTCAAGTCCAAGTGTCTGCTGAAGCAGCACCTAGGTCTGGCGAATCAAAAGGAGCTCACTGGAGTGCAGGACACCTGGGGGAAGGTGGGTGATTCTAGCCTAGAACTGCTCTTTCTTCATCCCTAAGCAGAGACATAACCTTGGAAACCTCAGTCAAGACCTTCTAATTTCTGCATCTTAAAGGAGGAGGCTGATGATAACCAACTTTTACTGAAATAATATGCGTCATTCTGCTAATGAATGATTTTGTATATACTTTCTTCTTTAATTTTTGGATATCCTTATGAATTATGCTATCCCACAAATGAGAAAACAGACTTAGAGGGACTGACCAATTTTGCTATAGGTGACACAGCTGGGACCACCAGAGCTGAGATCCAGCTGTCCTTGAAACACTTACAGCCCCTTGGTTTCCAAATACACCACTGACCACCTAAGTTTACCTCTGAAGAGTGGGAGGCTTTGTAACTGTAACAGCCTCAAATTTGCTTGCAGTGCATAATGTTTGTAAGATTTATTTAAAATGAAGGACACTTTTGAGAATCTCCCTGGCTGACTTAGCCTCTGTTGTCCAGCAGAGGGCGCTGTAGTCTCAGGCCAGTGCCCTTGCCTTCCACTGGTTGAGATTGTGAAAAACTAACCACTTCTAACAAAAACCAGTCTCATCTGGAAAGCACTGAATCTACCTGGAGAGGACGTTGAGGAGTGCGTAGCAACAGATTCAGATGAAATCCTACCTCACTAGGAGGCACAATTTGCACATTGTTCTTTGGAAGGCACCAGAAAAGCATTAAAAACGAAATCTCCTTTTATGCCTTGCGTGAAAGAAAAGTGATAAAGGTTTTGTGCTTTCTTTCATCTCTATGCATAAACTTTATTATTGTATCTCTAATAGAAGCCATCTCACCTTCGCTGGAACGGATTGTGACACTAAATGACAGAGCACATGGGCCTCCCTGTCCATCACCAACTCCCGGAGTTTACCCATACCCATGTCCATAGAGTCAGTGATGCCATCCAGCCATCTCATCCTCTGTCGTCCCCTTCTCCTCCTGCCCTCAATCCCTCCCAGCATAAGGGTCTTTTCCAATGAATCAACTCTTCCCACGAGGTGGCCAAATTCTTTAAATAGGTAATTTTCAAAACATCTGACCATATCTAATGCCATCCCATGAGGTGGCCAAATTCTTTAAATAGGTAATTTTCAAAACATCTGACCATATCTAATGCCATCTCATGGGAAGAGTTGATTCATTGGAAAAGACCCTTATGCTGGGAGGGATTGAGGGCAGGAGGAGAAGGGGACGACAGAGGATGAGATGGCTGGATGGCATCACTGACTCGATGGACATGGGTTTGGGTAAACTCCGGGAGTTGGTGATAGACAGGGAGGCCTGGCGTGCTACGATTCATGGGGTTGCAAAGAGTCGGACACGACTGAACTGGAACTGGAAAGAATTTGCATATATCACAACCTTAAAACCCTATTTATTTTCTAGATTACTTCCTTTTAGATATCTAAGCTACTAGCCTTCTGAACTGAAGGTCAGACTATCGTCATAAACTAGCAAGGGCTCCTCAGTAACAAGCTACTCTGTCTAAGCGACCTCTACAGCCAGCTTATTGGCCACACACTTTCTCTTATTCTCTGGAGACGGGCTCATATAGAATGGAGGCGTTCTCTTCACAGCAATTACTCCATCAATTCTTGGTGCATTATAGTGGATAAATGATTGCTAAAACCTTTGAGCACCTGTTATTTCAAAGCATTTATAAGCAATTCACAGAGGATAATACAATAAAAAATGTTTGAGCACTTATTGTGACTGGGCACTTTTTAAGTGCTTTATCTATATGAACACATTAAACCCTCACAGCAACTGCTGTATAACACAAGGAGCTCAGCTCACTGCTCTGTGATGAGCCAGAAGGGTGGCGTGGGACAAGGTGGGAGGGAGGCTCAAGAGGGAAAGGATATATGTATACTTATGGCTGGTTCACGTTGTTGTCAGCAGAAACTAACACAACATTATAAAGCAATTATCTTCCAATTAAAAAGAAAACCCTCGCAGCAACTCTATCAAGGAAGTATGATTTTCATTCCCATTTTGCAGAGGGAGAAGGTGAGGCACAGAGACAGCAAGTGACTTGGTCAAGAGCTCAGAGCTAGCAGGTGGCAGAGCAGAAATTCTGTTCCAGACAGTGTGTCTTCCAAACCTGTGTTCTTGCCTGCCATTCTTGCCCTCAACATCAGGAACAACAAGTCTTGTGAGGATTGGCATATCCAAGCTGCTTTCTGGACGGGATGATCTCTACGTAGATGTATCTCTGGTGGGTTCCAGAACCTTCTCCTTAAATGTAAATGTTGCAGAAGCTGTTGGTATATATCACCAACACACTTGTCTGGCTTGTGGATTCTGCCCCTGCTCCTGTCTGCATCTCTTCATGACCTGAGAGCATCTCCTAAACCTTAGGAGACTCTCTGCCCATGTCCAAATGGTCTCAGTGCTGGGAATTAGTAATCCTGGCAGTGCCTCCACCATGATTGACAGGTTGGTGTATAAATGCCCACCTTCCTCACCCTTCTAAGATGTGATTCCACAGTTTCCTGGTTGGGTGGAGCTCCATGGCTTGCAATGATGCTGACCTGATCATGCCCCTTAATGATTGCCTTCTTGTCCTTTTCCCTTCCTGTCTCCTGCCCACCTTCTCACTGCGCTGCCTGCCACACTTGCTGGATAAATTCCTCCCTTTATCCTTGCTGGATAAACTAGGGTTCTATCTCCAGGTCTACATCTGGGGGAAGAAGGACGGTAAGGGGTCTGAGTGTCCACATCTAACAAATGACTGTGGCCTTGCTCCATATACATTGTCCCTGTTCTCACATCCGTGCCCACATTCCTGGGGCTAGACACAGTTTACAGGCTATGTGAGGAAGAATCTCTTCTGTTTGGATTTAAAGCTGAAAGGCAGACTCCCTTTGATGACTGCTTTTCTGCCTGAAGGAGGGTACTCTATTTATGCTAATGGTTAATCAGTTGATTCTATGAACTGAGGGTCTTTCTAATAGCTTAACTGACTGTTTCCTATGTGCCAGGCATGATTATAAGTGCTTTGCTTACATGAATTACAGTGCTTGAGTGGTGCCTATAGGACTTCACAAACCCAGACTCCTTATGTCAGATCCCCAACCTGTAACTACTTTTCTGCTACCTTTTGTTTTATACTTTCCAATGACAGAACTGAAACCAAAGATAGAAGAGGGTTACCAAGTTCGTCTTTTTCTTATTCATGCTTGACCCCTTTCCAGCAACATCCTTACTGATGTCTTCTACACAGTTCTTTCTCCAGCAAAACATCTGTGCCTCATAGTTTTAAAAAATCAAATCAATGCACACAAATAGCAGTTTTTTAAACACACCCTCAGGGATTTCCTCCTTTAGCTGGTGCTGTGGTATGTTTCCAGAGTACATGGGATGAAGGTGTCAAGGGCAATGATTCATCCAGCTGCTCTTTGCAAGGTTCATGCTTTGGTTTGGGGAAGGCATTATAGGCCTGCCCAGATACAGCTCCAGAATGTATGGTTGAACACAGTTTGCTGAGCACATGTGCTTGAGATTCCACCCACTTGAGATTCCATCAACCAGGATTTGAAGAAAAAGGACAGCATATTATAGCAAAGAACACTGGATGAGCAATATCAGCAGACTAGAGCTTCTAATTCCAGAAGATGTAACTTTGCTCTGTGAGAGCCAAACAAAAGGAATTTTCAATAAGCACAGACCTCAAAAGATGCCTTGTCTCTCCAGATGTTTCACTCCAGCAAAAGAAAACTAAAAAGAAGCAAACAGAGAGAGAGAGAGAGAGAAGGAGAGGTATTGAGAGAAATAATATGGATATTATAACCGAAAAAAGAATATCTTAAATTCTGCCATTGATTATTTCCATAGCTTTACATGCCCTATTTCTTAAGTTCATATTATACCTTTAGATTTCACAAAACGACTATACATTTTAGCTCACTTCTAACCTGTTATTTACTTGTCCTCACAACCTTCTAATTTTTGACATAAATTATTGCAATTTCTCTATTAGCTTTCTAGCATCTTTAAGTAGCATTCAGACTCTCTTATTTGGTCCATTTAGATCTATTTCTGGGCACACACCCCCTCCCACATAGGACAAGAGGATTGCACTCTTACTGCTCCCTCTCAGGTCTCTCCAACCACATCTTTGCTTTTGCTTGATTGAAACTCACAGCACTTGCATTGTGTTCTAGGACTTGAGGTAGTTGGAACAATGGTGCACAACCACACCCACACCAATTTTTCAAAACCTGGAAATACATTACTTTGTATAACAAAGAAATTTTGCAGACGAGATTAAGTTAAGGAAATCTTAAATTAGCAGGATTATCCTGGTAGGCTCAATGTCAGCATAAATGTCCTCACAAGGGAAAGAGAGAGGCTGGAAGGTCAGAGTAGAGAAGATGTGATGGAAACAGAGGTCAGAATAGGAGGGAGCCAGGGTCATATGAACCAAGGAACACAGTGGTATCAAGGAGCCAGAAAGACAAGCAAAAAGATTCTTCCCTAGAGGCTCCAGAAAGAGCACAACTCTGTCAACACCTTGATTTTAGCCCAGTGAGACCTGTGTTCAGACCTCTGATCTTCAGAACTGTAAGATGATGTTTTGGAAGCTTGTTACAGCAACAAGAGGAAACTCATACAGCGCCACCACTAAGTCTTCCAGGTGTTTTGTCCATAGATTATACATTATTCGATCTTGTGTGGTTTATATATGTTCTTTTATTTAATCCTGTAAACCATCATGACTCCTATTTTATGGAGGAAGAACTGAAATTTAAGGTTTGTATCACACAAGCAAAGAGTGGGTTGGGGCTTACACATGACCTACTGTAGGTGGAGTGCTGAAGCTTTACATTCCACTGGCTCCATGATGGGATTGTAAAGACCACCGAAAGTGCTGTGCTTAGTCACTAATGCCTTCCTTGTACAGTTTTTCTGTGTATTGTGCTCATGTGCTGCACTGTGCTATGCTTAGCCACTCAGTCGTGTCCAGCTCTTTGAAACCCCATGGACTCTACCCACCAGGCTCCACTGTCCATAGGGATTCTCCAGGCAAGAATACTGGAGTGGGTTGCCATGACCTCCTCCAAAGGATCTTCCCAACGCAGGGATT
This sequence comes from Neotragus moschatus, assembly GCA_006410615.1. NCBI lineage: Eukaryota > Metazoa > Chordata > Mammalia > Artiodactyla > Bovidae > Neotragus > Neotragus moschatus. Next base: position 2,715,433 of record SJYA01001417.1, read on the forward strand.
GAACAGGGCTCTGCTCAGTAAAGCTTTAATCTACTTGTTTGCTGATGGATGGAGCTGCACTCCTTTAGTGTTAGTTGTTTGACCTGAGGCAACCCAGCTCTGGAGCTACAGGTTCTATGGTAAGGGCTAATGGCAATAACTTCCATGAGGGTTTACGCCAATGGATATATTTTAGGACTGCTGCTGCCAGTGCCCTTGTCCACCAGAACAAGACCCAGTTCTACCCACCAACAGTTTTTCCATCAGAAAGCTTACACAGACCTCTTAGATAGCCTCATCCACAGAGCACAGACAGCAGAAATAAGAAAAACTATATTCCTGCAGCCTCCAGAATGAAAAACACATTCACAGAAAGTTAATCAAAATGAAAATGCAGATGATTATGTCCCAGATGAAGAAACATGTAAAACACCAGAAAAATAACTAAATGAAGTGGAGATTAGACAGCTTACCAGAAAAATAATTCAGAATAGTGATGCTGAAGATGATCTAGTATCTCAGAAAAAGAATGGAAGCAATGGAGGCAAAAATTGAGAAGATGTAAGGAATGTTTAACAAAGACTTGGAAGAACTATGGAACAAACAGAGACGAACAACACAATAATTGAAATGAAGAATATATTAGAAGGAACGGATAGCAGAATAACTGAGGCAGAAGAATGGAAAAATGACCCAAAAGAAAGTGTGGTGGAAATCACTACCACAAAATAGAATAAAGAGAAAAGATTGAAAACAATGAAGACAGCTTAAAACACCTCTGGGACAACATTAAATGCCCCAATATTTCCATTATAGGGATCCCAGAAGGAGAAGAGAGAAAGTACCTGAGAAAATATTTAAATAGATAATAGCTGAAATTTGAAATTAAAAGACACTTACTCCTTGGAAGAAAAGTTATGACCAACCTAGATAGTATATTGAAAAGCAGAGCATTACTTTGCCATCAAAGGTCCATCTAGTCAAGGCTATGGTTTTTCCAGTGGTCATGTATGGATGTGAGAGTTGGACTGTGAAGAAGGCTGAGCACCGAAGAATTGATGCTTTTGAACTGTGGTGTTGGAGAAGACTCTTGAGAGTCCCTTGGACTACAAGGAGATCCAACCAGTCCATTCTGAAGGAGATCAGCCCTGGGATTTCTTTGGAAGGAATGATGCTAAAGCTGAAGCTACAGTACTTTGGCCACCTCATGTGAAGAGTTGACTCATTGGAAAAGACTCTGATGCTGGGAGGGAATGGGGGCAGGAGGAGAAAAGGACAACAGAGGATGAGATGGCTGGATGGCATCACCGACTCAATGGACGTAAATTTGAGTGAACTCCGGGAGTTGGTGATGGACAGGGAGGCCTGGTGTGCTGCAGTACATGGGGTCACAAAGAATCGGACATGACTGAGCAATTGAACTGAACTGAACTGAAATTTGAAATTTTTCCTAAATGAGAAAGGAAATCACCAAGAAAGTCCAGGAAGCACAGAGTCTCAAGCAGCCTAAATCCAAGGAGGAACATGCTAAGACAAATAGACATCAAATTGACAAAAATTAAAGACAAATATAAAATGTTAAAAACAACAAGGGAAAAAAGAAAAATAACATATAAGGGAACTCTCATAAGGTTAACAGCTAATTTCTCAGCAGACACTCTGCAAGCTAGAGGGATCTGGTATGATATATTTAAAGTGATGAAAGGGAAGAACCTAGAACCAAGTATACTCTATGCGGTGAGGCTCTCATTCATATTGATGGAGAAATCAAAAGCTTTACACACAAGCAAATAATAAAAGAATTCAGCACTAAACCAGCCTACAACAAATGGTAAAGGGACTTCTCTAGATAGGAAGCACAAGAGAAAAAAAAGGCTACCAAAAAAAACCTAAGAAAATGATAAGTAGGAACATACATATCAATAATTACCTTAAATGTAAACAGATTAAATGCACTAACCAGAAGACATAGACTGGCTGAGTGGATACAAAAACAAGACTCGTATGTGTGCTATCTACAAGGGACCCAATTCTGACCTAGGAACACACACAGATTGAAAGTGAGGGGATAGTAGAAGTTATCCCACAAAAACAGAAATCAAAAGAAAGCTGGAGTAGCCATACTAATACTAGACAAAATAGATTTGAAAACAAAGACTGTTACAAGAGACAAAGGACACTACATAATGATCAAGATATCAATCCAAGAATATATAACAGTTATAAATATATATGTGCCAAACATAGGAATATCTCAGTACATAAGGGAGATGTTAACAACCATAAACGGAGAAATTAACAGTAACACAATATAGTGGGGGGACTTTTAACACCCCAGTTTCACCAGTGGACAGATCATCCAAGCAGAAAGTTAATAAGGAAACACAGGGCTTTAATGACACATCAGACCAGAAGGACTTACCCCAAAGCAGCAGACCACACATTCTTCTCAAGTGAAAACAGAACATTCACCAGGATTGAATACATGCTGGGTCACATGGTGAGCCTTGGTAAATTTAGGAAAATTGAAATAATATCAAGCATCTTTTCCACCCAATGCTATAAGTTTAGAAATAAACTACAAGAAAAAACTATAAACAAGTTACATGTGGAGGCTAAACAATATACGCTAACCAATCGGTCACTGAAGAAATTAAATAGGGAATTGAAAAAATATCTAAAGATAAATGAAAATGAAAGCACAATGATCCAAAACCTATGGGATGCAGTGATAACAGTTCTAAGAGGGAAGTTTATAGCAAGAAACAAGCAAAATCTCAAATAAACAAATTAAGTTTACACTTAAAACAATGAGAAAAAAAGAACAAATAAAACCTAAAATGAGTAGAAGAAAAGAAATAATAAAGATCAGAGCAGAAATAAGAGAAATAGAGAAAAATAAAACAAAAGCTGCTTCTTTGAAAAGATAAACAAAATTAAAAAACCTTTAGCCAGACACATCAAGGAAAAGGTGGAGAGGACTAAAGTCAATAAAATTAGAAATGAAAAACAATCTCTTTAACAAGTGGTGCTGGGAAAACTGGTCAACCACTTGCAAAAGAATGAAACTAGACCACCTTCTAACACCATACACAAAAATAAACTCAAAATGGATTAAAGACCTAAACGTAAGACAAGAAACTATAAAACTCCTAGAGAAGAACATAGGCAAAANTGTCAGTGTATAGCAAAATGAATACAGTATTGTAAAGCAAAACAAACTAAAAAATTAAAATTAAAAAAAGGAAAAGAAATGACAACTGACACCAGAAAAAATACAAAGGATCAAAAGATATTACTACCAGCAACTGTATGCAACTAAAATAGACAACCTGGAAGAAATGGACAGATTCTTAGAAAGGTACAATCTCCCAAGACTGAATTGAGAAGAAATAGAAAATATGAACAGATCAGTCACAAGCACTGAAATTGAAATTGTGATTTAAAAACTCCCAACAAACAAAAGTCCAGGACCTGATTGCTTTATAGGCAAATTCTATCAAGTGTTTAGAGAAGAGCTGACACCTATCCTTCTGAAACGCTTCCAAAAAATTGCAGAGGAAGGAATATTTCCAAACTCATTTTATGAGGCCATCATCACCCTAATACTAAAGCCATACAAAGATACCACAGAAAAAAGAAAATTAGAAGCCAATATCATTGAGAAACATAGATTAAAAAATCCTCAACAAAATACTAGCAACCAAATCCAACAATATACTAAAAGGATCATACATCACAATCAAATGGGATTTATCCTAAGGATGCAAGGAGTTTTTAGTATCCTCAAGTTAATCAGTGTGGCACCCCACATCAACAAATTGAAGAGTAAAAATCATATGATCATCTCAATAGATGCAGAAAAAGGTTTTGACAAAATTCAGCACCCATTTATGATAAAAAAAAAAAAAAACTCTCCAGAAATTGGGGATAAAGGAAACATACCTCAACATAATAAAAGCCATTTACAACAAACCTACAGCTAACATCACACTCAATGGTGCACAGCTGAAGGCATTTCCTCTAAGATCAGGAATAAGACAATGATGTCTATGGTCACCAATTTTATTCAACATAGTTGTGGGAGTCCTAGCTATAGCAATCAGGGAAGAAAAAGAAATAAAAGGAATTCAAATAGGAAAAGAAGTTAAATGTCACTGTTTGCAGATGACTTGATACTGTACATAGAAGATCTTAAAGACACTACCAGAAAACTGGTAAAATCACTAGAGCTCATCAGTGAATTTTTTAAAGCTGCAGGTTACAAAACCAACACACCGAAATCTGTTGCATTTCTATACACTAACAACACAAAGTCGGAAAGAGAAACTTAAGAAACAATTCCATTTACCATCACATTAAGAAAGAATAAAATACCTAGGGATAAACCTAACCAAGGGGACAACAGATTTTTACTCTGAACACCATAAGACACTGATAAAAGTACATAAACAGATGGAAAGATATGCCATGTTATTGGATTGGAAGAATAAATATTGTCAAAATGACTTTACCCTTGAAGGCAATCTATAGATTCAATGCAATCCCTATCAAATTACCAATGAAATTTTTCACAGAACTAGAACAAAATGTCTTAAAATTTGTATGAGACACAAAAGACCTTGAATAGTGAAAACAACCTTGAGAAAGAAAATTGGGTATGGAGGAATCAGTTTCCCTGACTGCAGACTATACTACAAAACTATAGTGATTAAAATAGTATGGTACTGGCACATAAATAGAATTGTAGATCAATGAGACAGGATGGCCAGCCCAGAAATAAACTCACACACCTGTGGTCAAATGTCTCTTCAACAAACAGTGCTAGGAAAATTGGACAGCTACAAGTGAAAAAGTGAAATTAGATCATTCTTTAATGCTATACACAAAAATAAGCTCAAAATGGATTAAAGACCTAAATGTGAAACCAAACAACATAAAACTCTAGAGGAAAACACAGGCAAAACATTCTCTGACATAAATTGCAGCAATATATTTTTGATCCATCTTCCATAAGTGAAAATAAAAGCAAAAATAAACAAATGGGTCCTACTTAAATTCAAAAGCTTTTGCACAGTGAAAGAAGCAGTAAGCAAAACAAGAAGACAACCCACAGAATGGAAGAAAATAAGGGATATTTTTTATTGTGACAAGGGATTAGCAAATGACAAGGGATTAGTCTCCAAAATCTACAAACATTTCTTGAAGCTTAACATCATTAAAATAAAAAACCCTTTCAAAAAATGGGCAGAAGGCTTAAATAGACATTTCTCCAAAGAAGACATATGAATGACCAAGAGGCACATGAAAAGATGTTTAGCATCACTAATTATTAGAGAAATGCAAATCAAAATGACGATGAGATATCACTTCACAAGAGTCAAAATGGCTATCATCAAAACAATTCCACAATCAATAGATGCTGGTGATGGTGTGGAGAGAAGGGACCCTTCCTACACTGTTAATGGGCATGTAAATTGGTAGAGTCACTAAGGAGAACCATATGGAGGTTCCTTAAAAAACAAAAATTAGAGCTACCATATGACCCTGCATTCCCACTCTGGGGTATGCATCTGTAGAAAAACATAATCCGAAATGATACTTGCACCCCAATGTTCATTGCATCACTGTTTACAATAGCCAAGACATGGACACAACCTAAATGTCCATCAGACGAAGAATGAATGAATAATATGTGGTACATATATACAAGGTTACTCAGAAAGAATGAAATAATGCCATTTTCAGCAACATGGATAGACCTAGAGATTGTTACACCGAGTGAGGTAAATCAGACAGGAAAGCAGAATTGTATGCCATCCCTTATATGCAGAATCTGGAAAAAAAAAAAAAAGATACAAATGTACTTCTTTATGAAACAAACACACAGACTTAGAGAATGAATTTATGGTTGCCAGGGGGAAGGGTAGGAGGAAGAGATAGTTAGGGAGTTTGGAATGGATGGTACACACTGCTATATTTAAAATGGATAACCAATAAGAACCTACTATATAGCACATGGAACTCTGCTCAATGCTGTGTGGCAGCCTGGATGGGAGCGGAGTTTGGAAGAGAAAGGATACATGTATATGTTGAATCTCTTTGCTGTCTACCTGAAACAGTCACAATGTTAATCGACTGTATGCCAGTACAAAATAAAAAGTTTAATTAAAAAAAGAAAGGCATTAAATTCATTAACATGAGATATCTGTTCTTCATGATTAACAGTAATGTTTTACCAAGATGTTTGCTTGACTACATATATTTCCCCAGCCAAAAGAAATTTCATAAGTACTTACTTGTCCCCTACTTTTCAAAGCAGTCCCCTCAGAGATACTGAGTGGATGTTCCTGAGCTACATTTGGTTGGAATAAAATGCCCATGTATTCTTACTATAGATTGTTTACTGGTTATTTGCATCAATAAGAACATACATGCTGCTGAAATAATGTCTGGGACACCCCAGCCTCACATAGAGGTAAACCAAGAATGAGGTATGAAAAGCTCTCTGTCTCTCTCTCAGAGGCCAAAGAAGTGCTGGCTGTGATGTCTCCTCTTTCTGGAAATTTCACTGGTAATGGAAGGTGAGATCTGAATTTCCCCGTAAAAAAAAGAAGCCTATGCCACTATCCCCATCATACTGAGTCTTCTCTAAGCATTTTTTCAGACAATTCCTCAATGTGGATTACAAGGCAGCAGTATGGCAAGCTTTGATGGACAGTCCTTCACATCCGTGCTGGACAAGAGACCAGGCTTGGAGAGGACATCATCACCCTGAGCAGCACCAGCCAGGAGTGCCAGTTTCTTTCTCACTTTCTGCATTTGTCTTATGTTTTTTTCTTTCCATTTCTTCCTCCTTTTCTCTGATTCAACATTGCCTTTCTGTCTCCTTATTCTTCCTTTCTGAAATGAAATCTCTCTGAAAATTGCTGCCTATAATACCCTTCCTATATCCCCTTCCTTCTCTATACTTTGCCCCTCTAGGTCATTCACTGAAGTGACTGGTTAGGACCTGCCTTAAATAGAAGCCCCGAGAAATCTTCAGACCTTCTGTCTGGTCATTCTTTACTCAACTCATGCTCATTTAACAGTATCTCATAATTATTCCAATAAATTAAAAGAAAAACAAACACACAGATCTTCTAGTGATGCCCGTAGTTGATAGGGACAGAGTAAAGGGGCAAAGTAAGCTCGGTGGTAACGAACCTGTCTGCCAATGAAGGAGATGTGGGTTTGATTGCTGGATTGGGAAGATCCTCTGCAGAAGGAAATAGCAACTCACTCCAGTATTTTTTCTTCGGAAATCTTATGGACAGAGGAGCCTGGAAGGCTGTAGTCCATGGGGTCACAAAAGAGTCGGACATGACTTAGAAATTAAACAACAAAGGCACAAAGTAGGTAATTAAATAGCTAATCCCACTAGGGGACGGTGAGTAGAGAAAAAAGTATGGAGACCCCTGTAAGTTAATGATCACTCAAGAAAAGTTTGGCTACCTGATGCCAAAAGCTTATTCACTGATAAGACCCTGATGCTGGGAAAGACGGAAGGCAAAAGGAGAATGGGGTGGCAGATGAGATGGTTAGATAGCATCATCGATTCAATGGACATGAGTCTGAGCAAACTCCAGGAGACAGTGAAAGACAGGGACACCTGGCATGCTGCAGTCCGTGGGGCCACAAAGAATTAGATGACTGACCAACTGAACGATAGCAACAAGAATGCAGGTTTGCTTAACCACAAAACCAAGCAGGTCTGGTTAGCAACAAAACCATGCAGCAGAATCATGAGACATGACCCCAAACAATAAAACAGCGGTGGCATGAGACCCATATCCTGCCCAGTGACTTCAGTAAGTTAGTTATTCCTAGGACACCCTCCTCTCAGTACACTAAAAACAAAAATATAAGAAAAAGGGGACATTATACTTAAACCTGGTGGCTCAGATGGTAAAAGCATCTGCCCGCAATGTGGGAGACCCAGGTTTGATCCCTGGGTCAGGAAGATCCCCTGGAGAAGGAAATGGCAACCCACTCCAGTACTCTTGTCTAGAAAATTCCATGGATGGAGGAGCCTGGTGGGCTACAGTCCATGGGGTTGCAAAGAGTTGGACATGACTGAACGACTTCACTTCACTTCATACTAAAACTTGAAATGACTTACCATTTTTAGCATATGTTAACAGGTTTTGTTCATTTTCATTGTGCCGTGACTGTCTTGGCTTGACCATGTAGAGACTAGTAAACTCCTTCACCAGACTAAAGAATGAGAAAGAAGGTAGTCTCCTCTTCACCACTTTTCCTTTGATTAGTAAATTGTAGGCCACTAAGATCTAAGTTCTCACCTACTCACTTGTAAGCCTCACAAGCATCCTATTCAAATAAATCAGTATTTGAATACAAATAAATTGAATAAATCACATCCTATTTGCATAACTATCATTTTGCCTCTCACTGAACTCTTTCTAGACCTGGGACATAAAGGACCAGAGCCTCTTGGAGCCCCCAAAATGCCACCTAACAGTTTAATAGCCACCAATTTTTCCTAATATTTCTTACATTCTAACAGATATGGGCTCATCAATGTTAAGTATGTCATTGTATTCAAAACTTTTGAAAAACAGTTCCTTAATTTCTGTGGTAAAATACATTTCTTGTAAGAAAAAACTTCCCCGTTTTTCCCCAGAAGTGTGATGAATTCCTATATTAATTAGGTATATAAATTTACACTTTCAGACTAAGAAGACTCTTATATTCACAACTCCACTTATATTTTCAGAACAATTCTGTATTATTATGGTAATAGCTTGGCTTCTGTGCCTTTACTATGCAAATTTTTCCATTTTAGCTGAGTAAATACTTCCTATCTGCCTACTGAAATGATTTGAAAACCAAAGTTGCACAATGTGTAAGAGCAGACTGTCTTGATGAATTCTGAAGACTTCTTACAAAGAAGTTTTTAGGGTAAAAGGTTAACTCCTCCTTAAGTGGTTTAGCAGCTGTCTCAGAGGAGGCAGGCACAACAATAGCATGGGATCCCTTCAAGTACAATTCAATTTTAGAGTTTGGCAGGAAGATAAAATTTGTAAACTTGGGATTTCAATGCTCAAGTTTTCTTTCTTTTAGTTCTTTTTCCATGCTTACTGGGGGAAAAAAAAATGTCTACAACCACCTCAACATAAGCATGTGTGTGTTAGGGCAAGCACACTGATTGAAACTACCCACCCTGGCCAGACACCACTGTAACCACTTGCATGAGTTTTATGACAGGCGGTTCTGGTAAGGAACACGGAACTAATAAGCCTCCACCAACCAGAACAGTTCGGGAAAGGTCAAAAGGAGACACCACATATCCGAACACCTCCCAGAATCCTTCTCTCTGGCATCCATCTTGGCTGAACAAGGCGTGCATCACCAGGAAGGACTCTGGGTCAGAACGATTGGCTAAAATCAACCTGGAAACTAATCCCAGCACCATAAAACCCAAGACTGCAAGCCATGAGACAGAGCCATTCTCTTGGGTTCCCTTACCCTACTGCTCTCCACCTGGGTGCCCTTTCCAATAAAATCTCTTGCTTTGTTAACACATGTGTCTCCTCGGACAATTCATTTCTGAGTGTCAGACAAGAGCCCAGTTTTGGGCCCTGGAAGTGGTCCCCTTTCCTGCAACATATGTACATGTATGAAGACCAGAAGCTATGCTCATGGGTACGAATGGCCACTTTACTTCCAGTTGTAGACAAGGGGGCCCCTTGTTAGTCTAGATTATCTGCCAGCTGCTTCTCTATGAGCAGAGGTGGTGAGGCACTTTGGGAGCACTCTGTTCTTCAAAGAGGCCCTCTGTGACTTCTTCATTGTGCAAAGATAAGGAGTATTGTTTTATACTGCTGCTACAACAATTTACCACAAACTTAGTGGCCCTAAAAGGCACACACATATTATATTACAGCTCTGTAGGTCAGAGTCTGACATGAGACTCAGGAGGCTAAAGTCAAGGAGTCAGCAGAACTGCATTCCTTCCTGGAGTTTCTAGGGAGAATAATCCATTTCCTTGCTCTCTCCAGCTTCTGTGGGCTACCTGTATGTCTTGGATCATGACGCTTTCTTCCAGAAAAGACTGGATAAATATTTTTTATATCAAATCACACCAACTCTTCTGTTTCTCTTTTTTATTTTTAAGGATATTTGTGATTCCATTGGACTCATCTAGATATTTCAGTATAATCTCTCTATTTTAAGGTCAACTTATTAGCAAACTTAACTATTGTTTGCTATATAGCATAACATATTCACAGTTTCCAGGGACTAGGATGCATGTGTGGTGGCTATCTTTGGGTGGCCATTGTTTTACCTACCACGTACAATACATAATAACAAGTCTAAGGCTTTAACTTATACCACCAGGAGATACAAAGCTTTTGAGTCACTTCCTATGCCCCAGGTGCAACTCTAGAAGGGAAAGAAATTTTAGGAATGAGGTCAGGCATGAGACTGAGCAGCAGGCTCCCACCAATCATGTGTATGCTTTTAACACTAGCCACTCTGATGTTCTAGCAAGCTTTGATAGGATACTGAGCACATGGATATGAAATAGAAGAGTTTTAACTTTGAAAGTCTAAGCAGGGGACCCCACAGGGGATGGGCCAGTGAGGTCTCCACAGCAGTAAACAAGTGTTGTGGGTCTCTGGTAGTCAAGTTTTTTTCAGTAACAGAAGCTGCAGTGCTAGTGGGTTGATTGAACCTCTCAGTTCTCCCTGTAAATTTGGAATTTGAAGTTGATCTCTATCCCTTTTGAACTGAGTAGGTCTAAACCCAAATTAACCTTAGGTTTGTTGGACCAGTGGAATGGGCACCAGAGAAAGGTCCAAAAGGGAGCTACTGAATTTCTTGTTAATAAAAACATATGATATTAAGAAAAAGATTGCATAAATAAGTGAGGAATGTTTACATTTGTATCTCAAGCTGGTGAAATGGACCATATCAATTATATATATTTATGGTATCCGTCTTTAAGAAATCTGTTATCCTACTCGTGTGGCTTAGCTCGATATCCAGGAATTAGAGTTCATGTACTTACTGATAATATCTTTTAGATATTACTATTTTCTATGAAAAAAAATTATCCTTGGTTTCCATGACCCGTCTTTGCCATGACCTTTCTCCTAACACCATTACCACAGCACTAAAGGTGAGAGTGATTAAAAACCCTACCTGGCTGATCATATTTTTATCTCTGTGGAGAGGCCTTCCATGTTTTAAAATAATTTCATTTATTTTTTAAATTTAATTTTCATTTATTTGCTCCCTGCTGGCCTCCGTTGGTACCCCAAGAGTGCAGGGGTGCCTCATTTCTGCTGGATGGAGGCAGGTGTTCAGGCCCTGCCACAGGCCTCTGAAGATACCACTCTTCCTGAGAAGAGCTAGGTTGCCTTGCTGCTGCTGCAGATGTATCCTTTATTTACATTGCAGAGAGAAGTGCCTCATTACTACTGGGTAGGGATGGAAGTCTAGGCTCTGTGCTTGGCCCCCTCTGACACCACTCAAAAGGAAAGGTGGTCAGGGAGAAGAGCTACTTCTCATGAACTCATGAGAGAGTACACATTTAGGCTTCCTACTAGACTTTGCTGATGAGTTTATGTATGGGAGTTCAGAGTTTTCTGAGGTGTCTGGCTGGAGTAGAGTGATTATCTGAAAACTTTCTGGCTTGCTTGGTGCCCACATTTCCGATCATTTGACTAGAGAAACAGCAAGATTGTTCAGAGGCTTTTGTTTGTTGGTGTTTCTGGCTGCTGGTTTCTTTAGCATCTAGTTTGGGACATAAAAGGCTGAGAAAAAAATCCATGGAAATCACCATTGTGTTGGTTATTGGGTCCTAATGTCCCAAGCCAGCCTCTATCTTCCAAGGCTGTTTGCTATACAAGTTTTCTTAGAAACATAATTCAAGATAAGGTCTCAGATGGTAAACTGTCTGCCTGCAACTCGGGAGACCTGGGTTTGATCCCTGGGTTGGGAAGATCTCCTGGAGAAGGAAATGGCAACCCACTCCAGTATTCCTGGCTGGGAAATCCCAGGGACGGAGGACCCTGGTAGGCTACAGTCCATGGGGTTGCAAAGAGTTGGACACGACTGAGCAACTTCACTTCACTTATTTACATGAAAAAACTAAAAAGGTACAAAGAATATGCTTAAAGAGAAAAAGTATTAAATAATTGTCAGTATAAACACAAGCCCCACGTGGTAAAGGATGATAAAATCTANGAAATCCCAGGGACGGAGGACCCTGGTAGGCTACAGTCCATGGGGTTGCAAAGAGTTGGACACGACTGAGCAACTTCACTTCACTTATTTACATGAAAAAACTAAAAAGGTACAAAGAATATGCTTAAAGAGAAAAAGTATTAAATAATTGTCAGTATAAACACAAGCCCCACGTGGTAAAGGATGATAAAATCTATTAACAATACATCCTTTTACTCAGATGTGTTAATAGAAAGTGAAAGCAGAAGAAAATTAGGTATCTTATTCAATATTCTAAAGGTAACTACCAGAAATAAAAATAATAATAGTCAAATTAAAAGAGCAAAGTACAGTATTAAAAAAAAAGTATAATTGTGCTAGCTTCTTCATCTTTCCTAGAGAGTCAGCAGCCTCAAATTTTACTAAAGATACACAATTTTTTTTATACTAATTAGAACTGTGAAAATAATTAGCAGGAAATAAAAGAAATCAGGATACAAACCTCTAACTTCACAGAAGGCACAGTACAGCATATTCATATATTGGCATATACACATATACTCACATGCATGATTACAATAAAATAATACAAATATTGATCAAAAATGATTATCCAGTTTCAGTATACTGTCAAATAAATTGATTGAATTAGGCCATATCAAAATAACCAAAATTATATCAGATCAGTTCAGTTCAGTTCAATCAGTCGTGTCCAACTCCTTGGGATGCCATGAATCACAGCACGCCAGGCCTCCCTGTCCATCACCAACCCCCAGAGTTCACTCAAACTCATGTCCATCGAGTCGGTGATGCCATCCAGGCATCTCATCCTCNCGTGACATTGTACAGCAGACAGGGATCAAGACCATCCCCATGGAAAAGAAATGCAAAAAAGCAAAATGGCTGTCTGGGGAGGCCTTACAAATAGCTGTGAAAAGAAGAGAAGTGAAAAGCAAACGAGAAAAGGAAAGATAAGCATCTCAATGCAGAGTTCCAAAGAAGAGCAAAAAGAGAGAAGAAAGCCTTCCTCAGCAATCAATGCAAAGAAGTAGAGGAAATTAGAGATACCAAAATGTTATAAAATAACATACTTAACCACAAGTAAAACTACAATTAAATAAAATATCTCAATTCACAGTTAAATAAAATATCTACAATTAAAGAAAATATCACTAACAAAGAAAATATCTCAAAATATCATATTAAAGAAAATATCTCAATGATATAATTGGGGTAAGCTACAATTAAAGAAAATAATATAAAAATAATATAATTTAAATAAACCACAGTTAAAGAAATATTTCAATTCGAAAAATAAGCCATATTTTTGTTGTTCTGTGTTACTCAGTTATATCTGACTCTTTGAGGTCCCATAGACTATATAGCCTGCAAGGCTCCTGTCTGCATGGAATTTCCAAGGGAAGAATACTGGAGTGGGTTGCCACTTCCTACTCCAAGGCATCTTCCTGACCCAGGGATCGAACCTGCATCTCTTATGTCTCCTGCATTGGCAGGCAGATTCTGTACCACTAGCACCACTTGGGAAACCCTTATATATATACAGATCAGTCTATCTATCTATCTATAGATCAACCTTTTGGTATACTCTTGTTTCCAAGAGGGGCACACCAAAAGGTTGGTCATTAAGAAGGTAAAGAACAGAATTCTAGACAATTGGTACAAAAACAAAATCATGGAAAAATAAAAGGATTGTGATAGTGAGAAGGAGGAGGAGGAGAAGGAGGAGGAAGAAGATGAATGAGAAGAAGAAAACAACAATGGCCTGAGATCTTGTTAATTCTGTTTAACAATTTTGTATTCAAGTCAAAAAATTGTTAAAGAAGACCAAAAGCAGTGTTTAGGAAAGACAAACTTATTTTATATCCCTCGTGTTATAAGTGATTATGTACCAAACAACATGGCTTCAGAATTAATAAAGCAAAAAATAGCAGGAAATACAACATGAAATCTATTCCAACGTAATATTTTTAAAATTTATTTATTTTTTCAATTGAATTTTTAACATAATATTAAAAGTTGGAATTAAGTCTTCATTGTCAGTTAACTACTGACTGAATCTACTAACTAAAGGCAACAGCAGTACAAATAATATAATTAGCAAGGAAAATAAAATAATATGAATATCTGTTCCTAGATTTAATGGAAAAGCTTTCAGCTTTTCATCATTGAGTATAATGTTGGCTTTGCATTTGTTATAAATGACTATTATTATGTTGAAGCAAGTTCCCTCTATATCTGTGTTGGTGAGAGTTTTTATCATGAATGGATGTTGAATTTTGTCAATGCCTTTCTGTGTCAATTGAGATAAGCATGTGGTATTTGTCAGCCTTTTAAATATCATGCCACTCCTGTCTTGCCTGTTGGTCTGTAAACTTTCTCCTGCAAAATCTGCTGATAGACTTATCAGATTTCCCTTGTATATAAATGAACTTGGATATGTGTTGTATTTTTCTCTTGCTGTTTTTAAGATTCTTTCTTTAGCATTCACCTTTTAAAGTTTAATGTTTCTTAGTGTGTTTCTCTTTGGGTTCATCTTATTTGGAACTCTCTGATACTCCTGGATTGTCTGTTTCCTTCCCCAGGTTAGAGAATTTTTCAGCCATCATTTGTTCAAATAAGTTTTATGGCTCTTCTTCTCTATGTTTACTTCTGGGACTCCCATAATATGAATCTTATTCTGTTGGTATTGTCTTAGAGATAACTGAAGTTGCCCTCACTTCTTTTCATTAAAAAAAAATAAAAGTCTTTTGAACACATCCACTGTAATTTCCCTGAGCGTCCCTGATAGCTCAGTTGGTAAAGAATCCACCTGCAATGCAGGATGACCCCAGTTCGATCCCTGGGTTGGGAAGACCTCCTGGAGAAGGGAAAGGCTATCCACTCCAGTATTTTGGCCTGGAAAATTCCATGGACCATATAGACCATGGGGTCACAAAGAGTCAGACACGATTGAGCGACTTTCACTGTCACTGTGTTTTCTAATTCAACTATAACTTCTATTTGGTATTTTCTATCTTTATTGAAGTTCTCACTGTATTCATTTATTCTTTAAAGAAAACTAAGCATATTTATGACTGTTACTTTTAACTCTTCATCAGCTAGGTTGCTTATCTTTATTTCATTAAGTTCTTTTTTGGGGGAATTTGCCTTGTTCTTTGCTTTGAAAATTATTCCTCTGTCTCTGCATTTTCTTGTCTCTCTGTGTTTGTCAATATGTGTTAGATAAAACAGCTGCCTTTCTCAGTTTTGAGGAGTGGTCTTGTGTAAGAGTTGTTTCATGTGGCCCAGAAACACAGTCCCCCCATCTGCCATGGCCACCAGAGTCAGGCACTCTATGGGCATCCCTCACGTGGGCTGTAATGCACCTGCCTGCTGAGATAGGATGACAGCTGCTGTGCAGAGAGGGGGGATTTTAGCTACTTGCCTATCAGCAAGGGTACTTCAAAAACCACAAGTGACTAAATAATTTGAATTTGTGATATTGTTGAAATAATCTCCCCAGATATGCCCTGGAAGAGGAAAGGAGGGGTCTCCCTTTCACTCTCTCCTCAGTTACAATGAGTTTGAGAATACAGTGGGGATATGGGGGAAGTTGGATATGGAGGGTCTGTTCTGCAGGACCAGACCCTGTCCACCTGAGATCTCCTCTCTAGATTTACCTTCTTCTGCCATTGATAGATATACTCTGCACTGGAATGGGGTAAAAAGGGCAAGATGCAATCTTGGCAGTCCTGGAAAGAAGACAAAAGAAGAGGAAAGAGGGCATAACAGTGAGTGTAATACTTCGGCACAGGCATGAGTCTTATTATATTTACTCATTTTCTGTGAGCATTATTTTTCTTGCCACTGAAATCATGCCCCCCAATATATAGAGAAGTGTATAAATATGGAAGATAGGGAAAGGAATACTGATCTGGGTATAAAAGGTCTTCCTAGAAAAACTGAACATAAAAGGACCACTAAACATACATGCAATGAAAAACACTTATCTAAAACAAATAGACTAATTATATGTATTTAAAAGACATGACATGTCCTAGGAAGGGCAAACACAGAATAATTAAGCCCAAACATAAACTGCTTATTGTCTTTTAAATAAAGAATTTGATCTGATAAATATCAGGTCCTCCTTCTTCCTGCAGAAGCAAAACCCCTTGAAATGCAGAGATTTAGGTTGGCTTCTGTAGACTTTCTCCACAACACATTCCATGTAGAAAATGGAAACTTTGTAGAAGAGTTTTAGGACAATGTTCAATAAAATTAGACACAGATTATTACCACTAGATATACTGTCACTAACTCACACACAAAATGACATAAGCCAAATATTTTCACAGAACAAAATTAAAATATTAGCTTGCATAAGACCTTATAGCAGAGGAATGGGGAACTCCAGAAAACCAAGAGATAAATTGGAAAATTGTGGTAAGAAGGCTAGGGTGATAGAATTCAAGCTGAACTGTATGGGAACTATAGTTACAGAATGAAGGGTAAATTTTACAAAACAGAAAGGTGGAAAAATCATCATGTAATTGAAAAACATGCAGAAGTGATAAGGTGAGAAAATTAGCAGAGTTATTGGAAAATTTCCTCATTGTTTAAGAGTCGGAGGATATTTCAGACCTATCGTGAGTTAAAATGCAATAAACTGAGGCTTATATCAATTTTATAAGAACAGTCAATTAAGCAAGAGAAGAACTGACCGTAGACATACGACTTTCCAATTTGCAGAAGTCAGACACGGGTGAGCATTCATATATAAAGCAAAGATTAAGTGCAAAGACATGAAAATGGAAGTTTTAAGATGAAAATCTTATAAAATGATAGAAAGCTAAGCATATCTGTCATGTAAATAAATTTAACTAGATATAATGGAATATCAAGATAGAAGATAAAAACAAACCCCTCCCCTTTAAAAATTGCTCAAACTGAATATGAAAGTAACTAATTGTGAGCTGTCTATAGCCCTGGAGGCTAAGAGCACAATGGTCAACCAAGACAGTCAAGAGAGACACTCTTGAGAGCAGGTGTGCACTAGGGATGCTCAAGAAAGCCAGGCAGGCACCGAGGATGCTGGCAAGGTGGCCATCAGAGCAAGACTGTAAAGGGGATGTGGGAGAGCACATTGCATTTTTGTGCACCAGATGCAGCGTGTCAGACTTGAGAGCACACAAAGCGGCAGGAAAACTTCTGATGTAAGGACATGAATTTCTCTCTGTGGGGTATGGCAGTGCAGAGGGCCTAGGCTTCCGCTGCCAGGTTCCAGTGGAGGAAATCAAGGAGATGACTCGAGGAAATCTGCTGTGGTACAGACGGCTCAATTGGAAACTTTGTTTTCTATCCTGAATTCACATTTCTTCATGGAGGGCTCCTGCCAACATTCTACTAGCCTCTCCTGGTGGGTACAGAAGGTATTTACTGGATAGGTGCTTTTTATTAGGAGTTGCAAGGCTTATACTGATGTCTTGCCAGGAACTAAGTATGTGTGGTCCCAAGTCATGTCCCCTTTCAAGCAGAGATATATTCAGGTGACTGGCTGATGTCACAAGACTGTGTCTATACCTTTTCCAGGGGGCAAAACTGAGGCTAAGAGCAGGTGCCAAGCTCTGCCTTAAAAACTGCCATTTATGGATCTGAATCATTGGATGCTCTGTGATTCAGGCTCTAGACTCTACTACCTTTGCTTTTCCACTTCTCTCCTTATTGAAACCTCAGGGATAGAATCATCTGTCAAATTTTAGGTGGAATGGTTTGCCAAAACTACAATTTGCGATTGAAACCTTTTAAGATTGCAGACAGGCTTATAACTGGACAGCTTTCCCTAACGATTGTGGAGCATGAGTTTCAGCTTTCTCATGGCTGTGTGGGCAGGCAGGGCAGCCAGTAAAGCATGGACTCTGGGATTTGGAAAGGACTTTAGAATCCTTCTGGTTCTTATTTCTCAAATTACAAAACTGAGCTCAGACCAAATGTTTTGCCTGAGGCCACTACACCATTATGCTGGAGCAGGGTTTACGAGGACACACATGTGGAAATCTCTGGTAGAGAAGCACAGTTTCAATAAGACATATACGCAGACAGGCACACAAAGTGCTGCAAAGGCATATAAGTGATTGTGTGCAAACGTGCAAAGTAGGTTGCTTTTGCCTCACGTATTGTTAATGATCTATGACACACATACCCTTTTCCTTCATGTTTCTTTACAGAGAATGCACACAGCAATCACATTGTCATCTGAACCAAAAATGCTGTCTTGGAATTACATGGCAATTCTAATGAAGAGCTAAAATTAATGTAAATAACATCTTGTTTGTCACAAGAAAACTGACCTCCTTAGATAAGCAACCATTATGGTAATCTTTGCAACTGCTTTAAAATCAAAGATGGAGGCAAGCTGGGACACAGATCAGGCTGGTATGGCAGGACTTCCCCCATTCTAGCTAGAAATATTTTGAGTATTTGAGCCAGGCTTTACTTTGCCCACCTATAGTCCTGGCCACTGCCAGTCTGTACTGACTGTCAACACCACTGCCCTTATCCCCCACCTCACCCTTCAAGCCCTGCTCCATGTCACCCCTAGCATTTTATTATTCACTTAAAATTTCGTGGATGGTTTTGTTAAGGGCCCCTGTTGTATTAATAGCCCAAAATGACAAACCTTTTCAACAATGCTTTGAAAAACAGTAAAATTTCTTTAAAAGCTGAAGAATATTCAGAATCCACATTGATGGAAATGAATTGTAAAACCCAATAGCCATTTGTATGATTTTCAGTAATAGTGTGTTGGTTGGTCCCTTTAACAGAAAGAATGTGGTTGATTAATAACACCAGTGAGCACTGTTAGGACCTGGAAAGATGGCCCCAAACTGGATTTCTTTCATATTTTAATTTTTATGTGGTTCACTTATGAATGTGAGAATTTGGCAGTTCCCTGCAGTTAATGTTTTATGCTCTGAAGCATTTGATGTCCTAATATGTCTCCTCTCTATAGGTAGCTTGGAGAGCCTTATTTATAAGTGAGTGCAAAAATCAGGACATGGTGTTTTATGCCTTCAGCAAGTGTTCATTTGAGAAAGATGACAAGGGTTCAGGAGGAAGGGAACTGGCTCCCTTATGGTCTCCTTCCTCCCCTGCCCTTCAGTGGCATCTAACTGCCTTTTTTGTTCAGTATAAGTACATTGCACCCTGGTCAGCAAATGAGGCACCCAGAAGGAAGGCTAACTGTTTCTGCTTTTGAAATTCCTTCTTGGCAGTAGTCAAGAAGAATGAAAAGGGAAATAGCTGTCCTTACCCGTTTATCCTCTGCCCAGACATTGTTCTAAGAATCTGTTACCTCATTTAAATTCCACCATGGTAATATGAGGCAGCTACCACTGCCATGTCATTCTACTGATGAGCAAAACAAGGACAGTGACGTTAGTAATTGTCCAGATCTTCTCGGCTTGCAGATACAGAGCTGAATCATTGCACTATAACATCCTCAAAGCCCATCTGATCTTACTTTGGTACAGTTGGTGTGCTACTTTTCATCCTGTTCATAGTGCCAATTGTCTCGCTGTTTACACTGTCCACACTGTTCACTGAATCCAGGGTAGGCAAGGCATGAGCTAAGAAGATAGAAGGAGACTCGAGGAGCTGTAGGAACTGCAGACACGTTTATTCTCTCCTGGTTGGCATGGCAGCCATAACACAGCCTGTCTCCTGGCTGGCACAGCAGCCACAACATAACCATCATATAACAATAACATAGCCATGATATAACATCATATAACATAACCACGATGCCGTTCCAATGTAGCCCCAATGCCATAGCAGCCAGAGCTTTCGTGGTGAAGCTTTTGGAGGGTACCACACAAAGCAACTTGTGACCAAGTGAGTACCTTGTGACCAAGTGAGTATCTTGTGACCAAGTATCTTGTGATATGTATGTACAGTGTTGTAAATGAAGTCAGCTGTTACATAGTCATTATTTACAAAACATGGGATGAGAGATCCTGACCATGACAGTGACATCTTGGCTAACTTGTTCTCTCCCCACAGTTGGCATTCAAAAACATCAATTTCTCGAATCCTCTGCCATATACGAACTTCAAGGCAGGTAAAGAGACCTGAGAAATGGGTATAGGTAAAAAGATCCAGAAGCAGAACAAGAACCTTGTAAAGTTTTGAGAAGATTAACAAGAGGATCTAGAAGTTTCTAGAAGACTCTAGGAATACAGGGACATAGAACCCATTTCTTTGATTTCATGACTATCTTATTAAAACTACTCCTAGGTGTGGGCAAGTTGCTTCTCTTAAGTGTGAGCTTAAAAGGAAAGAAAGTCATATTGTAAAACATTCACCTGTGTAAACTATAAGCTATTTTTGTTTATTTATTGGTCTCATTTTTTCTCTTTAGAAGAATCAGTCACCTAGATAAACCATGGTTGTTTGTGCGTGAGTGCTCACTGAGTCATGTCCTACTATTTGTAACCCCATGGACTGTAGCCTGCCAAGCTCTTCTGCCTATGGGATTTCCTAGGCAAGAATAGTAGAGTGGGTTGCCATTTCCTCCTCCAGGGAATCTTCCCGACTCAGGGACTGAATCCCCAACTTCTGCATCCCTTGCATTGTCAGACAGATTCTTTACTACTGATCTACCTGGGAAGCCCTCTGATAAACCATAAATAAAGTTAAAATGTTTCTAACATGGAAAAGCTCAGGCCATGGTTTCCTATTTCTGTTTCCTTAGCTCTGCAGCACAAATTAATCAGCTACAAAACAGAACAATTTATATATTTTAAAATGAAAATGTTACTTCATGTTAAAAGCTACAATGGGTCTTAAACCCAAGATGGAGGTAGCATCTACTTTTTTCTGTCTACATCAGTTTCTGAGAAGCGGGTGAAACAAGGCCACTGACGGAAACAATCCTTTATACTAGTTGGAAGTGCAAACCAGTAAGGAATGCAGAATACTCCCTAGTCTTCTGACTCTCCCAACAGTTAAGAAAATCATATATGTATATATACACATATATACATAAATGTATATACATATATATATGTATATATATTAAAAAATAGATAATCATAAAAGCTTTTGACTGAGTATGAAGAGAGACTCATCTCAGGTATAAACCATTGTTGGAATGGAAATAGTTTATCCAAATCTTCTGAACTATACATCTGAGCTATACATCATGCTTAAGTTTAAAACTAACAAGAGCATTTTTTTCTGAGTTAAAAATAAACACATTTTGGTTTGGTTGTTAATCAAAACTAAGCTGTGATTTTTTTTTTTTTACTGGCTTCTGAATTACCGGTAAAATTAACCATTTTCATACTGAAACAACCAAACTTGTTTAAAGAATGAAACCAAATCAGTGAATTTATGTAATTGGATTATTCTCAAATGCAAATGATGGAGTTAAATTAAAACAAGCATTCGCCTAAGGTGATATTATAATTTTTGATGAAGAAATTTATGCACATAATTTTATCAGCATATTGTACACACACAATGAATGGCCTTTCTTTAAAAAAAAGTTCTTTCCATGTCTCCTATAGAAACTTTCTCCTTCATGGATCACAGCCTTGTGGTGAAGGGGTTTGAATAACTCAGTGAAGCCCTGAGCCATGCCATGCAGGGCCACCAAAGACTGACAACTGGTAATGAAGAGTTCTGACAAAATGGGGTCCACTGGAGGAGGAAATGACAACACACTACAATATTCTTACCTCAAAAAGGCCAAAAGATATAGCACTAGAATATGAGTCTGTCCAGTGGGAAGGTGTCCAATATGCTGCTGGAGAAGAGCAGATGGCAATTATTGATGGTTCTAGAAAGAATGAAGCAGCTGGGCCAAATTGCAAATGGCAGTCTGGGGGTGAAAGTAAAGTTTGATGCTGTAAAGAAAAAGAGTGCATAGGAACCTGGAATATTATCCATGAGTCAAGGTAAATTGGATGTGGTCAAGCAGGGGAAGGCAAGACTGAACATGGATATCTTAGGAATCAGTGAACTAAAACGGGTGGGAATGGGAGAATTTAATTCAGAAGACCATTATATATACTACTATGGGTGAGAATGCCTTAGAGAAATGGAGTAACCCTCATAGTAAAAACAAACAAACAAATAAAGAACAGTCTGATATGCAGTACTTGGGTGCAATCTCAAAAATGACAGAATGATCTCTGTTCATTTCAAAGGCAAACCATATGGCATCACAATAATCCAAGTCTATTCCCCAATCACTGGTGCCAAAGAAGCTGTAGTGGACTGATTCTTTGAAGACCTCCAATACTTTTTAGAACTAACACCAAAAAAAGATGTCCTTTTCATCATAGGGGAATGGAATGCAAAAGTAGGAAATCAAGAGACACCTGGAGTAACAAGCAAATTTGACCTTGAAGTACAAAATGAGGCGTGGCAAAGGCTAACAAAGTTTCTTCAAGAGAACATGCTGGCCATAGCAATCACCCTTTTCCAACAGCCCAAGAGACAACCCTACACATGAACATCACCAGACAGTCAATACTGAAATCAGATTGATCATGTTCTTTGTAGCCAAAGATGGAGAAGCTCTATACAGTCAGCAAAATCAAGACCAAGAGCTGACTGTGGCTCAGATCTTGAGTTCCTTATTGAAAAATTCAGGCTTAAACTGAAGAAAGTAAGGAAAATCACTAGGCCATTCAGATATGACCCAAATATCATCACTTATGATTATACAGTGGAGGTGATGAATAGATTCAAGGGATTAGATCTGGTGGACAGAGTATCTGATGAACTATGGACAGAAGGTCATAACATTGTACAGGAGATGGTGACCAAAACCATCCCCAAGAAAAAGAAATGCAAGAAGGCAAAGTGGTTGTCTGAGGAGGCATTACAAAGCTGAGGGAAGAAGAGAAGCAAAAGGCAAAGGATAAAAGGAAAGATATACCCAATGAATGCTGAGTTCCAGGGAACAGCAAGGAGAGATAAGAAAGCCTTCTGAAATGAATAATGCAAAGAAAGAGAGTACAATAATAGCACAGGAAAGACTAGAGATCTGTTCAAGAAAACTGGAGATACAAGGGGAACATTTCATTCAGGGATGGGCATGATAAAGGACAGAAGTGGTAAGGACTGAACAGAAGCAGAAGATATTAAGAAAAGAGGTGGCAAGAATACACAGAAGAACTATAAAAGAAGGTCTTAATGACCTGGATAACCAGGATGGTGTGGTCACCTACTTAGAGCTGGACATCCTGGACTGTGAAATCTAGTGAATCTTAGGAAGCATTCTAATGAACAAAGCTGGTGGAGGTGATGAAATTCCAGCTGAGCTATTTCAAATAATCATAAAGGATGATGCTGTTAAAGTGCAGCACTCAATATGCTAACAAATTTGGGAAACTCAGCAGTGGCCACAGGACCAGACAAGGTCATTTTTCATTCCAATCCCAAAGAAGGGCAATGACAAAGAATGTTCTACTTACCACACAAGTGCACTCATTTCATATGCTAGCAAGGTTATTCTCAAAATCCTTCAAGCTAGACTTCAGCAGTATGAGAATTGAGAACTTCCAGATGTTCAGGTTGGGCTTTGAAGAGGCAGAGGAACCAGAGATCAAATTGCCAACACTCATTGGATCATAGAGAAAGCAAGGGGATTATAGAAAAACGTCTACTTCTGCTTCATTGACTTTGCTAAAGCTTTTCACTATGTGAATCACAAAAAACTGTGGAAAATTCTTAAAGAGATGGGAGTACCAGATCATCTTATCTGTCTTCTGAGAAACCTGTATGCAAGTCAAGGAGAAATAGTTAGAACTGGACATGAAATAACTGACTGGTCCAAGTTCGGGAAAGGAGTACAACAAGGCTGTATATTGTCACTCTGCTAATTAACTTATGTGCAGAGTATATCATGCCAGATGTCAGGCTGGAAAAATTACAAGCTGGAACCAAGACTGTCAGGAGAAATATCAAAAACCTCTGATATGGAGATAACACGACTCCAATGGCAGAAATTGAAGAGGAACTAAAGAGCCTCTTGAGGGTGGAAGAGGAGAGTGAAAAAGCTAGCTGGCTTGAAACTCAGTGTTAAACAAACAAGATCATGGCATGTGGTCCCATCACTTCTTGGCAATTAGAAGGGGGAAAAGTGGAGCCGGTAACAGATTTTATTTTCTCGGACTCCAGAATCACTGTGGATGGTGACTACTACTGATACTGATACTGCTAAGTCATGTCAGTCGTGTCCGACTCTGTGTGACCCCATAGACGGCAGCCCACCAGGCTCCCTCCCGTCCCTGGGATTCTCCAGGCAAGAACACTGGAGTAGGTTGCCATGTCCTTCTCCAATGCATGAAAGTGAAAAGTGAAAGTGAAGTCGCCCAGTCATGTCCAACTCTTCACGACCCCATGGACTGCAGCCTACCAGGCTCCTCTGTCCATGGGATTTCCCAGGCAAGAGTACTGGAGTGGGTTGCCATTGCCTATGAAATTAAAAGACACTTGCTCCTTGGAAGGAAAGCTATGACAAACATAGATAGCATATTAAGAAGCAGAGATATCACTTTGCTGTATAGTAAATGCCCATATAGTAAAAGCTATCATTTTTCCTGTAGTCATGTATGTATGTGAGACTTGGTCCATAAAGAGGGCTGGGCACTAAAGAATTGGTGCTTTCGAATTATGGTGCTAGAGAAGCTTCTTGAGAGTCCCTTGGACAGCAAGGAGATCAAACCAGTCAATCCTAAAGGAAATCAACCCTAAATATTCGTAGGAAGCACTGCTGCTGAAGCTAAAGGTCCAACACTTTGGCCACATGATGCAAAAAGCTGACTCATTGGAAAAGTCCTTGATGATGGGAATGATTGAAGTCAAAAGGAGAAGGGAACAGCAGAGGATGAGATGATTAGATGGCATCAGTGACTGAATGGACCTGAATCTGAGCACACTCCAGGAGATAGTGGAGAACAGAGGATCCTGGTGGGCTACAGTCCATGTGGTCACAAACAGATGACTTAATGACTAAACAGCAACATCATAGAAATTATCAGTAAATTATATATCTATCTCTGTAACATTTTGAAATAGTTTATTCCTTTTGGTTATGCTGCTACATTAAGATTTATACTCCAACTCAGTATAAATATTCCTCATATTAAATTCATCAACTTCTTTTTATTGTCCTTAAAATTGGATTTCCCTGGTGGCTTAGCAAAAAACAATCCACCAGTCACTGCAGGATATGTGAGTTGGATCCCTGGGTTTGGAAGATCCCCTGGAGAAGGAAATGGCAATTTACTCTAATATTTTTGCCTGGGAAATCTCATGGACAGAGAAGACTGGTGGGCTACAGGACACGGGGTCACAAAGATTTGGATAGGATTTGGCAATTAATCAACAACACAAATAACAGTCCTCTAAGGAAAAAATTTCCCATCATCAGGGTAATGTGATAAGATGAGTAGAGAAGTTATCTTCTTACTTTGTAATCCCATGGTTTTTGTAGCATAATTATATGGCAGTTGTCAGTCAGTGGTTATTGAAAATATAGTTGATCAATTAAATCAGAATATTCTCTCAACACAAAGCATAACTCATAAATTAGAAAGTTTTAAAACTTCCCTTAACTAAAAACTAATTTCTGTAGTGTAACACTTATGGCAAGGGCATCAGTGTAGTTCCTACCCATGAAGTATTTTCCCCAAATGGACAACTAAACATAGTTTATATAAAGCATATGCAAATGATATGCACAGTGTGTGTGTGTGAGTGTGGTGCTTTTGTCTCCTCTGTAGACAGATAAATATGGATGAAGAAAGTCAGATAATTTGTAGATTTTCCTATAAGAGTAGAAGAGCAACCAGGAAAATAGAATCCTTTAAAACAAGACAAGTGCTTGGATTTCTTAAGTATAGTCAATATGCACTGAGTCTCAGGTATGCTTTGAACCCACTTAATTCACCTGAAAGCCTGTGAGGGAGGTCTTTTTGTGTCTTCTCATTTTTACAGATGACATAGTGAATGTGACTGACCGCTGGGCATGCAGCAGATATGGGCAGTAGGACTCTTAGGCCAAAGCAATCTATTAGGAATGAAATTTTCTGTGACTCTAACCAAGTGACTGAACTGATGCAGTTTAGTCATATTCCTCATCTACTAATATAAATTGGGAATAATAATATTGTCAAACAAATAAGATTGTTATACATTTGAATGAATAAAAGTGAGTTAGTATCTACAAAATGTTTAGAACCATGCTTGCCACATAGAAAGCACCTTTTCCATGGAAGGAAGGTGTGTGTGTGTTAGTCAATCAGTCGTGTCTGACTCTTTGTGACCCCATGGACTGTAGCCCCCCAGGCTCCTCTGTCCATGGAATTCTCCAGGCAAGAATACTGGAGTGGGCTGTATTTCCTTCTCCAGGGGATCTTCCCAACCCAAGGATCGAACCTGGGTCTTCCACATTGCAGACAGATTCTTTACTCTCTGAGCCACTAAGGATAGATGGTGGAGTGAGTTGGTGGAAGCTATTCTCTAGGTCCTGCATGCAACCAAAGACCAGCTCATCCATAAGAGAGGGTGATAGACGGCTAGNCTGTATTTCCTTCTCCAGGGGATCTTCCCAACCCAAGGATCGAACCTGGGTCTTCCACATTGCAGACAGATTCTTTACTCTCTGAGCCACTAAGGATAGATGGTGGAGTGAGTTGGTGGAAGCTATTCTCTAGGTCCTGCATGCAACCAAAGACCAGCTCATCCATAAGAGAGGGTGATAGACGGCTAGTGATGAAGGGAAATCAGTTCTGTTTCTCTCTCTTCCTAATCAGATATTAACCCAACCCAGTAACATTGAGAATGAACACAGGTATAGGTGCTTATCCTGACAAATTGTATATTGACCAAGAAACCAAGGGATAGCATGAAAACACACTTTGGTTTTGCTCTAGGGAGTTTTAGTCTACACAGACTCAACCTCATTTGAGCATGTAAGGTTGGTTATTACCTCATCTTTCTCCCTCTCTGTCTCTTCACTTTCCTGGGGTCTCCACCTCTTCCTGCCTTCACCCCACACAATGGCAGTCAACCTTGAGCACACATCAGAATCACTTGGAGGACTTGCTGAAACACTGAGTGCTGGGCCCTATCCTAGAGTTTTGAAAAGTTGTTGCTGACCTATGAAAAGATGCCGGGATTCTTGGCCTCTGGAAGAGAAGAATTCAATCCGAGGCCAGAGACAAGGCTTGATCACTCAGAGCTTTTTTGTGCAATAGAGTTTTATTAAAGTATAAAAGGGTTAGAGAAAGCTTCTGACATAGACATTAGAAGGAGGCAGAAAGAGTACCCCCTTGCTAGTATTAGCAATAGAGTTATTTACCTTTTAATTAGTTATTACAATGAATCAAAAGAATGTCTCAAGTTTGTGAAAATTTTACCAGACTCACTCCCACAATTTACATTTTAGGATAACAAGATTAGAATTTAACAATAGAAAGATCGTCTAGACCCACTCCCATAATGTACATTCTAAAATATCAGGATTAGTCAGAAGGTTTTCGGGAAGAAGAAACTGTGCTCCAGCTGGATGCACTGTTGTCGTGTAATCCCTACTACAGAGTTTAAACTGAATTGTGTAATTGACTAAGACTAAGGAGTACGTCAAGGCTGTATATTGTCACCCTGCTTATTTAACTTCTATGCAGAGTACATCATGAGAAACACTGGGCTGGAAGAAGCACAAGCTGGAATCAAGATTGCTGGAAGAAATATCAATAACCTCAAATATGCAGATGATACCACCCTTATGGCAGAAAGTNTAAAGCTGAAACTCCAGTACTTTGGCCACCTCATGTGAAGAGCTGACTCATTGGAAAAGACTGATGCTGCGAGGGATTGGGGCCAGGAGGAGAAGGGGATGACAGAGGATGAGATGGCTGGTGGCATCACTGACTCAATGGATGTGAGTCTGAGTGAACTCCGGGAGTTGGTGATGGACACGGGGAGGCCTGGCATGCTGCGATTCATGGGATTGCAAAGAGTCGGACACGACTGAGCAACTGAACTGAACTGAACTGAAGGAATGTAGAAGGAAAAAAAAAGCTTGTCCTTTTCTCATCCTTGAGAATTCCAGACTTACAATCTCCACTTCAAGAGCCCCAGACCCCTTTCTGCTCCTTGGGGACCCTGGACTTCTTATCAATCTGCCTAGGAACTGACTCTCTCAGTTTCTGATTCAGTAGATGTGAGCCAGCCTGAGAACCTGTGTTCCTACCAAGTTCCGATGTGAGGCTGGTAATGCTGCGGGGGCAGGTCACATGGCAGGACCATAGCTCCCCACCACGAAGGTGCCTGTGGAAGCTCCCTGTGTGGGCAAGAGCAGGTTTCTCTTTCAGGGCCTGCAGAGGAAATGCTTCAGCAGAACTCCTCTTGATATCCTGAGGCCCTCCCACAGTGGATTGGGCCTGGGGTTGTACCAGGAGCCTCCTTCCAGGAGAGTTGAGGGGACACCTACAGGAGGAAGGGCAGTGAGACCCCTGGCCTGTGCTGTTGAACACTCAGTAACTCAGATAAGCCAGGAGATTTCTCAAGTCCCTAGCTAAGAGTTGATATCTCTTTTATAAAAGTTCTCTGAGGAAGACAGAAGGAAGCTTGAGGTCAAGAGAGCTTCTAGAGTCCACGAATGTCTTCCCAGCTGGCCAATCTGAGAACCAGAACTTAGAATACCAAGTCACAGTTGATGATGAATTGTATTCCTTATCACCTCTATTGAGAAGCAAAAATGAACACAAATTACAGCTTTATACCTGCCATTGGGAGAACTGCTCTACACTGTGGACTTCCTGGTATGGGAATATCCAATGTGTCCATGAGGGAGGTGTTCTGCTTCCCACCAGGGCCCAGAAAGCTTCCAGGAATGAGCTTAACATGAAAACACAGGGCATCGAACCCATATCTCTTGCATGTCCTGCAGTGACAGGTAGATTCTTTATCCCTGTCCCACCTGGGAAACTCTAATCCAATTGGAAAATAGGCAAATAATCTGAATGGACATTTTCCCAAAGAAGATATACAAATAGCCAATAGGTACATGTAATGATGCTCAATATCAATAGCCATTTGGAGTAGGAAATGGCAACCCACTCCAGTATTCTTGCCTAGAGAATCTCATGGACAGAGGAGCCTGGAAGGGTACAGTCCATGGGGTCACAAAGATTTGGACACAACTGAAGTACCTGAGCATGAGCATCAATAATCATTAGGGAAATTCAAAGTGAAACAATCGTGAGATATTACCTCATGACAGCTGTAATGGCCATCATTAAAAAGACAAGTGATAACAAATGTCAGTGTGGATGTAGACAAAGGGAACCCGTGTGTACTATTGATGGAATTGTGAATTGGTACTGCCACTATGGAAAACAATATAGAAGTTCCTCAAAAAATTAAAAATGAAACTACACCATATGATTCAGCAATAATTCTAGAAATATAATCAAAGAAAGCAAAAACACTAACATGAAAAGACATTTGTACCATGTTTGTTGCAGCACTACTTACAATCATGAAGATGTGGACCCAATCTTAGTGTTCATCATGTATAAATACATACAGTGGAATGATACTTAGCCATAAAACAGAATACAATCTTGCCAACTGTGAGACCATAGATGAAACTTGTGGACATTATGTTAAGAGAAAAAAGTTAGAAAAAGACAAATACTGTATGACCTCATTTTTAAGTGGAACCTAAAAACAAACAAATGAACAGAAAACATCAAACTTGTATAGGTTTGATGGTTACCAGAAATGAAGGTGGATAGCGGGGGAATTGGAGGTAGGTGGTCAAAAGGTATGAGCTTCCAGTTATAAGACAAATAAGTGGCAAGGATATAATGTACACAATGATTACTATAGTTAACATGGCTGCATGATATATAGGAAAGCTGTTACAAGAGTAGAACCCAAGTATTCTCACCACAAGGAGAATTTTTTTTTCTTTTCTTTTACTGTAGCTTTATGAGAGGATGAATTTTAAGTAAGCCTATTGTGGTAAGTAATCATTTCAAAATATATGCAAATCAAACCATCATGCTGTATGCCTTAAACTTATTCAGTGGTGTATGTCAATTACTCTTCAATAAATTTGTGAGAAGAATTAGTGCAACTCTCCTCTTAGCTCCATCCTCCACCCTCCAGCCCTGAGTAACTTCCTATGTTGGTATCCATTGTTTTCTCTATATCTTAGTTTTCCCAGCTTGTGTTTGCGTGCTCATCACCTTAAAGAGGATGTCACGCTTCTCAGGTATCTTAGTTTAGCTTGCTGATGGCCGATACCCTAAGGATGTAGGCGTTGAACATCTTCTTCACATCTCCTTTGCTTGGCAGAAGTTTGGCAGCAACAATAGTGTGGTCACCAGAGGTACATTGTGGTTGAAAAGTAAGTGCGAATCAGAAGGCCACTTGGACATGCCAGTGATGTCTTTCAGATAATCTCTTCAGAGAGCCTACAAATCCCTAATCAATTTTCCAACAGAAAAAGCAGAAAGCAAGGACAGCTAAATAACATCTTATTTATTTTCAACTGTAGAAAACTTCCCAATTTTGCCTCTTGTAAAGGTCAGGCTATGACCTCCTCGTGATTGCTCTGGCCCTCTCCTAGCAGGGAACCCTCCACCTTATGTAGGTTGTTGGGAGTGAACCATGGGCAGAAGCTCCTGGGCTCCAGGGCAAGTCCTCTAGCTTAGACTTTCCCTCAGATACAGGGATCAAAAGCAGTGAAATATTTAGAAATAAATTTAAATAAGGAGATTAAAAATATTTTCCAGGTTGCACTTTCTTTATCTTCTGAATTAGCTGGGCAGCCATGTAGAACTGCGGCACAACTTCATTGCCCACATTCTTATCTAATCATTGCATTTGTTAGCCAAGTACGGCAAAATTAATTGCCATGAACTAATGAAAAAAAGGATGAAGGATGATTTTACATCCAGATCTCACATTCATTCCAAGTAAAAGCCATTCTGGGTTTCCTTGGTGGCTCAGTGGTAAAGAATTCGCCTTCCAATGCAGGAGATGCAGATTCCATCCTTAGCTGGGGAACAGCCCCTGGGGAAGGAAATGGCATCCCACTCTAGCATTCTTGCCTGGGAAGTTTCATGGACAGGGCAGCCTGGTGGGCTACTGTCCATGGGGTCTCTAATGAGTTGTACATGACTTAGTAACTAAACAGCAACAACAACAAAAGCCATTCTATGCACCAGTGACTCTTTTCTGAGGCTTCTCAGTGTTCATAGAGCAAACACAGGGAGGAAACCAGATTATCAGGGGCACACACTGTTATGAAGATGCTGAGTTCTGAGGGGCCTGATGTACAGGAAGGGGCCGTGTTCACACTGAGAACAATGATTGGGCTTTTTGGCTCCTTCATGGAGCTCAGCCCTGAGAGAGGAGAAAGAATTGAAGTGATCCCTGCCAAGAAAGAAGCCAGGCTGATCATCAGGGTGGGAGGCTCTCTCAGGTCTCTTGGTATCACGGTCAGCATAGCAACATTTACTCTCTGCAGTCATCCCTCTCTACCTGAAGCTGTCCAGCCCTAGTTACTTATGATGGGAAAATAACTTCAGTTGCCATCACCTGTATTAACTACTTACTATATTTTTCTAATGACCTGAATCTCCTAATCAGCATGCATGTCTTTAAGAGACTGTCCTATTATTGATTTATTAATCAACAGACCTGTATTGAGGTTTAGTCTGAACTACACACAGTGACTGACACCGGCATGACAGAGGTTAAAAAGCCCCTCCAGGGGGGCTGGCAGCTTCTGTAATCAGCTTCACCGAACGCNACTTACTATATTTTTCTAATGACCTGAATCTCCTAATCAGCATGCATGTCTTTAAGAGACTGTCCTATTATTGATTTATTAATCAACAGACCTGTATTGAGGTTTAGTCTGAACTACACACAGTGACTGACACCGGCATGACAGAGGTTAAAAAGCCCCTCCAGGGGGGCTGGCAGCTTCTGTAATCAGCTTCACCGAACGCTGCTTATTTAACTTGTATGCAGAGTACATCATGCAAAATGCTGGGCTGGATGAAGCACAAGCTGGAATCAAGACTGCCAGGAGAAATATCAATAACCTCAGATATGGAAATAATACCACCTTTATGGCAGAAAGAGAAGAAGAACTAAAGAGTCTCTTGATGAAAGTGAAAGAGGAGAGTGAAAAAGTTGGCTTAAAACTCAGCATTGAGAAAACTAAGATCATGGGATACAGTCCAATCACTTCATGGCAAATAGATGGGGAAACAATGGAAACAGTGAGAGACTATTTTGTGGGGCTTAAAAATGACTGCAGATGGTGACTGCAGCCATGAAATTAAAAGACATTTGCTCTTTGGAAGACATGCTATGACCAACCTAGACAGCATTAGAAAGCAGAGACATTACTTTGCCAACCAAGGTCTGTCTAGTCCAAGCTGTGGTTTTTCCAGTAGCCATGTATGGATGTGAGAGTTGGACTATAAAGAAAGCTGAGCATCTAAGAAATGATGCTTTTGAACTGTGGTGCTGGAGAAGACTCTTGAGAGTCCCTTGAACTGCAAAGAGATTCAACTAGTCCATCCTAAAGGAAATCAGTCCTGAATATTCACTGGAAGGACTGATACTGAAGCTGAAGTTCCAATACTTTGGCCACCTGTTGTGAAGAACTGACTCATTTGAAAAGACCCTGATGTTGGGGAAAATTGAAGGCGAGAGGAGAAGGGGATGATAGAGGATGAGATTGTTGGATGGCATCACTGACTCAAAAGACATGAGTTTAAGTAAGCTCTGGAAGTTGGTGATGGACAGGGAAGCCTGGTGTGCAGCAGTCCATGGGGTCACAAAGAGTCAGACAAGATTGAGCAATTGAACTGAACTGGACCACAATCCTCACATTTGT
Organism: Neotragus moschatus; assembly: GCA_006410615.1. Classification (NCBI taxonomy): domain Eukaryota; kingdom Metazoa; phylum Chordata; class Mammalia; order Artiodactyla; family Bovidae; genus Neotragus; species Neotragus moschatus. The sequence goes on from SJYA01001417.1 coordinate 2,748,596, forward strand.
CCTAGGGCCTCAGCCTCTGATGCCTTTGATTCACATCCTATGACTGCTCACAATTTTGTAAAATGAGCACAGAAATTGTACCAAACATACCTTTGTTACAGAAATAAGTCCCAAGTGTAAAGGCTTCTTTTTATAGAATCTGTGGCTCATTTTCACCCATAAAGATAGCACTTACACTTTGTATGCCATCAAGTCTGACATCACATCAGTGCAATTTAAAAAAAAAGTATTCCATGCCTAGCTTCAGAAAAGATTTAAGCTGAGTCACATAAAAATATATTATACAATAAGGCCAAATAAGATCAAGGGAATGAGGGCAAGGAGACAAGGGAAAATGAGAGTATGGATCAAAGAATGAGGTCAGAGACTTCTTTTTGAAACTATGATAAAAATTTATATAAAATAAAATTGACCTTCTTGACAATATTTCAGTGTACAGTTCAGCCACATTATTTTCACACTGTTATACCAATATCATTACCAATTTTAGTTTGGCTAAACTAAAACTTTATTCCCAGTGAACAACAACTCCCCAGATCTCCCCAGCACAGTCCCTGACAACATTTCTGTCTCCACGAATTCGTCTAGAATATATACCTCATACAAGTAGAATCACACTGTTTTTGTCCTTTTGTATTTGGCTTCTTTGCTTAGCATTATGTCTTCAAAGTTCATCTACGTTGTCGCCTATGTTAGGATTTTTCTTCCTTCTTAAAACTGAATAATACTCCATTGTATGAATATATTAATATCAGCCAAGAGACTGGTTTCAATCTCTTTTGTATCACACATTTTAACCTCAGTGCTTACATAATTTTAACAATTATGAAACATACTCTGTGTATTTGTAGAAAGCCATAAATCATGGCTAGTGTAGGAGGCAGTGACAGTTCTGAATAGCATGATCACAAATCCCATCACAAGTAATAGAACTCAACTCACTGATTGCTTGTTGCTTGGCTGTGTTTATTTATTTATTTTTCCTTTCCAACCTTAAATTATGTTCATTATTTTTCACCATCTAAAAGTTTAGTGTCCTTTCAGGATAGGGAGAGCTATTATAATTGCTGCAGCTATAGCTATCTCTTAAAATATTAAACTGTTTCAGATCATTTCTAAAATGCAAAGTTTGGCATGGAACTTTGATTAGTACCCTGACAGTGATGTGCTTGGAAAATGTACTCATTTGATAAATATTGAGCAAGCACCTTGTCTGTGTAAGACACTGTTCTGAAGCTGCAGATATAGATGACAGGAACTCTGCCCCAGTCCTTCGGAGTTGACATTCCAGAGATGAAGCTTAGCAGTACAAAACCAATGAGCAGATGAAACAATTACAGATTATAATCTGTGGAATGAAAGGGAGACATAAATGCAAGCTGATATAGAAAGCCTTGCATGGAGTGGTGTGGTATTTAAATCTAGGTCTAAGTGGTGTGGTATTTAAACCTAGGTCACTTTTCCAATGAATCAGCTGTTCCCGTCAGATGACCAAAATACTGGAGTTTCAGCTTCGGTATCAGTCCTTCCAAGGAGTATTCAGGGTTGATTTCCCTTAAGATTTACTGGTTTGATCTCCTTACTGTCCAAGGGACTCTCAGGAGTCTTCTTCAGCACCACAGTTCTAAGGCATTGATTCTTCAGCACTCCGCTTCTTTAAGGTCCAGCTCTCACAACTGTCTGCGGCCACTGGGAAGGCCATAGCCATGACTATACAGACCTTTGTTGGCAGAGAAATGTCTCTGCTTTTTAACACACTGTCTAGCTTTGTCATAGCTTTCCTGTCAAGAGGCAAATATCTTCTGATTTCATGGCTGCAATCACCATCCACAGTGACTTTAGAGCCCAAGAGGAAATCTGCACTACTCCCACTTTTTCCCCCTCTATTTGTCATGAATTGATGCTTTTGAACTGTGGTGTTGGAGAAGACTCTTGAGAGTCCCTTGGACTGCAAGGAGATCCAACCAGTCCATTCTGAAGGAGATCAGCCCTGGGATTTCTTTGGAAAGAATGATGCTAAAGCTGAAACTCCAGTACTTTGGCCACCTCATGCGAAGAGTTGACTCATTGGAAAAGACTCTGATGCTGGGGGAGATTGGGGACAGGAGAAGAAGGGGACAACAGAGGATGAGATGGCTGGATGGCATCACTGACTTGATGGGCGTGAGTGTGAGTGAACTCTGGGAGTTGCTGATGGACAGGGAGGCCTGGCGTGCTGTGATTCATGGGGTCGCAAAGAGTCAGACACGACTGAGTGACTGAACTGAACTGAATGGGGTCAGATGCCATGATCATAGATTTTTTAAAATATCTTTAAAGCTTTTTTTTTAATATTTAGTTTTAAGTTGGCCTTTAGAAGTATTTTAATTGGAAGAATCATATTACCTGATGTGTATTTTTCAAGGAACTGGTGGAATATGGATTGGAGAAAGGCAAAAAGGCAGGGACTAAAGAAGGGATGTCAGGAGAGCTGAAGGAGAGGATGATATAGATTCAGGTGGGGTGGTGGAAACAGAGGAACCTGAGCAGATCCAAGCATTTATTAGAAATACAGTTGAGATCCTTATCTCTGTGTTAGGTATGGATATGTTAAAGAACAAAAGTTCAGCCGTGGAAAGTTGGACATCTGCTTGGTTTTATTAAGAGATTCATAAATTGGTCAGTATCCCATCTATTAAGAACAGAGATATTCTGAAGAGTTGTAGGAAAGGGAAGGTTTCTATAGTCCAGTGGAAGGTGAGGCAAGGAAGAGCAAAAGAAAGGAATGC
>SJYA01001417.1:2751485-2819114 GCA_006410615.1 Neotragus moschatus
GTTTTTTTTTTTTTTGCCCCTTTTGGGGGGAAAAGGTTTTTTGTTTGAGAAATTTGTTGGGGGGGGGGGGGGGGGGGGTAGGGGGTGAGGGAGGGAACGCCAGGGTTCTTATTAAGCAGATGACATCACTGACCAGCAAAATTCCAGGCTAACTGATTAAAATTCCATTCATCAGGAAGATCAAAACTGTAATTAGATCAAGTCTAGGTTTGGTGTCATGGGTGCCAGCACAACTGATGCCATTTGGGGCCTGGGGTTTTCACTCTAACAAGTATTAACTCTCGGGTTTGGGCTTAAGAGGGCTTCCCTGGTGGCTCAGACAGTAAAGAAGCTGCCTTCAAGGCAGGAGACCCAGATTCAACCCCTGGGTTGGGAAGACACCCTAGAGAAGGGAGTGGCAACGGACTCAAGTATTTTTGCCTGCAGAATTTCATGGACAGAGGAGCCTGGCCAGCTACAGTCCATGGGGTTGCAAAGAGTCAAATATGACTGAGTGACTTACACTTTCACATTTGGGCTTAAGAGCTGACGAAGGAGGGGGCATGAATATGGGGGAACAAAACCCAAGGATTCTTGTTAAATATTTCGACATTGTGCTGCATATGGAGAGGAAATGCTAGCATGGATTCCAGCAGAGAGCTCTTTAATGATACATATTTTAGGGTCGTTGATACAAGGATGGCACTTAAATCTTTGGAAATTACCAAGAAATAGAGTACAGAAAAGAGATCAGGAGACTCAGAATCACATTGTGAGGAGCCTGAATATGGAGAGGTCATGTAAGGTAGGATAAGATAACACAGACAGTGGAGAAGCAGGGTTAGTCCCTGAGCTGGTAGGGAAAACTAACAGAGTGTCACATCAAGGGAATCAAAAGATAGAGCCTTCCAAGATGCAGCACTGGGATCTGGGAAGGAAGAGAACCTGAGAAATACCCATTAGCTACAGTCACATGAAAGACTGGGTGGAGGCTGTGGTGGTGGGCAAAGCCAGACTAAAACTTCTGACTAGTGAATGGAGAAGAGAGAGTGGAGACAGCAGGAATATAGAATTGCTTTGAGAATTCTGGTTGATAAGAAAAATTGCAAAGATTAGACGGTAACGCAAAGGAGATAGTAGGTCAATGGCTTCTTTAAGTTGAAAGATAATATAGCATATTTGCATCCTTATGAGAATGTTTATCCAATAGGTAATTTTTATTTCAGAACACTTACATTACACAAAATCTCTTTGTGAAAATCAACCATCACAGGAACTAGCTATTAAGGCCGCTACTAAATCTTGAACATACATATAATGCCATTTGCACAGAAGAGACAGCAGATAAATAAAACTTGAAAGATTAATGTATGACGTTTAATAAGCATCTGTTATGTACCAGACACTGATTTAAACCCTTGGCTTACCTTGCAGAATAATACAGAACAGGAGCTTATATTCTTGAAAAGGAAGACATAACAAATGATACCGTGATAAATAACTAAATAACATAATATAGTGGGCAGTGATTATTGCCATAGGAAAAAGTGCAGTAGGATCTGTGGGGTGGTGCACAGAGGGAGAGGTTGCAATTTCATTTATTTATTTATAGCTGTTCCAGCATGTGGGGTCGTAGAGTCCCCATTAGAGATTGAATCTACACCCCCTGCCTTGTAAGCACAGAGTCTCAACCGCTGGACTGCCAGGGAAGTCCAATTGCAATTTTAAACAAGAAGCAGGGTGGGTCTCACTGAAATCACATTAGAGCGTAGACTTGAAGGTGAAAATCTTAATTATGCATATCTGGGCAACTGTGTCATAAGGATAAAGATGAGAGGTGATGAGAATAAATGAAATAGATGGACAGACAGTGGTGGATAGCCCCAAGCCTAAAGTTAATTGTATCAATATCAAATAATTCCAAAGACTTTGAATGTCTACATATATGTTATAAAATTATTGAAAAATCATATGATCCACAGGAGCTATTCTTATATCTTTTAGTATTATTTGCTTAGAACATGGAGTGTGCATTTTATACAGAAGCATATCATCAGATCAACACCTCTAAGTGTCAAATTTGTCCTATATAAATATTAATCACCTAGACATGAAGCTACTTTACAAATGGAAAGAAGTATGAAAAAGAGCCAACAATACTAGACAGAGCTGGAAACCTCCACTCTTACATCTGGATGCAAGAACCACTATTTGAAATCAGTTTTAAGGCATATATTCCTCATACCTGAACTGACCTGTTACCTTCAAGTAAAGATGAGGGGGGTCCTAACTTGGCCTTTCTGATGTCTATCTGACAGGTAGTCTAAGGACATCACCAGAGTGAATCCATGGTCTGACTGGGTAGGCTGGGTCATGTGTCCATGCCTGCTTATTCTTAGAGTAGGTCATCTCCACTGAGCCGCACATACGATAAGTGTCCTCCTCCAGTAAATTCATGGTGTCTCATAGCAGACAGGAGAACACATGAGTGGACTGAGAAAAGAAGACCAGTAATTTACCCCCAGCACATGAATAACCATTTCAGACCTATAAGGTCAACAGGAATGATGTGCAAGGAAGTATGCTGAATGCTAGTCCAGGTCATTTCTGGATAAGAGAATGATACTTTTATATGCATAACAACCCACCAGTGCTTTTCTTTAATTTTCAAATGCAAACAAAATCACAATTACTCAAGCTTCTTGGAAGGAATAAATCAATCAACACATCAAAGCAGGTTACACAGTGAGTGTCTCATGGCAAATGTTTATATATGTGATTTCTCTATGCTGCTGCTAAGTCATTTCAGTCGTGTTCGATGCTGTGTGACCCCATAGATGGCAGCCCACTAGGCTCCCCCATCCCTGGGATTCTCCAGGCAAGAACACTGGAGTGGAGTGCCATCACCTTGGGGTCCTCAGACTCCAGAGTCGAATGCCTGATGAATAGATGTAGAGCTGATGTAATAATAATAGAAATAAAATATACAATAAATGTAATACACTTGAATCATCGCAAGGCCATTCCCCCACTGACCCTGGCCAGTGGAAAATTGTCTTCAACAAAACCAGTTCCTGGTGCCAAAAATGTTGGGGACTGCTACAATCCATCAAGGCTATCCAGGTAGAAAAAAAAACATGATACCCTCAAAAACATAACTTTCTTATAGTCCTATCTATGAACCTTTCTTTTTACAAAACTCCTCAATGCTACAAGAAAGTTCTATACACATTAATAAATATATATGATCAGATAGCCTCTTAGTTTCCACTGAGCCCAGTAAAGAGAGTTAGGCTCATAGCAGGTGAACAAACTTGGGTAAAGTCACATCATAGTCTGAAGGAAGCCAGATTCCAGTTGGGTGATGGGTGGGGTGGGTTGATACGTGGAAGTTGTGGAGATGGCTGCCAGTCCAGGGAAATAAAGAGTCATAAGAAGCAGGGAAGACTTCCTTCCACTTGGCCACTACTGCTGCCTTGCAGCAAGTTCCTGCCTTTGTCTGCTGCTCCTTCACACAGTGGTTGAGGGGACCAGAAGGGGAACCCAAGTACAGGAGGAGCTGCAGAGCTTTCGCATCATTTTTACCTTGCCCAGCCTCCTTGGCCATATGAGACCCAGCACTGACCTTGCATCCCAGAAGACTGGAGGTCTCTACCCTCTCTCCTTCCCCTGATGTATGCCCAGGAACTTCTGTCGCTCCACAGCAGTGACCACTGGATGAGGTCACACCACAAGCTGGATATCCTGCCAAGACCCTCTTTCATGCACAAGGGCACACCATCAGAGAAAATGGCCACTTGCTTTTTCTCTCCAGCTCAAAACTTGCCCAACTATGGTTTCACACAGAAACTTGCAGAAAAAAAGCATTAAAGAAAAAAAGAAGAAATAAATGGGTCTGGGTGCTGCTGGCTTAAATAGCATCTTGTGGAACAGCATGTTTCCCTCAGTTCAACTGTGAAGAGGGCATGTGTCTCTTTTCATAGTCACACACATTCTAGAGAGGAGCTAAACTTAGACAGAAAATGCTTACATTTTTGACGTTGTGGCCTTAAATAGTCTTCAAGTAATTTAGTACTCTCTTCATTTTTCCTGTTAGCATGCAGCATAGTCTTGAAACAGAATCCCAACAACCACTCTCACTAACATCTCCGAATGTGATCTGTTTTTAGAGGAGGAGTTTTAAGTGAATTGAAAGTTCTTTCCATACGTGTTCTTAAGAATAGAGAGAACTTGTGTTAAGAACACTTTCCACAGGTGACAGGTTCTAGAGCCCCTCTCCAGTAGGTCTAGAGAATGAAGTAGACAAAAATCCTCCACCAAAGAGAAATCGCACAAAATGACGCAAGGACCTCCAACAAGGCTGTGACTGTAGATCATCTTGTTAAAATCACAAACTTCACCAGCAGGTTCTCTGATTTCCCTTCTGACTGCTTTTGACAGTTACCAGGAATCAATCCTGGCTTTTGATGATGGAACAAAGGAGACAGAAAGAACCCTCCAGCCAGGAGCAACATTTAAAAATGTTGACATTTCTTTCATCTTTTTTTCTTGACTATTTTCATGGGAGATGATTATACATCTTCTCCTGTTTAAAAGTTAAAAATAAATATACATGTATGTGTGTGTAAAACAGTTAAAAAAGCATGCATTTCAGAAATAGTAGCATTTGTTTTTATTTTTTTATTAAAATTGGCAATCATATATTTGAAATCAATTTAAAAACATACTTTATATAAAATAATTTAAAAATGTTATTCTTTAATTATAAAACATATATAAATCTACAGCCAACTTTATATATATGTATTATCATACAAAATAAACTTATGATTTGTATATATGAGAATCAAAGGAAAGTTAAAAAACTGAATACAAAAATCAGTATATAGACTGATTATAGATCTATATTCTGGAGGAAGAAATGGCAACCCACTCCAGTATTCTTGCCTGGAGAATACCATGGACAGAGGAGCCTGGAGAGTTACAGTCCATGGGGTTCCCAAGAGTCAGACATGACTGAAGCAACTGGGCACTTCTATATATAAACAACTGTCTGAAATTTTAATGTAAGAGTTGCCATTTACTATAGCATTGAAGCATGTAAAGCACTGAGGAAACTCTACAGAGAAAATGTCTTTATTAAAAAAGCATTCAGAAGGTCTAAACCATTGAGCAATAAATATACCATATTGAAAGTTAGAGACACTGTTAGGAGTTGATTTTCCCCAAAATTCATCCATAAATTCAAAGCTCACAAAAAACTTGCATGACAGATTCTTAAATTGATAAGGAAAATGCACAGTGAAGTCTTCAGGCAATTTGGGAAAAAATAATAAAAACACAAGAGTGTTTTTGCCTTGCTAGATATTAGGACTTGTTATCATATTAATGAATACAAAGAAAATATTGGCCGTTTCCAGAGGTGGGAGGTGATAGAGTTGGATGAAGGTGGCCAAAAGGTACAAAACTTTCAGTTACAAATTGAATAGATCCTGGGGATGTACAACATGTATGGTAATATACAACATGGTGATTATAGCTAATAATACTGTGTTATATATTTTAAAGCTGCTAAGAGAGTAAATATTAAAAGTCTTTGTCACAAAACACAAATTTTGATACTAGGTATGGGGATGGATGTCACCTAGGCTTTTCATGATTAATTGACAATATTTGCAAATATGGAATCATTACACTGTGAACTTGAATATGATGTCAAATGTGAATTATAGCTTAATTTAGAAAAATATTCACATAGTCATTGTTTGAAACATAATAATGTGAAAAGTAATGATAAATCGAAAAAATACAAGTAGAAAGAAACTAACATTACTCAGAACCAAAAATGAATTATCTGAAGATATTTTCGGATAAATCTCACAATTACAATGATGAGTGAGAAAAGGGAGTTCGGTTCAGTTCAGTCGCTCAGTTGTGTCCGACTCTTTCTGAACCCATACCGCAGCACGTCAGGCCTCCCTGCCTATAACCAACTTCTGGAGTCCACCCAAACCCATGTCCATTGAGTCGGTGATGCCATCCAGTCATCTCATCCTCTGTTGTGCCCTTTTCCTCCTGTCCTCAGTCTTTCCCAACATCAGGGTCTTTTCAAATAAGTCAACTCTTCACATCAGGTTGCTAAAGTATTGGAGTTTCAGCTTCAACATCAGTCCTTCCAATGAACACTCAGGACTGATTTCCTTTAGAATGGACTGGTTGGATCTCCTTGCAGTCCAAGGGACTCTCAAGAGTCTCTTCCAACACCACAGTTCAAAAGCATCAATTTTTTGGTGCTCAGCTTTCTTTATAGTCCAACTCTCACATCCATACATGACCACTGGAAAAACCATAGCCTTCACTAGATGGAACTTTGTTGGCAAAGTAATGTCTCTGTTTTTTAATATGCTATCAAGGATGGTCATAACTTTCCTTCCAAATAATATGTGTCTTTTAATTTCATGGCTGCAATCACCGTCTCCAGTGATTTTGGAGCCCATAAAAATAAAGTCAGCCACTGTTTCCCCATCTATTTGCCATGAAGTAATGGGACTAGGTGCCATGATCTTAGTTTTCTGAATGTTGAGCTTTAAGCCAACTTTCTCACTCTCCTCTTTCACTTTCATCAAGAGGCTCTTTAGTTCTTCTTCACTTTCTGTTATAAGGGTGCTGTCATCTACATATCTGAGGTTATTGATATATCTCCTGGCAATCTTGATTACAGCTTGTGCTTCCTTCAGCCCAGTGTTTCTCATGATGTACTCTGCACATAAGCTAAATAAGCAGGGTGACAATATACAGCCTTGACATACTCTTTTTCCTATTTGGAACCAATTTATTGTTCCATGTCCTGTTCTAACTTCCTGACCTGCATACAGGTTTCTCTGGTATTCCCATTTATTTCAGAATTTTCCACAGTTCACTGTGATCCACACAGTCAAAGGCTTTGGCATAGTCAATAAAGCAGAAATAGATGTTTTTCCAGAGCTCTCTTGCTTTTCTGATGATCCAGCAGATGTTGGCCATTTGATCTCTGGTTCCTCTGCCTTTTCTAAAACCAGCTTGAACATCTGGAAATTCACAGTTCATGTATTGCTGAAGCCTGGCTTGGAGAATTTTGAGGATTACTTTACTAGCATGTGAGAAAAGGAAGCTGAAAAGAACATAAATGGTAGGATATTATAGAATGTTGAAGATGTTGAAAGAATCCTATCATTTTGGGATACTAACATAGTTCAAGTATAAAGAGCAGTAGGATAATTTTAGGCAAATTCAGGAGAGTGGTCATCCCTGAGCAGGTAGGACTATGAGAACAGAGAAGGGCACAGGGGACATTCTCACTCTATCTGTGGAATCAAGGCCTCCCAAGAACTGGCCATGACTGTAAACATCCCTAGATAGGCAGGAACCTAGGACAATTTACTGCAGTGTTTCAAGGCTTGCATTTGGAAAAAAGTCTCCTTGAGCAACAAAATACAAAGGAACTATCAGTTCAGTTCGCTCAGTCATGTCCGACTCTCTGTGACCCCATGAATTGCAGCATGCCAGGCTGCAATCACCCTATCCATCACCAACTCCTGGAGTTCACTCAGACTCACGCCCATCGAGTCCATGATGCCATCCAGCCATCTCATCTTCGGTCGTCCCCTTCTCCTCCTGCCCCCAATCCTTCCCAGCATCAGAGTCTTTTCCAATGAGTCAAGTCTTCTCATGAGGTGGCCAAAGTACTGGAGTTTCAGCTTTAGCATCATTCCTTCCAAAGAAATCCCAGGGCTGATCTCCTTCAGAATGGACTGGTTGGATCTCCTTGCAATCCAAGGGACTCTCAAGAGTCTTCTCCAACACCACAGTTCAAAAGCATCAATTCTTCGGCATTCAGCCTTCTTCGCAGTCCAACTCTCATATCCATACATGACCACAGGAAAAACCATAGCCTTGACTAGACGGATCTTAGTCAGCAAACTAATGTCTCTGCTTTTGAATATACTTTCTAGGTTGGTCATAACTTTTCTTCCAAGGAGTAAGCGTCTTTTAATTTCATGGCTGCAGTCACCATCTGCAGTGATTTTGGAGCCCCCCCCCCCGCAAAAAAAGTCTGACACCGTTTCCACAGTTTCCCCATCTATTTCCCATGAGGTGATGGGACCGGATGCCATGATCTTCATTTTCTTGGAATGTGGAATGAAGCAGGGCAAAAACTANTCTGCCGTCATTTTGGAGCCCCCCCCCCCCGCAAAAAAAGTCTGACACCGTTTCCACAGTTTCCCCATCTATTTCCCATGAGGTGATGGGACCGGATGCCATGATCTTCATTTTCTTGGAATGTGGAATGAAGCAGGGCAAAAACTAATAGAGTTGTGCAAAGAAAACACACTGGTCATAGCAAACACCCTCTTGCAACAATACAAGAGAAGACTCTACACATGGACATCCCCAGATGGGCAACACTGAAATCATATTGATTATATTCTTTGCAGCCAAAGATGGAGAAGCTCTATCCAGTCAACAAAACAAGACCAGGAGCTGACTGTGGCTCAGATCATGAACTCCTTATTACCAAATTCAGACTCAAATTGAAGAAAGTTAGGAAAACTGCTAGACCAGTCAGATATGACCTAAATCAAATCCCTTATGATTATACAGTGGAGGTAAGAAATAGATTTAAGGGCCTAGATCTGATAGATAGAGTCCCTGATGAACTATGGAATGAAGTTCGTGACATTGTACAGGAGACAGGGATCAAGACCATTCCCATGGAAAAGAAATGCAAAAAAGCAAAATGACTGTCTGGGGAGGCCTTACAAATAGCTGTGAAAAGAAGAGAGGTGGAAAGCAAAGGAGAAAAGGAAAGATATAAGCATCTGAATGCAGAGTTCCAAAGAATAGCAAAGGAACTATAAAGGATCTAAAATAACTGTGTACATGTGCAGTTGGGGCAAATTCTAGACAAGACACAAAAAGGCCAAAAAAGCTCAGTTGCCACTTCTGAAGAGCTGGGAGTAAAAGCAAAGTACTGTGCATGACACCTGTATTCAACACCACCAAAGGCTGAGCAAAACACCTAAACCATCCCTTTGGTCTGAGCCCTGGACCCACACTTAACCTCACTCTATATAAGAAGCCAGCTTGTACCCACTCAGGGAGCAAGCAAGCAAGGGACCGTGTTCCTTGTTCTCATTTCCCACTGGTGCAGCAGGGGCCCCAGTAAAACCTTGCCTGAATTTCTTGACTGTCCTCTAATCAATTTCTATTGACTGCTGAGTTTGACAATCTGGGAAGGACACAAAATAATCTGAAACATTTCTCTTGTCCTTGAGAATCTGGTTGTCCAGGAGGCATGGGGAACTTTCTGTTGTGGACAGAAGGATATCTGAGATAGTTGAGTGCAGAGATGCCCAGGACTGTTGGGTATACCAGAATGGGTATGGTCAGAAATGGCATCCTAGGAAAAGTGCTCTGAGGAATGAGAAGGATGTGGATTGATCACAACATAAACTAGAGTTAAAAGCCTTAATGGCAGGAATGAAAATAACCTCTGTGTTCAAGGGGACGATGAAAAAGTGGCTCAACTGAACTAAAAGGGAAAGGAGATGGCTGACCTTGTGCTAGGGTTCTCTACTCTCCTCTCACAGTAAACAGAAAAATAAGTGAAATATCATTAAAGTGAAATAAAAATTAATTAAAAAATAAAGTTGTTTACAGGAAAAAATATAATGAGATTCCAGTAAGCAGCTCTCCTTGTATTAATACAAATGCCTGAAATCCTCCAAATCTAACGTGTTATAGATCTTATCTTCAGTCAATGGGAGTGTTGGGAGTTAACTTTCCACCTTGGACAGAGGTGAGCATGTTTATGCCTCACCTAAGTGACTGTGCTATACCTCATTAGGGCATAAACAACACAGTATCACATCTTCCAGTGTCTAGTGCCCCTAGATTGACCATTGGATTTTTGTTTTTTTACAAAGATATCATTTTCATTAATGGAAGCTTTGGTTGATCAATAAAAGTATTTCCTGTGGGTTTCCTCCACCTTCATCAGCTTCCTCCATGGATGAGGGAGCTGGCCCCAGCTCTATGGCTGTGGGCAGGGAGAGCTAACTGCCAGGCTTTACTCTATTGGATTTCAGGAAGGACCACAGAAGCAACCCGGGCTCCTCCCCAGCTGCTGAGTCCAGGAGGATGCTACTCTGGAGCACAGACCCTGGCACCAGTCCCCTTCCATAAACATGGTTCCATTTCTGCATTGACTGTTGATTGGTTTTCATCTCTACGTTTAGCTCACTACTCATCCCAATATGGAAGAAGTTATCCTTCCAACCCTTCTAAAGAGAGTGTTTTTTAAACTGTTTTGGCTTAGGCTATTCCTCTCCATTCATACTCTCCATGCCACCTGACCCTAGGGGTCACCACAGAAAGCACTTTCTCTTCCTTCTATTCTAGTCTCCTCCTATGAAATTCTATCAGCCCTAGATCATCCATACCTAACTCCTCACACTCCTATCCTTTCTTACAATTTCTTGACTCCTTCGATGGGTGTAACAGTTAATTTTAATTTTTAACTTGACTGAGCCACAGGGTGCCCAGATATTTGGTCAGGCATTGTTGACCAAATAAAGATGTTGCTGGGAGAACGTTTTTAAATGAGATTAACATATAAATTGGTAGACTACTGAGTAAAGCAGATTTGTCCCACCCAGTAACAGATGAGCCTTAATCAACTGATGACCTAAAGCAAAAAGGTCAACCACCCCCCAACTAAGAGGAAATTTTTCCTGCCTGAGCATCTTTGAACTTGGACACTGACTTTTTCCTGCCTTTTGACTCAAATAAAAACAGAGATTCCTCATGGGTCTCGAACCTGCCAGCTTTCAGACTAGAAGTATACCATTGGCTTTCCTGGGTCTCCAACTTGCTGAGTGCATGTCTTGAGACTTGTCAGCCTCCATAATCATATAAGCCAGTTCCTTATAATAAATACATACACACATGTAGATAACATGGATCTATTCTGTCATGTTGAACTGAAAGTCCTCTATTTTATATCATCCCAAATCCCTAAATTTATAGCTAAAAGAGAATACAGAAAGCACCCAGTATAACTCTTTGGAACATTAAGACCTAGAGGAGGTAAATGGCAAGACCAGCTGGCAAAGTAGAATATACTTGACATCATCTGCTTCTTAAAGTTTGACAGTATCCTCATTATAACATAGGGCTTCACCAGATAGGGGTATGAATGTTTCCCCTTAGCTCCCAGAAAACCTAGAAGGATGCTGCAAGAGCCAAAATGAATTTTTACCAAGTTCAAGTCCCAGAAGTCTCCCATTCAACAACATTTTCCTAAGGGGACTATTTGAAAGCAAACCTACAATCTCTCTGGTGGGAAGCTTCCCTTTGCTGAATCTGAGGGGTCCAACTCTGTTTATCTGTTACTCAGACCTTTCTGGAACTACAGCCCATCTGGCTACCATCATCCTAACAATGGGAGAGAAGGGATCTTGCCTTGCCTGGATATAGTGCTCAAGACTAGCAAAGTTTATGGAAAAATCACAGACACTCATGGTTCCCACATTAACTAAGGTTGGTTTCTTCTTTAAGTAGGCACTTGTGAATATAGAGAGCAGCCTGTTTTCTTATTTAAACAGCTAAGGGTAAATGCGGTCTGTGAAAATGAAGTTGAAGGAGAAGCCATTGTCCTTGAATAATTAATTATTTCATCTTTTGCAAAAATTGGTTTATTATCTCAAATGAAACTCCTTCAATTCTCATTACCCAGTGCATAAGTGACATTTAAATAAATGTCTGCTGGCATCCTGTATCATTTCTTTGTTCTTTAGAAACCTTTCCTGCATGCAACATTGAGAAACTTGCGGAGACTGTCCTTTTGAAAGAGTACAGCTCAACAGTAACAGTCATTTATCATTCTTTTGTTCTGTTATTACTGTGTTAATGGTAGCCTGAACTTAGTTATTTCAGCGAAAATGATTGGTGAATTGAAAATTTCTTTTTATTTATTTATGTATGAGTGTGCTGGGTCTTCATTGCTGCAAGGGCTTTTTTCTCTAGTTGAGGTGAGTGGGGGCCACTCTCTAGTTGGAATGCACAGATTTCTCGTTGCAGTGGATTCTCTTGTGGAGCACAGGAGAATTCTTCTCTAGTCGCTCAGGCTTCAGGAACTGCGGCACATGAGTTAAGTAGTTGCAGCTCCTGGCCTCTAAAGCACACAATCAGTAGTTGTGATGCACAAGCTTAGTTGCTCTGCAGCATGTGGAATTTTCCCAGACCAGGGATCAAACCCATGTCTCCCGCATTGGCAGGCAGATTCTTTATCACTGAGCCACCAGGGAAGCCCTGAAGATTTCTTTTCCTATTTTTTGATGTATAAAGTCAGATTAGAATTTTTTATTAGGTAAGAGACCAAAACCATAACAAAGACAGAGTTTCAGCTCTGCATGTGCCTCTCCTTGAGAGAATGTTTTATTATTTTCAAAATTTGTTTTGTTGAGGCTTTTTTTTTATTGAGGTTTTCCAAGTGGCACTAATGGTAAAGACCATGTCTGCCAACGCAGGAGAGACTTAAGAGATATGTGTTTGATACCTGGGTCGGGAAGATTTCCTGGAAAAACCCACTTTGATATTCTTGCCTGGAGAATCCCATAGACAGAAGAGCGCAGAGGGCTGCAGTCCATGGAGTTGCAGGGAATGGACATGACTGAGGCAACATGGCATGAGTTTCAATGTTATGTTAATTTCTGCTATATAGTGATTCACCACACACACACACACATATATATTCTTTTTCGTATTATTTTTCTCTATGATTTATTAAGTCAGTTCAGTTGCTCAGTCGTATGACCAATTCCTTCCAACCCCATGGACTGCAGCATGCTAGGCTTCCCTGTCCATCACCAAATCCCAGAGTTTACTCAAACACATGTCTGTCGAGTAGGTGATGCCATCCATCCATCTCATCCTCTGCCGTCCCCTTCTCCTCCAGCTTTCAATCTTTCCCAGCATCAAGGTCTTTTCCAATGATGTCAGTTCTTTGCATCAGGTGGCCAAAGTATTGGAGTTTCAGTATCAGTCCTTCCAAAGTATATCAGTCTTTCCAATGAATATACCAATGAATGGTACCTATACTTCTAAAAGTTAGTATTTTTCTTTCCATACAACATGCTGGTGATATGCCTTCAGTTTTTTTTTTTTTTTGGTTGTTTTTATTGAAAGTTAGTTTTTTAAAAAGACTAACAAAACAGACAAATTTTTCATGAGCCTAGTGAGTGAACAAAGGGTGGAGGTTTAAATATCGCACAAGATTAGAAAAGGGAGTGTTGTCATAGATACAGATGATCAAACCAATTATGAGAGAATACTACATACAACTTCTTGGTGATACAACTTACAGTTTCCTATCAAAATGCAAATTAGGAGAATAAAGCATAATATTTTTCATATAAAAATTGAAAATATGATTGAAGCACATTGCTTTTTTAAAAAGACACTATGGACATATGACTTCACAACTAAATTCTACCTAACCGTTAAGTAATTGATTATTCCAGTAATCTTTAAAGTATTCCAGACCACAGAAGAGAAAAGAAGTTGTAAAGTCACTCAGTTTACCAGAGAAACTATTGCTATACGTTATTTTACAATAATACAATTTAAAAAAGAAATACGTCAATCCCAATTATGAATAAAATGTTGGAAAATAGAATCTTGTAATAACTTCAAGGATAGTTCAGTAACAGTCAACTTTTGACATCCAATTAAAAAATAAAAACCATGTGATCATGTTGACACTGAAAGATAAAATTTGGCAATCATTCTTAGTAAAAGTTACAGGAAACACAAGGAAAACAATCCAGCGACAAATGCTAGATCTCATGAAATGTTTAACATTCCCATTAAAATCCTCACGCCAGTGCAGGCCACCTTCCCTTCTGCAAGTGTAACTACCAAACCGCATAAGGGTGCCCTTGTTTCTACTCTTGCCTGTGTAGTTCTTTCTTTTCACATCAGCTGGGGACATCTTTAAAAGATATAGAGCAGATAACACACCTCCTCTTTTTAAAACTCTCCAAACGATGATCACTGGGGTTGAAACTCAGAGAAGGCGGCGTGGAGAGACAGGCTAGTGGACCAGTGGGCAAAGAAGAAAGAAGGTGATTTGCTAACCTTGAAAGGGTGCTCAGCTCCACCAAAACCCAGCAGGTAAAATTCAAGTACCAATAATGGGTCACTGACATTCAGACTGGCAGAACTTCACCTAAAACAGTGATTAGCATGGCTATTTGTGGATAGAAATAATGCTCTCTTCCATTCCTAGTCTAAGCATGAATTGCAAGGGAGGTTTGGGGATACAATCAACAAATAGCTGAACATTTCCACAATATATTATTAGACTAAAGAGACAGTTGCAGAGATATATATTTGTTTCACTTTTACATGTTTTCGTTTTTTCAAATATTATATACATATTGTATATATGCATATATATCTATATATACTTTTTTGCATATAATAAAGAGAAAATTATGAAAGAATGGTTACCAGGTTGTTAATTTAGTATTGGTTCAGGGAAGAGAGGTGGAGGAAAAAGAGAGGAATAGGCCCTGAGAAGGATTGGGGTTAATATAAATGTTCTCATCCAGCCCTCCGTCTAGTCAAGGCTATGGTTTTTCCAGTAGTCATGTACCGATGTGAGAGTTGGACTGTGAAGAAAGCTGAGCACCGAAGAATCGATGCTTTTGAACTGGTGCTGGAGAAGACTCTTGAGAGTCCCTTGGACTTCAAGGAGATCCAACCAGTCCATTCTGAAGGAGATCAGCCCTGGGATTTCTTTGGAAGGAATGATGCTAAAGCTGAAGCTCCAGTATTTTGGCCACCTCATGCGAAGAGTTGACTCATTGGAAAAGACTCTGATGCTGGAAGGGATTGGGGGCAGGAGGACAAGGGGATGACAGAGGATGAGATGGCTGGATGGCATCATGGACTCAATGGGTGTGAGTCTGAGTGAACTCCAGGAGTTGGTGATGGACAGGGAGGCCTGGAGTGCTGCGATTCATGGGGTCGCAAAGAATCGGACACGACTGAGCGACTGAACTGAACTGAACTGATCCAACCCTCCTTGTTTCCCCCAGTTTTTTTTTTGTTTTTTTGTTTTTTTAAATTTCTTACTTTGCCTGTCTGTGGCTTTTAATGCAGTTAGGTTTTCTGTCCACTGTGGACAGATCAGAAACTTCTGCTGGGGAGAACCAGTGGGGCTGAAAGTGCAGTCCTCTCTGCTTGAGGGGCATGGCTTCTCCTGCCAGCACTGTGGAAGGGGATATGGGGGTGGAGAAAGGACCACAGAGGACTGCCAAACAGGTAGGCTCCTACTGTCAGAGCCTTCTTGGGTCAGGGGAGAAAATGATCATGCCCTCCCCCAGCAACTCTCCCCCGACAGAGGAGAGAATAAAAGCCTTTCCCAAATCTCTCCCCTTCATACAGAGGAGAACTCAGGGCTCCTGGGTTCCCTCCAGGCTGTGCTGGCATTCTCCTAGTGTTGAGCTACTTCCTAAAAACTAGGGGAGGGGATAATGGAAGCTTGCTCAGATTGCTGCATTGCTCAGGATTCCTGTGTTGTCTTCCCACAACCCATTTCATCTTTTAAATTTGCATTTATATTTGCTGAAGAGGAGGGAGTCTGCTAAAGTCACCAAGAAAGCAAGCCGTGATTTCATCCCTACTCTTGCTCACCACCCTGAAATCCTCTGCTCCCTCCGTCATACCATGCAGCCCCCCCTCAACTGCTGCACCACCCTCAGGGCAGTTGAACATGATCAAGGGGATGTGAATGTTCCCAGAGGAGCCTGTCTGCCCAAATCCATCCACATTGGATTTTTCCTATATTCAACATCTTGCAAAAAGATCCTGCATAAATCCGTAAACATCTGGCTTTCTCCACCTTGGTTTTCTCACTCTCTCTACATCCCTTTCTTTACCTTCTCAAATCAGAGCTTTTCCATTTTACTTCTTGCAACATGAAGGCTCCCTTACGTTGTAGCCTGAATTCTTTTTTCCCCGAGGAAGAAAGTTATTTAAGAAGCTCTAAACTCAGACCTACACTGTGCTTTCAAGATGAAAGATAACTTTAATAGTTAGAAATCTCTTTTTTGTCTCAATTATTGGATTAAAATTTTTTTTTTATTTTTAATAGAGGTCTTCCTGGATGGCTCAGTGGTAAAGAATCTGCCTGCCAGGCAGGAGATGTGATTTTGATCCCTGGATCAGGAAGAACCCCTGGAGAAGGAAATGGCAACCCACTCCAATATTCTTGCCTGGGACATTCCAAGGACAGAGGAGCCAGGTGGGTTACAGTCCATGGGGTGGCAAAGAGTTGAACATGACTTAGTGACTAAACAACAGTAACAACAAATAGCCAACTAACTACACTGTGATACCTTCAGTTGAAGAGCAAAAGGACTCAGCCCTAATACGTATATCCATTCTCTGCCCCCTAAACCCCTTCCCATCCAGGCTGCCACATAACATTGAGCAGAATTCCCTGTGCTATACAGTAGGTCTTTGTTGGTTATCCATTTTAAATATAGCAGTGTGTACATATCCATCCCAAATTTCCTAACTATTCCTTTCCCCAGCAACTATATGTTCATTTTCTAAGTCTGGGAGTTTCTATTTTGTAAATAAGTTCATTTGTATCATTTCTTTTTAGATTTCACATGTAAGGGATATCATACAGTATTTCTCCTTCTCTGTCTGACTTCACTCAGTATGACACTCTCTAGGTCTATCCATGTTGCTGCAAAAGGCATTATTTAATTCTCTTTAACAGCTGAGTAATATTCCACTGTATGTGTACCACACTTTCTTTTATCCATTCCTCTGTTGATGGACATCCAGGTTGCTTTCATGTCTTGGCTACTGTAAACAGTGCTGCGATGAAGATTGGGGTGCATGTATGTATCCTTTGGATCATGTTTTTCTCCAGATATGCGCCCAGGTGTGGGATTGCAGGGAGAAAATAGTTTGCAAATAATGTGACCAACAAGGGATTAGCCTCCAAAATTTACAAATAGCTCATGATACTTAACAGCATCAAAACGAACAATCCAATCAATTCTTGGATTTTGAGGTGATCGTCTGTCTAGAAACCCAAGAAAATCAGCTTTACGACTAGAAATTAGTCAAGAACTTTTTTCAGGTTATTACTACCAATTTCTTGAAGGCAGCTATATCTTTTGATTCAATGACTAGGACCCACAGGCTACAGATTTTTTTCTTCAGATGTTCACTTGAAAAGTACAAGAGAAAAGATGCTTTCTCCATGACACCAACCATACAATAGATATCACAAAATCTGCAGTGTTGTAGTTTGTCAAGCAATGTGTAGGCTTAGTTTTAGTAAAAATAAATCTTTCTTGTTGATGACTATTAAGTGGCACAGTGGGAAAGGTTCAGTATTCCCATGAACTCTGACCTCCCAGGTGAGAACCCACCCTGTTCCACCAGGTAAGAGCCAATACCACAGGTAGAGGTAGGAGCCTTGACCCACCAGGTGAAATCCACTAGCATGGTAGATCTGATCTGCCAAAAATTCCATGTTAGTGACAGAGGACTTAGATGACCACAATCTGAGAAGTAATAACTAACTCCAAGGAGGCCGGTTACTGTTCCTGAAACAACATTTCCCTGCTGTCTGCACAGTGCCTATGGAATTCATCTCTATATTTGTTTTGCTGCAAGGATGACTCTGTGTCTATTTCTAGTGCAATTTTTAAATGCTTGCAATCTTTTCAAGCATTCACTTAGGAGATATTGGCCTCTTAGAGAGATGGTGTAGCTGGCCAGCTGAAATGTGGTTTGTCTTTGGTCCTGAAAATAAAATTAGTACAGTCATCAGAATATGTTCATATGGACGTGTAGGTTTCTCTAGAAATGGTGACTATCTAAGAGTGAAATATACTGGAGGTCAAAATGTGTGTGAATATGTATGTGTATCATTAAATATGTATACTCTTATGTATGTATATGGGTGTATTATTATGTATTTGTGTTTATATCATTATGTTTGTGTGTATCATTACATATGTATATATTGTGTAACATTATGCATTTATATATGTGTGTGCGTCATTATGTGTGTATGTGTATTATTATATATGTGTATGTGTGTATGTATTATTATGCACTGGGTTGTCCAAAAAGTTCCTTCAGATTTAAAGTAGAAATAAAAGATACGCTTTTCGTTTACATCAGCCACTTTACTGAGCAGCATATACAGCATTTTGTTCCACTACCTCTGCCATTTTTCAGGCAACTTCCAAAATTCCATCTTCCCAAAAACTCTTTATTTTTTTGAGCAAAGAACTGTTCTAGGTGCCTTTTCAGTCTTCCAGGGAATTGAAATTTTTTCCATTAAGAGAATTTCGGAAAGACCAAAATAAATGGAAATCCAAAGGTGTAATGTCTGGTGAATAGAGTCGGTGAATTAGACTTTCCCTCCCAAAATATAATGATTTTTGCTTGGTCATCAGTGAAACATAGGGTCTTGTGGTATTCTGGTGGAAGGATATGCATTCTCTGTTGACTAATTCCAGATGCTTTTTGTCAAGTGCTTCTTTAGGTTGGTCTAATTGGGAGCAGTGATTATTGGAATTCATCATTTGGTTTTCCAGAAAGTGAAAGTGAAAGTTGCTCAGTCATGTCCAACTCTTTGTGACCCCCATGGACTATACAGTCCATGTAATTCTCTAGGTCAGAATACTGCAGTGGGTAGCCTTTCCCTTCTCCAGGGGATCTTCCCAACCAGGAATCAAACCCATATCTCCCGCATTGCAGGCAGATTCTTTACTAGCTGAGACACAAAGGAAGCCCAAGAATACTGGAGTGGGTAGCCTATCCCTTCTCCAGCAGATCTTCCCAACCTAGGGATTGAACCAGGGTCTCCTGCATTGCAGGAGGATTCTCTACCAACTGAGCTGTCAGGGAAGCCCTTGGTTTTTCAGAAGGAATATCTAATAAAGGACTCCCTTCCAATCCCACCTTATACACAGCATCACCTTCTTTAGATGAAGCTGGTCTTGGTATAGTTGCTGGTGGTTCATTTCAGTTGCCTCACGATCTCTTCCATTTCACATTATTGTATATGCTCCCCTGTCCATCACCTATTACAGTTTACATTAAAAATGGAGCGTTTCATTGTTTCAGTAGAGAACTGCATGCAGAGATATGGTCAAAAAGGTTTTTTTCACTGAACTGATGTGGACCCCAAACATCAAAGCTATTAGCATAACCAAACTGGAATAAATGATTTGGCTATTTTGGGTATTTTGGCACTCTCCTAGGTAGTACAGTGTTGATTATTCTTGATTAATATCTTGCTTTGATTCTTATTAACTTCAACTGTCCTACTCAACCATGGAGCATCATCCAGCAAGAGATTTCCAGTACAGAACTTCAGAAACCACTTTTGACATGTTCACTTAGTCACAGCACCTTCTCCACACAGTGCACAAATCATTTTTTGTGTTTCAGTTGCAGTTTTGCCTTTCTTGAAATAATAAAGCATAATATGCCATAATAAGCAGACGACGTTGCCTTTTTCTTTCAGCATCAATATTAAAGTGGCTATACAAAAATTCAACAATTTTGATAATTTTTGAATGCCTACTGATATGACAGCTGCCACAATACAAGCTAACAAAATTGTTTTGAAAGAAGTTAAAGACAACTAAATGCTACTAGGACCATCTTAGGGAGGAAACAGAACATTTTAGCCAGAGCAATACATGTGTATCATGTATGTATGTGTATCATGTATGTATGTACATGTGTGCATTTGAGTGTGTATGCTTGTAGAATGAATCCAAGAATTGTCTGATACAGATGCACTGAGAGTTTTACACATGGTAAAGTGGTTGGAAACTGAACAAGTGTTTTTATATCACCAATATAGGAAATTACTTTGCTCACCCATATTTTCTCATGAGCTTCTTGTTTACGGGATAAAATTCTCTTTGAAAATGATGCCAATGGCTGTAAAAGTGTTCATCATTCTTAGTCTGTGCAAAGTACACATGGCACTCATGCCCTAAGCTTTCGGGGTCAGAAAGCAAGGAGAAGACTTCAATGGTGACCATTGATCAGGTGGCACTAGTGGTAAAGAATCTGCCTGTCAGTGTAGGAGATGCAAGAGATGCAGATTTGATCCCCGGGTTGGGAAGATCCCCTGGAGAAGGGAATGGCAACCCACTCCAGTGTTCTTGCCTGGAAATTTCCATGGACAGAGGAGCCTAGCAGGCTATAGTCTATGGGGTTTTAGAGTTGAACATGACTGAGCACTCATCATATTGCTCATTAATCAGGGAAAGCCCTGCTGCTTGGGCAGAAGGTGAGGTGTTACGTTGTTTTGAGGCCAAGCACTAAAGACACAGTCACTGAGATGCTGAGCATGACTGTAAACTTATTTTTAGAACCCCCCTGCCAAATCAGATAACAGGAACTTCCCTGGTGGCTCAGACAGTAAAGAATCTGCCTGCAATGCTCCTGCATTGACCCAGGTTCAATCCTCAGGTCAGGAAGATCGCCTGGAGAAGGAAATGACAACCCAATCCAGTATTTTTTGCATAAGAAATCCCATGGACAGAGGAGCCTAGTAGGCTACAGTCCATGAGGTCACAAAGAGTCTGTCAGCACTGAGCGACTAACACCACCACTACTACATCTAAGTAGATCTGGGAAGCCTGGGCTTTATTGCTGCACACAGACAATAGCGTAGAAGAATGGCCAAGCAAATCTCTAGTGTATTGAAAGGTGGCACAGATCCTGTGACATGGGACACTCAGAGCAACATGCACATGATGTAGGTGCTTTGACCTGAGCTGGGTTATTTTGTGTGAGTTTCCATAGCCTACCACAGCTGCAGCCATGCTCTAACCCAAAGAGGATTCAGATGAGAGTCCTTGTCATTTGCTCTCTCCTTAGACATTGCCAGTGTGTGTTGGCGAAGGCTGCAGGTACTGAGGTTGCTGAGAATGGGCAAGTGTCTGGTTCAGTGTTTGAACAGGCTGCTCCAGGCTACACTGCACTCCTCAGCCTTCTAGCCCAAGGAAAGTGGTGCCCAGGGAACTGCACCTGAATGATTTCATTTGCACCCAGACCTCACGCAGATCACAGATTGTGGGCTTGACCTCAGGCGCCGGGGTGAGATGAGACTTTGAGAGCCTCAATAGGCTGTGAATTATTGAGGGCTGAAAAGAACTATAGAAGATCACTGTCTGGTAGTTCTGGGGGAAATCATGCCTGCCTCCGTGTGTTCACATGTCTTTCCTAGGTGACTTTGCCATCACTCCTATAAGGACTGGCATCTATTTACCCACTTTCAATTCTGAGCTAGTCTTAACCCTTGCCTTAACCAGCAGCATCTGATGGGAATGACCATGGGTGACTTCTAAGGTAGGACTTAATTGGTCTTGCAACATGTGAAGAAGAAAAGGACGAAGAGCATGTGGTAGAAAGGTCTAGCTATCCAACCAGGTCCTCACTGGCTCATCTGAGCTAATGCAACCCTAGCTGAGCTCCAGTGACCTGAAGCCACACAAGTGACCAGTCAGGGCCATTAGAAGAAAGGCCAGGAAACCCACAAACTCGTGAGAAACCATGTGCCACTGTCTTAAGCCAGGAAGCTTTGGGAGTTTTGGTTATGCCACAGTTGATAGCAGACACAGAAATAAACCTCATTTCATCTACTCAGGCCAATTGAATCATAAAAGGAGATTTGATCATCTATTCTTAACTCTGTTGTCTGTGTGCAGCAATAAAGGTCATAGAAACAAGTCAGGAAACAGATCTAAAAAATGGTGACTTTCCTGGGATCAAACAGTTATTAAGTTTAGCCAGTCTGAAGCCCTGCTTCTCCCACTGCCTAGACCTACATTTCCTGGAAAGTCATCTAATTTTTCAGAGCTTCTCCTCCCTTATCTATAAAATAGAAATAGCCCAATTGGCTCAACTTTTGAAGTG
The DNA here is from genome assembly GCA_006410615.1 of Neotragus moschatus. NCBI lineage: Eukaryota > Metazoa > Chordata > Mammalia > Artiodactyla > Bovidae > Neotragus > Neotragus moschatus. Next base: position 2,773,491 of record SJYA01001417.1, read on the forward strand.
TTGGTTGTGTGACACAAGATTGGGTGTTGTCATGAAGACGAATTAATCCTTTCTGTTGGCCAATGCTGGTTGCAGGCTTTGTGGTGTTCAGTACAACTCATCAATTTGCTGAGCCTGCTTCTTAGATACAAGGTTTCACTGAGATTCAGAACATTGTAGTACATCAGACAGGCAGCTGGCCATCAAATAGTGATGATGACCTTTATTTTTTGGCACAAGTTTGGCTTTGGAAGTGCTTTGGAGCTTTTCAGTCCAGCCACTGAGCTGGTCATCTCTGGTTGTCATATAAAATCCACTTTTCACTGGACATCACAGTCGAGTCAAGAAATGGTTCGCTGTTGTCGTCTAGAATAAGAGATGGTACTTCAAAATGACAAATTTTTTTTTTTTTAATTTTCAGTCAGCTCATGAGGCACCCACTTATTGAGCTTTCTCACCTTTCCAGTTTGCTTCAAATGCTGAATGATTATAGGATGGTTGACATTGAGTTATTTAGCAACTTCTTGTATAGCTGTAAGAGGATCAGCTTTGATGATGGCTCTCAGTTGGGCCATTGTCAACTTCTGATGTCGGCCACTACTCTCTTCAGCTTCAAGGCTCTCATCGACTTTGCAAAACTTCCTGAAGCACCACTGCAAAGCATGTTCTTCAGCAGTTCCTGAGTCAAATGCATTGTTGATGTTATGAGTTGTCTGTGCTGCTTTATGAAAAATTTTGAACTGAAGAAAAACACTCGAATTTGCTTTTTATCTAACATCATTTCCATAGTTTAAATAAAAATAAAATAAGCAGCAAGTAATGTCATTAGCAAAAAAAATACAAAATGAAAAATGTGCATTAAAATGATGTATTTTATATGTAAATATGTATATAACCACATTTATTTAAGAATGTATCCCAATATCAAATGGCAAATTTCAACAATGTAAAAACTGCAATTATTTGCACCAACTTAATATTCTTTCCCAACAATGATTAATTATATAGCTTTTCTTTACTATCTTTCAGTGAAGCTATAGGTTTTTTTCTTTACTATCTTTCAAAAATTTTTATTTCACCTAGGAAGGGGATCCTAGTGGTAAAGAAACTGCCTACCAGTGCAGGAGACTTCAGAGACATGGGTTCGATCCCTTGGTGGGCAAGATCTCCTGAAGGAGGGCATGGCAACCCATTCCAGTACTCTTGCCAGGGGACTCCCTTAGACAGAGGAACCTGGTGGGTTACAGTCCATAGGGTTGCAAAGAGTTGGACAAGACTGAAGCAACTTAGCACGTTCACATGTATATTTTAGTTTATATAATTTAGTGATACAAATATTTCATGGTATAATAATAATTTAGTGATATAAATAACAATTTAATATAAAATATAAGACGTATATTCAGTTTAGTTCAGTTGTTTAGTCATGTCCGACTCTTTGTGACCCCATGGACTAGAGCATGCCAGGCTTCCCTGTCCATCGCCAACTCCCAGAGCTTGCTTAAACTCATGTCCATTGAGTCGGTGATGCCATCCAACCATCTCATCTTCTGTCATCTCCTTCTCCTCTGGCCTTCAGTCTTTCCCAGCATCAGGGTTTTTTCCTAATGACTCAGTTCTTTGCATCAGGTGGCCAAAGTATTGGACCTTCAGCTTCAGCATCACTCCTTCCAGTGAATATTCAGGATTGATTTCTTTAGTACTGACTGGCTTGATCATCTTGCAGTCTGAGGGACACTCAAGAGTTTTCTCCAACACCACAGTTCAAAAGCATCAATTCTTCAGTGTTTACCTTTCTTTATAGTTCAGCTCTCACATCCATACATGACTACTGGAAAAACCATAGCTTTGACTAGGTGGACCTTTGTCGGCAAAGTAATGGCTCTGCTTTTTAATATGCTGTTTAGGTTGGTCATAGCTTTTCTTCCAAGGAGCAAGCGACTTTTGATTTCATGGTTGCAGTCACCATCTGCAGTGATTTCAGGGTCCCCAAAATAAAGTCTTTCACTGTTTCCATTCTTTCCCCATCTATTTGCCATGAAGTGATGGGACCAGCTGCCATGATCTTAGTTTTCTGAATGTTGAGTTTTAAACCAACTTTTTTACTCTCTTCTTTCACTTTCATCAAGAGGCTCTTTACTTCCTCTTTGCTTTCTGCCATAAGTGTGGTGTCATCTACGTATCTAATGTTACTGATATTTCTCCTGGCAATCTTGATTACAGTTTGTGCTTCATCCAGCCTGGCATTTCACATGATGACTCTGCATAGAAGTTAAATAAGCAGGGTGACAATATACAGTCTTGACATACTCCTTTCCTGATTTGGAACCAGTCTGCTGTATCATGTGCAGTTCTAACTGTTGCTTCTTGACCTGTATACAGATTTTTCAGGAGGCAGGTCAGGTGGTCTGGTATTTCCATCTCTTGAAGAATTTTCCAGTTTGTTGTGATCTACATATTCAAAGGCTTTGGCATATTCAATAAAGCAGGAGCAGATATTTTTCTATTACATTTGGCATGACAAATTATCTTTATATTTTAACAACAATTTCTTCTTTTCTTTAAAAATGTCTTGCTCATATTCTGCTAGATTTATTCCTACTTATTGATATTCTATTGTAAATAATATTTTTGCAAGCCTTGCATCTCCAAATGTTTGTGCTAAACTATATTAAATTTATTTCTGCACATTAATTTTATATTTTGAAATCATTGTAAACTCACAAAACAATATGAATAATTTACCCACAGAATCTGTTAGACTTTCTATTTAAATAGTCATATTATTCACAGATAATAATACATTTCTTCCTTTCCAAACTTCTCTCAGCTATTTCTGAGTTCTTTGCCTTATTCATCAAAATGCGATCTCTAGTCTCACAATGTGCTTTTCCCATTTATTCTCAAAAGTTTGTTCTATTTTTATTTATTGTGATTATATGTTTAGACTCATTTATATTTTGCCTATTTATCTCATTATTTTTCTAGTCTTTCTTTTCTTCCCCCTTTTCAGACTGATTTCATTTTCCTTCTCTTTCTATTTTTTTCTCCCTCTTCTGATTTGCAACTTATAAACAGTGCTTTTATTTTTTTCAGTGATTTACTTAGAAATTTTCTCTTAAGTTCTAAAGTTAATCATTATATTGACCATCATACTAAACAATGTAAGAATCTTGGAAAATTTAACTCTCATTATCTTTCCCTTTGATTTACAAACTACTGTTATTTATTATCTTTTATGTTGAATTTTTAATTCACATAAAGAAGTTGTTGTTTAATCCACATAGAAGTTGTTGTTAAAAGAGTCAATGTTTGTTTAGATTATTCAAGTTTATTATTTTCTTTGTTCCCCACTCCTTTGTGCATTCCTATCATCCTGAAAAATTGGTTTCTTCAGTTCACTTGGTCTTTTTCTGGCTTCATTTGGCTAATTGTACAAAAAGATCTTCACGACCCAGATAATCATGATGATGTGATCACTAATCTAGAGCCAGACATCTTGGAATATGAAGTCAAATGGGCCTTAGAAAGCATCACTAGGATCAAAACTAGTGGAGGTGATGGAATTCCAGTTGAGCTGTTTCAAATCCTGAACGATGATNCTTTTCACTTTCATGCATTGGAGAAGGAAATGGCAACCCACTCCAGTGTTCTTGCCTGGAGTTTCCCAGGGAAGGGGGAGCCTGGTGGGCTGCCATCTATGGGGTCGCACAGAGTTGGACTGAAGAGACTTAGCAGCAACAGCAGCAGACAGGTTCATCATAGCTTTTCTTCCAAGGAGCTGGTCTTTTTTAATTTCATTGTTGCAGTCACCATCCGTAGTGATATTTGAGCCCAGAAAAATTAAATCTGTCACTATTTTCATGTTTTCCCCATCTATCAGCCATGAAGTGACAGGACTGGATGTCAAGACCTTCATTTTTTGAATGCTGAGTTTTAAGCCAGCTTTTTCACTCTCCTCTTTCACCTTGATTAAGAGGCTTCCTTTAGGATGGTATCATTTGCATATCTGAGGTTGTTAGTATTTTTCCTGGAATATTCCATATCTAATCATTTCGATATCAGCAATCTTTGCTGAGACAGTTCTGTAGTGTTGCTGCTGCTCAGTCGTCTTCTTGAAGCCCTGTTTATATGTGTGCTTAATCTCTTCTCATTTCATTCTGTGTTATGTGCCACTCCACCTACAGAAATTCCTTAGACCTTGGGATCAAATTGCTTTCTGCCAGAGGGGTTTAATGTATTGCCAGTCATCTGGAATATCAGTAACCGGCAACCACTGTAAGTTCATTTTTTGCGTTAGGTTTACTAGGCACGCCTATAGTATGAAGGCAATGGCACGCCACTCCAATATTCTCGCCTGGAAAATCCCATGGATGGAGGAGCCTGGTGGGCTGCAGTCCATGGGGTCGCTAGGAGTCGGACACGACTGAGCGACTTCACTTTCACTTTTCACTTTCATGCATTGGAGAAGGAAATGGCAACCCACTCCAGTGTTCTTGCCTGGAGTTTCCCAGGGAAGGGGGAGCCTGGTGGGCTGCCATCTATGGGGTCGCACAGAGTTGGACTGAAGAGACTTAGCAGCAACAGCAGCAGACAGGTTCATCATAGCTTTTCTTCCAAGGAGCTGGTCTTTTTTAATTTCATTGTTGCAGTCACCATCCGTAGTGATATTTGAGCCCAGAAAAATTAAATCTGTCACTATTTTCATGTTTTCCCCATCTATCAGCCATGAAGTGACAGGACTGGATGTCAAGACCTTCATTTTTTGAATGCTGAGTTTTAAGCCAGCTTTTTCACTCTCCTCTTTCACCTTGATTAAGAGGCTTCCTTTAGGATGGTATCATTTGCATATCTGAGGTTGTTAGTATTTTTCCTGGAATATTCCATATCTAATCATTTCGATATCAGCAATCTTTGCTGAGACAGTTCTGTAGTGTTGCTGCTGCTCAGTCGTCTTCTTGAAGCCCTGTTTATATGTGTGCTTAATCTCTTCTCATTTCATTCTGTGTTATGTGCCACTCCACCTACAGAAATTCCTTAGACCTTGGGATCAAATTGCTTTCTGCCAGAGGGGTTTAATGTATTGCCAGTCATCTGGAATATCAGTAACCGGCAACCACTGTAAGTTCATTTTTTGCGTTAGGTTTACTAGGCACGCCTATAGTATGAAGGCAATGGCACGCCACTCCAATATTCTCGCCTGGAAAATCCCATGGATGGAGGAGCCTGGTGGGCTGCAGTCCATGGGGTCGCTAGGAGTCGGACACGACTGAGCGACTTCACTTTCACTTTTCACTTTCATGCATTGGAGAAGGAAATGGCAACCCACTCCAGTGTTCTTGCCTGGAGAATCCCAGGGACAGGGGAGCCTGGTGGGCTGCCGTCTATGGGGCCACACAGAGTGGGACACAACTGAAGTGACTTAGCAGCATAGTATGAAAGCAATGGCACCCCACTCCAGTACTCTTGCCTGGAAAATCCCATGGACGGAGGAGCCTGGTAGGCTGCAGTCCATGGGGTTGTGAAGAGTCGGACATGACTGAGCGACTTAGCAGCAGCAGCATAGAATGAAGACAAGCCCCAAGTTTACATAGTGCAACTGCATTAAGAATTCTCAGATAAGATATTTTTATTTATTTTAAAAATTCTTTCATCTCATACTCTAAGACTAGTCCATATCCACATTATTTCTCTATTTAAGGTGTTTTATTTCATGTTGAGTCAGGAATGGTTTTCAGGAAGTCTTTGGTTGGTGAGCGTTCCTAATCAGGCTGTGAGAGCTCAAGGTTTTCCCCATCCCCTAAATGCAGTAAAAATGCCCAATAAAACCTCAGCTCAGGGTCAGCAGGAATTAGCAAAGCCCTTGTTAGTTCTAGCACCAATGAAAATCTATGTAACAGATTTGCACTTTCCTCTTGCTCCTTGACTCCAAAGAGCTCCTTTATTTTTCTTCTACATCATTCATGCAATTTTAATATTGATAGTTCAAAATATTTTATCTAACATCATCTAGCACTTACTCAAGGGGATGGATTCTGTGATTTTGCCTCCAAAGCAACAAAAACTTTGAAAGCTTGATTTTTTTATTGAAAAAAAAAATCTTAGGGAACCCTTGACATTAGCATTATATTTATAATATATTTTTTTCCAGCTTCTATGCAATATTCTATCATATACAATTACCAATGGTATATCCAGTTTCCCGTTGATGGATATTTTGATTCTTTCCAGATGTTGTGTTTGATTTTACAAATAACACTGCAAAGAACATCTTTTTGCATGTATCTTACTGCACTTTTTCTAGGACACAATTGAATAAACCATCTATGTTGTTATTTGAATTATTTGATTTAACTTTCCAATTTCTTATTGGTTTCCATGAATCTGGTATCAGTTAGTATTACTAGATTTGGCTGAGTACAACAGAAACATCAAAATACAGTAACTTAAAAGAAAGAGTAATTTGTTTCCCTCAAGTACACACAGAAAATGAACCTTAACTGCAAGACTATCCTAAGCTGAGTGCTTTTTCTTTGATGATATGGGACCCAGAACTCCTCTTATGCATTCTTCCATCCAGAGTATTTTCCATATCTTCATGGTCTCTAGTGTTCCCAACAGTATACACGTGTTCAGGTCAGCAGGACGCAGGACAAAGAAGGGACAGTACATGGCATGGCTGTTTTCCAAGGTGGAAAGTCATACAAAATACTTTAGAGATGCCACTTTCCAGAACGTGTTGCTTGTGGATTCCAAGCTGCAAAAGAGGCTGGGAAACGTCCTAATTTGTCAGTGTACATTGTTGCCTAGAATAAAACAGAAGGTTTCATTACCAAGGAAAGAGGGGAGAATACATACTGGAGTAAACAGCTGGCAGATTCTATATTAAAATGGTTTTTGAATCCAGGTAAAGAGCAATTGTCCATGAGAATTTTTTAATAATTATATTAACTTAAAATTATATTAAGTTAGAATTGTGAAATTTTATATTAACTTAGCAAAAATAAATGTTTTTATATTAGGTTAATAATTCTTTTAAATGCATCTTTTTACCCAAGGCTCTCCTTCTTTCCTTCCCTCCCTCTCCCTCCTTCCAGTAAAATAGTGAAGTTTGAGCCACCTGTTTCCTGCAAATACCTATAAATTCAGTCATATGAGATCTAAAAGAGCTTCACTCTTTTTGTAAATGATATTGTATAGTAACTATTTTCTTCCACTGCAATTCTTAATTTTCTTATGATTTGTATATAAGAAAGTTAATGGTATTTTTATATTGAATCCAACCAATTTACTGCATTCTGTTTTTCTGTTTTTTTAGTTGACTCCATGGATTTCTGGATAAACAATCATATTATTTACCATTAGTGATTGTTTTGCCTCCATTTTAAATAGTTTTATCCCTTGCCTCCACTCCTCATCTACCAGAGTAAACTAGTCCAGAAAAATGTAAAATAATACTGAGGATTTGCATTCTTGTCTTATGGGAACTCTTCTAGTAATGTTTATTTGTGTGTTTATTATTCAGAAACACTGACGGATTTTGCTCAGTGCCTTTTAGGCATATAATAAAATCGTCATATTATTTTACTACTGTGATCTGTTAATGTGATTGTATTCATTCAATTATCTTTGATTTTGAATATTTTGCTTGATATTTTTACATAGACATGCATAAGTGAAATTTGTCTATAATTTTCCCATATTATTTTTATTCTATCTGTATCATATTAGAAAGTGAATAATATTTGTATAAAATCTGTATACTGTTATTTTTCAGCATAAAAATTTAAATGTTAGCATTAACTATTTCTTAGAAGTTTGAAAAAATTTACCTGTGAAGATATCTGAGCCTTTCACCCTCAAAGAGTGTGAAATGATAGAAAAATATATATATTGGTTTCTGTCCCCAGTTCCTATCACAGAGGTCCCTAAACCCTTAGAATTTCCTATATGATAAGTGTACCAGGACTGTCTTTTGTTCTAATATTTGGTCTTTGGTTGTAGTTCCTGACAGAGTTCTTAAATTCCTTGGAATTTCTTGGGTGTCTTTTGTTCTAAGGAGGTGGCTTTAGGTGGTTCCTAGATAACTTCAGGTTGGGAGCTGGTCACCGAAGATCAAGCCATATTTAGAAGTGTGGAACTTGCAGCCACACCCTCATCCTTTAAGATGGGGAATGAAGAATGGGATTGAGCCAACTGATAATGCTAATGCAATGAGGCCTCCATAAAAATCTCAAAACTTAGAGTTGAGAGAGCTTCCAAATTGTGAACAAATCCATGTAACAGGAAGGCATAGCCCACCTCCACAGGGACAGAAACTCCTACGTCCAGAACTCTTCCAGACCTCACTGTATGTGCCTCTTTATCTGACTGTTCAACTGTATCCATTATGATATCCTTTATTATATAATGATCTGGTAACTGCAAGTATTTTCCTGAGCCCTGTGAAGTTTTCTAGAAAATAATCAAATCCAGGGAAAGGGGGTGGTCACAGGAACTTCCAATTTGTAGCCATATTAGACAGGGAGCCTGGTAGGCTGCAGTCCATGGGGTCGCTAAGAGTCGGAATCGACTGAGCGACTTCACTTTCACTTTTCACTTTCATGCATTGGAGAAGGAAATGGCAACCCATTCCAGTGTTCTTGCCTGGAGAATCCCAGGGACAGCAGAGCCCAATGGGCTGCCGTCTGTGGGGTTGCGCAGAGTCGGACACGACTGAAGCGACTTAGCAGCAGCAGCAGCAGCATGGGTAATGCAGGGACTTACTACTTGCAATTGATGTCTGAAGTGGGATGGGGACAGTCTTGTGAGTCTGAGTTTTTAACTGTAGGACCTGATACTATCTCGAGATAAACAGTTTCAGAACTGAGTTAAATGGTAAGATAACCAGCTGGTGTGACAGAATTGCTCAGCATGGGTAAAACTCACACTGGGTGTCGGAAGTGGTATAAGTAGGGAAGTATGAGAATAAAGGAGAAACACAGAAGAGTATAGTTTTTCCCTTACAAAAAGTGAGGTAAATTTTGAGCTTCATCTATGTTTACCCCTTGATAACTGGTAAGGAAGTTTTAAGATTTCAATTAGGGTGAGTTTTAATTTGAAAATATTTTACCAGAAAACTAGTTTTTCAAATTTACTCCCAAAGAGCTTTGAAAACTTCTACTTCCTCGGAAAATTTCTGCTTTTATTAGATATGTGAAACTAATGCGCTATTCAAAAATTAGTCAATATAATTCACTATATTAAAAAGAAAGAAAAGATATGATTATGTCAATCAATGCAGAAAAAGTGTTCAATAAAATTCAACATTCGTTCATGATAAAGAACAATCAGAAAAACAGGAACAGAGGAAAACCTCTTTAAGTTGATAAAGAGCACCTACAAAATACCTAGGGATAGCATTAGGTTTAATGGTTAAAGATAATGTTTTCTCATAAGTATGTCCACTCTCAACATCTGCTATTCAGCACAGCACTGGAGTTTTAGCCCATGCAATAAAGCCAGAAAAGAAAACAAAGGACATAAAGATCAGGAAGGGAAAAAATAAAACAAACCTTTTTTTCACCTGTATAGAGTGTCACAAGAATTGACCAGAAAAAAAACTTAGAAATAATAGTTGAATTCAGCAACATCACAGGATATAAGACAAGCATACAACAATCAACTGTATTTCTATACTAACAATGAAGACATTGATACCACAATTAAAATATCAATAATAATTGCTAGAATTTTAAATTCTAAGGTGTGAATCTAGCAAAACAGAACTTATATGCTGAAAGCTATACTATGCTGAAAGAAAAAAAAAACAAAAACAAAACCTCAAATAAATAGAGAAGCATATTTTGTCCTTAAGACTCAACATAAATAAGAAGTCAATCTTCCCCAAATTATCTAGACATAGTAAAATTTCAGTCGCAATCCTAGCTACATTTATTATTAGACATAGACATGATTGCTTTAAATTTTATATAAGATGAAAAACTATAAAAATAACTCAAGGAACTTTGATAAAAAGGACTACAGGGTTAAGATACAAGGCTTATTTATTGTTACTCTAATCATATTATGTGATTGGAGTAGAGGGATAGAATAGAATAGAGCAGAGAATCCAGAAAACACTCACATGAATATGTCTGGTTGACATTTTAATATATCTTGAAAAAACAAGTCAAATGAAAAAAAAGAGAACATTTTCAAAAAAAAAAAAAAGATGTTGTATAATCGAATATCCATTGATCTCTCCCCCACAAAAAAGAACCATGAACTATGTCCCACACATTATGCAAAAATGTACTCAAAATGTATGAAGGACTTAGGTGTAAAACTATTAAAACTTTTTCAAGAAACAGGAGAAAATCTCTAAGATGTAATAGTAGGCAAAGAATTCCTAAACTTAATACCAAAAGCCTAATCCATAAAAGAAAGTTTGGCATATTGAAGTTAATAAAAAAAACTTTTGCTTTGCCAAAGACTATGTTAAAGAGTGGGTCTTTATCTTCTGTAACTTTTCTTTTAAAGATTTCTTTATCATTTATCCACTGGTGAATTCTTGTTTTCATGTCTTGACTATTGTAAATAATAGTGCAGAGGACAGTGAGGTCCAGGTATTTCTTCAAGACAGTGATTTAATTTCCTTCATGTAAACACCCAGAAGTGGAATTGCTGTATTGTATAGTACTCTTATTAACTTTTTTAGGAAACAGCACACTATTTTCTAAAGTGACTGTAGAAATTCACATTCCTTACAGTACTACAGTGCACTTGGGTTCTGTTCCTTTCACATCTTTGCCTGGACTTGTTACTTCCCTTTGATAATTGCCCTTCCAACAGATGTGAGGTGACCAAAGTACTGGAGTCGACTTCTTGGGAAAGACCCTGGTGCTGGAAAGATTGAGGACAGGATGAGAAGAGGGTGACAGAAGATGAGATGGTCAGATGGCATCACCAACTCAACGAACATGAGTTTGAGCCAACTCCAGGAGATAGTGAAGGACGGGGAAGCTGGTCTTGTTGCAGTTCATGGGGCTGCAAAGACTTAGACGTGACTTAGAGACTGAACAAGAGCAGCAACAGAAATGCAACTGATTTTTTTTATGTTGATTGTGTTTCAATTTTACTGAATTTATTACTTTTAATAGTTTTTTTTCATGTAGTTATTAGGGTTTTCTGTATATAAGTTCATGTTAATCTGCAAACAGATAATTCTACTTTTTCCTTTTTCATTTGAGCACCTTTAAATTATTTTTCTTGCCTAATTTCTTTAGTTAGGTATTATACCAGTTCTATATTTAATAGAAGAAGTGAGAGTGAGCACTCTGGTCTTGGTCTTGTTCCTGACTTTGAAGGGAAAGCTTCCAAACATTCACTGTTGAGTATGACAGCTGCAGGTTTGTCAAATAGGACTTTATTATGTCAAGGTACACTCCTTTTATACCAGCTTTGTTGAACTTTTTTTTTTTTAATCAAGAAAGGATACTGGATTTGTTAATTTTTTATGTATATACTGATATCATAATATAATTTTTATTTTCTATTCTACTAATGTGACATATTATATTTATTGATTCGGGTATATTGAATAATTTATTCATCACAGGATGAATCACACAAGATCATAGTATATGATCCTTTTAATGTTGTGTTGAATTTGGTCTTGTATTTTGTTGAGAATTTTTGTATGTAAATTCATTGGAAGTATTGGCCTATAGTTTTCTCATAATGTCTTTATCTAGCTTTGGTATTAAAGTAATGTCCTTATGAAATGAGTTTAGGAGTCTTACCTTCTCTTCAATTTTTGAAGAGTTTTGGGGGGTGGTATTGATTCTTCTTTAAATTTTTGGTAGAATTCGCCAATGAAACCATCCAGTTCTGAACTTTTGGAAGGTTTTTGATTATTGATTCAATCCTCTTAACTGATTATTGGTCTGCTCAAATTTTCTCTTTCTTCATGATTCAGTCTTGGTAGGCTATATGTTTCTAGGAATTTATCCATTTTTTTCTTGGTCTAATTTGCTATCTTTTAATTGCTTATAGTAATCTTTTATGGTCTTTTGTATTTCTGTGTTATCTATTATAATGTTTCTACTTTCATTTATAATTTTTTCCTACTAAGTCTTTTCTTTTTTCTTGGTTATTCTAGTTAAGATTGGTCATTTTTGTTTATCTTCACAAAGAATCAAATTTTAGTATATTAATCTTGTCTATTGTTTTTCTATCATCTATTTTATTTCTTCTCTAATCATTATTTCTTCCTTCTTAGAACTTTGCTCATGATTTGTTCTTTTTTTTAATTCCTTAAGGTGTCCAGTTAAGTTGCTTACTCGAGATTTTTCTTTTTTCTTGGTGTTTAGTTTTATCAACTCTAAACTTTCCTCTTGTAACTGGTTTTGTTTTATACCACAACTTGTGGTGTGTTTCATTTTCATATGTCTCAAGATATATATTTTAATATTTTTTTTCCTTTTGTTCTGGGTCTGTTGGATATTCAGAAATGTGTTAATTTCCACATATTTGTGAATTTTTTTGCTTTCCTCTTCTTATTGATTTCTAGTTTCATGACAATGTGTTCAGAAAAAGATATCCATATCTTCTTGAATTTGTTGAGATTTGGTTTGTGACCAAATGTGTGATCACTTTTAGAAAATGTTTCATGTGTGCTTGAGGAAAATGTATGTGTCTTTGTTGCTGGATGCTCAGTGTATGCCTTTTAGGATCATGTGATCTGTGTGTGTGTGTGCGTGTATGCATCTGCTCAGTCGTGTCTGACTCTGGAGCCCTGTATACTAGGGCTTCCCACCAGGCTTCTCTGCCCATTGAATTTTCCAGGCAAGAATACTGGAGCCAGTTGCCATTTCCTTCTCCAAGACATCGTTCTGACTCATGGAGCAAATTTGCATGTCTTATGTCTCCTGTATTGGCAGGCTGGTTCTTCATCACTAGCATTACTTGGGAAGACCATAGTCTTGGTCAAATCAACTATTTCTTTGTTGATTCTCTGTCTGGATGAACCTTCCAATTTTAAGAGTACAGTATTAAAGTCCCAAACTATTTTGTAGGTAAGAACACAGGCTGTGTTGAGCAATCAAGAAGAGCTGGGCTTCATGCCCTACGGTATCAAAGACTAAGAGCTGATGCTGCTCAGAGTCACTCATTAAGTTTCCTGGTTATGTAGGAACTGGGGGTATGCTTAACAGTTGGGTGTTGGGAACTGCGTTAGGCATTACTGACAAAATGGAGGCACGGCCCCAGACCCCTCTCCTCATTCTGCAGGCGCGGCCCCGGGATGAAGGAGTTAAGCCTTGTAATTCTGACTTGTCTATTCCTCTCCTCGGTTGAGTTGACTGAAAAGGAATATTAAGGTGCTTATTGTTCTTGAGAGGAGCATGAGAAGGCACAAAGCCTTCTACAATTGTGCCCAGAAAATAATTTATAAAATAACCATTGACATTTGTTCAAGGATCTTTACAAAGTATGTCCCAGGATGAGCACATAGGCTTCAGCTTGAGGCCATGGGAAGGATTATTATCTGAGACCTGTTTGTGAGGGGAATGCTTATGGCAAAAGAATTTTGCTGAGTTTAAGGTTTAGGATTAATTAAGGATAGCTAGAAGCCTTTTTAGGAGATAATGATCTTAAGATGCTAGGGGAAAACAGGATCTAGAAAGATAAGAAATAAACTGAGGAATGTGGCATGAGTTACAGTGTAATCACAAGTTAAGTATAGGACATACAAGGGAAAGAAGATAATAGATAGTTGAGCCGATTCTGAGAAAATCAGCTGAAGCAGGAACTCTGTAGGGCAACAATGATAAATCTGGGTGGGAGAAACTGGGAGTGTCAAACCTCTGATGTATTGCTCTTGTCAAAGTATAAAAGAGAAGCTGAACCTTGAAATAGTGCCATACTTTGAGTCAGAGGCTATATCAAGATGTAGTCCCGTACTATGAGTCAGAGGCTACATCATTACGGACACCATCCATCTTTTCAGGTTGAATCCCTGGCTGCTGGAGCTGGACTCCGGCAGTTGGGCACTTGGATGGGGCTGCTAACTTGCCTTTCTACAGGTGGACAATAGGATGGTCTCTGTGGCTGTCAGATATCCTGGAGGGGCAGGATTGCTGGTTAGGCTCAGCAGTTGGGTAGGAGTGCGAATATGCTCCCTTGCCTAGGCCGGCCTTGGGATACGCTCTACAGCTGCTGAGATTCTGTAGCTATGTTTTATGGTGCATTGCCATAGTGCAACAGAAGGCTATGATAAGCCATTGGGTGGGAGTACAAATTTGCCTCCCTACCTGGATGAGACCGTGGAATAAGCTCCATGCCAGTACATCCCACTGGCTGAGGACCCAAATCAGGTAGAAATCTGAACTGAGTTCCATATCAAGATAAAGCCACTGGCCACCAGATGAGATCTCTAATTGGGTGTCACTGAAAGCAGAAACCAAGATCTGAGTGCATTCATTGCTATAAGCACTGCCCCTTTTTACATTTCTATATGATCCTCAGAGGTCAAGCTTGGTAAGTTTTCCCAGGAATTGTCATGAGATGAAATTCAAATGAAATTCCTGGGAAGCATCCTACAATGCTGAATGTCCACACTGGATACTCTGTTTTCCACTGGAGAAACTGTTGGCCCATGGGAGCTTCTTTACTATACCCAGGCTGGTGACTCAGTCAGAGTGTAGACTATCTTTTTAACTTTTCTAACCTGCTTTGTCTTGGCCTCTGTTTTACAGTGAGATATTCCAGCCTCATGCCTGAGTTCCAGGATTTTCACATCAGGGTCCTATTGGTGGGCAGTTTCTAGTTGATTTTCTTGTAATGAGGACTAAAGTTGGAAATGTCCCATGACATCATTTTGATGCTATCATTCCCCATTTCTATGAATTTGACTATCCCCAGGTACTTCATATAATTAGAATTATATAATTTGTACATTTGTGTCTGGCTTATTCCACTTAATGCAATATCCTGGAGATTTACCAATGCTATAACGTGTCGGAATGTATTATCTCTTTAGGAAAGAATAATATTATATGGTATGTGTATACCATATTTTGTTTATCCAATAATTCATCATTGACATTTTGGTACTTGCTCCTTCAGCTATTATGAATAATGTGCCAGTGAACATTGATGTACAAATATTTGTATGAGATCCTACTTTCAAATATTTTGGATATTTATCCAGAAGTGGAATTGTGGGGTCATACAATAATTCTATATTCAGTTCAGTTCAGTTCAGTCGCTCAGTCGTGTCTAACTCTTTGCGACCCTATAGACTGCAGCACACCAGGGTTCCCTATCCACCACCAACTCCTGGAGTCTACTCAAACTCATGTCCATCGAGTCAGTGATGCCATCCAACCATTTTATCCTCCATCATCCCCTTCTGCCATCAATCTTTCCCAGCATCGGGGTCTTTTCAAATGAGTCAGCTCTTTGCATCAGGCCAAAGTATTGAATTTCAGCCTCAGCATCAGTCCTTCCAATGAACACTCAGGACTAGTCTCCTTTAGGATGGACTGGTTGGATCTCCTTGTAGTCCAAGGGACTCTCAAGAGTCTTCTCCAATACCACAGTTCAAAAGCATCAATTCTTTGGCTCTCAGCTTTCTTTATAGTCCAACTCTCCCATCCATACATGACCACAGGAAAAACCATAGCCTTGACTAGACAGACCTTTGTTGGCAAAGTAATGCCTCTACTTCTTAATATGCTGTCTAGGTTGGTCATAACTTTCCTTCAAAGGAGGACGTGTCTTTTGATTTCATGGCTGCAGTCACCATCTTCAGTGATTTTGGAGCCCCCCCAAAATAAAGTCTGACACTGTTTCCACTGTTTCCCCATCTATTTGCCATGAAGTGGTGGGACCAGATGCCATGATATTAGTTTTCTGAATGTTGAGCTTTAAGCCAGCTTTTCACTCTCCTCTTTCACTTTCATCAAGAGGCTCTTTAGTTCTTCTTCGCTTTCTGCCTTAAGAGTGGTGTCTTCTGCATATCTGAGGTTATTGATGTTTCTCCCAACAATCTTGATTCCAGCCTGTGCTTCATCCAGCCCAGCATTTCTCAGGATGTGTTCTGCTTATAAGTTAAATAACCAGGGTGGCAATCTACAGCTTTGATGTACTCCTTTCCCGATTTGGAATTATACTAAATTGTTTAAGGTTCCATAATACTGCTTCCTCTAGCAGTTGCTATGGGCTTTACAGTCCCACAAATTGTTCTCCACATATTCCTCACATATTTTGTTATGGTCATGAGTTGTAGGAGTTTTTTTGTTTGTTTTTTAGCATTCTGGGTATTAACTCCTTATCAGATAATATTACTTGCAAAATATTTTCTCCCATCCATTGAGTTGCCTTTCGCCCTATTGATTCCTTGTTTGTTTTATGCCCAGGAAATTTTAATTCTCATATGACCAATTTGTCTATTTTTAACATTTTTTCTATGCTTTTGATGTCATACTATTGGTGTCATTGACAAATCCAGTGTCATGACACTCTCCCTTTACATTTTCTCCTAAAATTTTATATGTTTTACCTCTTATGCTTAGACTTTAAAAATCATTTTTGAGTTAATTTTTTGTATTAAGGCCAGGGTCAAACTTCATAGTTTTCAGTATGTATGTAGAATTTTCTCAGTATCGTTTGTTAAAAAGACTGTCTTTATCCATCAAATGATCATGTTATTTTTGTTTAAAATCATTTGATCATATATATGAGGGTTTATTTTGGGCTCTTTATTCTATTTCATTGCCATGCCTATATTTATGCCAGTATCATACTGTTCTGATTATCATAGCTTTGTAGTAAGTTTTGAATTTAAGAAGTATGAGACCTTCAAATTTCTTCTTTTTTAAGATTGACCTATCAATTTAGGGTATCATGAGATCCATTTGAATTTTAAAAATGATTTCTCTATTTCTGTAAAAGCATTGCTATAATTTTATAAGAATTACATTAAATTCATAAATCCCTTTGAGTAGTATCGGCACCTTAATATTGTCTTCCAATCCATGAACATATGATGTTTTTCTATTTATTTGTGTCTTCTTTAATTTCTGTCAGAAATATTTCATAGTTTTCAGTCTACAGGTGCTTGTTTCCTTGGATAAGAGTGTTCATATATAATTTGTTGTTTCAAAGGTTATTATAAATAGAATTGGTTTTTCTTTTTAAATTTCCTTAATAGGTTGTTTACTGTTACTGAATAGAAATGCAACTTAATTTTGCATATTGATTTTGTATCCTATAACTTTGTTGAATTTGTTCATAAATTGTCAAGGGTTTGATATTTTCATTTTGTTCATATATCGTTTTCTGATTTCCTTTTGCTCTTTGTCCATGTTCTAGTTTAGTTCTTTGAGAATTTTAAGGTAGGAGTTTTAAAGTCTTCGTCTCGTAAGTCTAAAGCCTAAATTTATTTAGGGTTCATTTTGGGGGATTCATTTTATTCCGCCGAATGGGCCACATTTACCTATTTCTTATTGTGCTTTGTGTATTTCCTTTTGAAAATTGCACATTTGGAAAAAAAAAAAAAAGCCTACTTTTCCCATCTTGGCAGATTGATCTGTGCAGGGGAAAGCCTTTCCTGATCAGCCTGATGTAAAGGCATAAAGTCTTCCTAGGCCTTTTGTGGGCATGCACCTTCTCTGGAACTTTCCCTCTCTGTGCTTTCCCCCGTTGTTTTCCCCATATACATGACTGTCTTTAAATGTTTTAATGTCCTTAAGAGTCTCGCCCTTGCTTCTTCCCATTGCATTAGACATTCTGTCATGTTCCTCTACCTGTAATCTATGGTCTTCCTGAGGTTTTCATGTGTTTCGGCACCTGATATACAAACATTGCCACTATAGAGGAAGAGGTTTTCTTTCTACTCTATTAGGTTCTCATGGCTCAGAGGGTAAAGCGTCTGCCTGCAGTGCAGGAGACTCAGGTTCGATCCCTGGGTTGGGAAGATGCCCCGGAGAAGGAAATGGCAACCCACTCCAGTACTATTGCCTGGAAAATCCCATGGACAGAGGAGCCTGGTAGTCTACAGTTCATGGGGTCACAAAGAGTCAGACACGACTGAGTGATTTCACAATCACAAAATTCTAAAAGTTAAATTGATATGAGGCAGATTTAAAGGAGAAAGAAAAATTTTAATTACCTATATATGAATAGGTGTCTCGCAAAAATGTGAGACTCAAAGAGGCAGCCAGATGACTGAGGTTAACATACCATCCTAAGATGAGAAAAGAGTAAGGGTTTGGAACTTCTTGGTGTAAGGAAGGCAAATTTTACAAAGATAAGGAAAGAAAATGTATTTAAAATTAATGTTGCTTTATTATTCAGGTAAGATTCTCTAAGAAGAATAAAGTTATTTTTGGAAACAGCTGTCTATCTGGTATAGATATTTTTTCTAATGGAAATTTCCTTTGCAGATTTCCTTTCCAATAAGGAAATTCAGACTTTCTGTCTACTTTAGGTTATCTACTTTAGGGAGGTAAGGGGGAGGTAAAGAGGTTTTCCTGAGTTTGTTGGTTCTTTGTTGCCTTTAGATCAAAATAATTCATATACAAAAGTGGCATATTTGGGGGTGGCGTACTGTGAATGCCTTCATCATCAGTCCTATTGATTTCTGAATCAGACAAGACAAACCTTGTCCTTTGGGTAGCTTCCAGATGAGATAGAATGTTGCAAATACATTCCACTTTTTTTCCTTTGACTCAAGGGAGGGCCTAGGAACTGGCCTTCCATTGAACCACACTGTGCCTTCTTCTGACCCCAGAGTGGGACAGAGTAAGCAGAAACACCAAGATAATTTCCTACCAACTTGAATGTGACTTTTTCTTGATTGGGCACTCACTTGGTTGCTGCATATTCTTGCCTGGTTTTTAAGGCTCCAGTGGAGCTACTTCACTTGGTCTGTTGTCCTTTACTTGATATTTCCCTGGGGGAACAAAGGTCTGAAGCTTCCCAGTTTACCATCTTGCTCAGGTTTTTTGATTCCTATATAATCTTAATTGGTTTAGAATTTGGGTGGGGAGTGAGTAGTTTTTATGTACTTCATCCTCAGATTTTTTTCAACCCAATGTTCGGGACAATGATGAATGAGGTAATTATGATACCTACATTCATTTACATTTTACAGAAAGGGAAGACAAAAATGAATAAGTATATGAAGAGCTAATAAATAAACAAATAGAAAATGTGAATTAATCATGATCTAGACTCTACAAGAAGCAGAATCTAAGGACTGGATGATGGAAAGTGTATTAGTTTGCTGCGGTGGCCACAAGGTACCACATACTGAGGGGCTTAAAGAAACAGCGATTTGTTGTCTCAGAATTCTGGAGGCTAGAAGGCTAGAAGCTACAGTTCACAGTTCTAGAAGCTTCAGGTTGTTCTCAGGGAGAATCCCTTTTTGCCTTTTCTAGCATCTGGTGTTTTCTGGTGACCCATGGCATTCCTTGGCTTGTATGTATGTCTCTCCAATCTCTATCTCCATCATCACATAGCTATTTTCTCCCTGTATCTCTCTTCTCTTCTTAGGATGCCAGCCATATTAGAGTAAGGGCCATTCCACTCTAGTTGTTGTTCAGTTGCCAAGTTGTGTCCAACTCTTCACAACCCCATGGACTGCAGCACACCAGGTTTCCCTGTCCCTCTCCATCTCCTGAAGTTTACCTAAGTTCGTGCCCATTGAATCTATGATGCCATCCAACCATCTCATCCTCTATCACCCTCTTCTCCTTCTACCTGCAATCTTTCCCAGCATCAGGGTCTTTCCCAATAAGTTGGCTGTTTGCATCTGGTGGCCAAAGTATTGGAACTTCAGCTTCAGCATCAGTCCTTCCACTGAGTATTCAGGGTTGATTTCCTTTAAGATTGACTGGTTTTATCTCTACGGTTGTATGAGCTCATTTTAACCTAACCAGTTATTTTAGCAACAAACCTATTTCCAAAGAGAGTCACATTTTGAGTTACTAGAAATTAGAACTTCACATATCTTTTTGGAGGGACACAATTCAACACACAACAGGAGGTGATACAAGTTTAAACAGAGGAGTCAAGGAAGATTTCTTTCTAGACAACATATTTAGGACTAGATTTGAGGCAAAGAATGTAGTGGAATGACTGTGGGAAAATAAGCCCACAGAGCCGATGTGCAGAATACATTCAGCAGCCTTAATGGGAGGAAAGCCTCAGTGTATTTGAGAAATTGAAGGAAGCCCAGTTTGGCTGGCACTTCACAGCAGCGGGACGTAGGGCATGAAATGAAATTGGAAACGCAGCAAGCCATTGGATCATGAGAGCCTCATGAGCCAACATAAATGTTGGGCTTGATACTAAAAACTCTGGGATGCCCCTCTAGGCTGTATTTGCTCCAATCTTCCTGGCTATTTGTAGAACAGACTGGAGATTAAAAGCATAGATGAGGGGAGACAGCTTAGACGCTCAGACTCATTCAATGATATCTTCCATCTTTTTGACTTTTCAAAGGGGACAAAAGTGAGAGGGATAAAATACACATTTCTACTGTGTATTATACAGATAGAAAAGGGAGAAACGATGATATGAAAGAGACAAATGCTTAGGAGGAAAGTAATCCTGAGCACAGTACAGAAACTGGCCTGTTCAGGAGGAGTGGCTAGAAAAGGGGATGCTTGAAACCAAAATCTCACTGTCCTATAATGTATCATGATCCCAGAGAGCAGGCTGTGGCCATCAGTGGAGATGACTGGGATGGGGTTGGGGGGAGTCATTGGGAACAACGAGACCATGGAAAGAAGATAGCAGAGAGTAGGATGACTCTTTTAAGTGGCACTGGATCCGGGTAAAGAGAAAGGCCATCAGACCCAAAGCACAGCAAGATGAAGTGAAGACGGTGGTACAGTGTAAAAGAAGGCAGGGTTTTGCAGCCGGATGGGGAGATAGGCTCAGAAGATACGATGCACTGAGATCAAGGAGATAATGGAGCAGAGAGAAAAAAGAAAACAGTCTCTGTTTGAGATGCTACAGGAAAAGTAGAGACTGGAGAACAACCAGTTTTTAAATAGGAAAAAGGGGGTGGCAGACTCTTCCACAAAGCAGTGTAGGATTTAGAGGAACTTGATGAGTAAGGCACAAATGTTCCATCAGCTAGAATGGAAGATTGGGGAGGAGGGAAGGCAAGGGGTTTGATGGCCTGGATCCTGGGATGTGCAGAGCAGTGCACAGGGTTGCATTTTGTGGATAGAATCATCTGTATGTGTTCACTAATATTTTAGTAGACGAAGAGAACTAGGTCAACCTTAGATAAGGCAGGGATGCGAAATTCTCTGAGATTACAGAAAACAGATGTCAGCATTAGTATCTGTGTAGCCTGGGTAAGCTGAAAAGATTAATAACAGATAGCAAGCATGGTGCCTTGTCTTTACTGGGTTGTACACAGGATGGAGGGAGGCAAGGAAGGAGAGAGACAAAATCTCCCTATACTTGAAAAACATCTCATACAGTTGTACAGAGCCTGAAGGGATGAGTAAAGCTGCAGAAGCATAATTAAAACTAGTGGAATAATATAAAACTTTTATTCTCTGTAAAAAGTTCTACCTCTTAAATTCTTCATTCATGACAAATTGATTTCATTCTCTCCAGATCATCCTTGGCTTCTGAAGAGGGTGTTGCCACCCACCACCATGACCACCACTCAAGACTGAAGCCTCCTTCCCCTGTGGCTGGAGTGTTGCTGTTGAAGGGTGTCAGCTGATTTCCTTCCTGGGACTTGCCCTCGAAATGGTCTGGAGGGAGGAGAGCTTACATACAACGACTAATCCAGGGTGGCTCTCAATGAGGGAACTTTTTGAAGGGCCAATCCAATTTCAAAGGTCTTATTTTGGGGCTAGGGGACTCATGAACAAAAATCGAAGTCAGATTTATTTTCTTATTCCCTTATGTTCATGGGCCTGTGTTTCTTTTCTTGATGTGCAAAGCTTTCTGCATTTTAGTGCTAAGGTCTCAGTTTGGAGGGTCTGGCATTTTCAGGGGTTAGTTTGCCTGACTTTATAGGGGAGAAGATAGAGGCAGGAGTTTGAGGTGAAGACAGCCAGCCTTAGAGATGGACATCCCAACTGCTGGTAAGATTGCTGGGAAAGAGGGTGTCTTCTGGTCAGTGGAGTCCTGTACCCCACTTTTACGGGGGAATCTGAAGAAGCAGAAATATCTGGGGAGGGGGCGCACTGCTCCCCTTTCAACAAATTTTAAGGAGATATGTTGACAGGGCATTTGTTAAACACACACACACACACATATACACACACACACACAAACACTTCAGTTTGATGTGTTTCAAAGTCTGCATCGTCAAAATCACCAGATCACCTGGATTGTTCGCTAAAACACAGGTTGCTGGGCCCCACCTTCAGAATTTGGCACAGTAAAGGGAGCTAAAATGTCCATTTCTAAAAACTTCCCAGGTGATTCTGATGCTGCTGTCCAGAACCGCTGTGTTCGAGAAAACAGATTGAAAGTGAGACAAGACACATAACAGCCCGAAGCTGTGTCTTTTCATTCCATTTGCTTGCTCAACTGCAAGCTAGAGTGCCTCCCACCTCACCCCTCAGCTCACGACCCCATTGTTAGAATGTGGCTCTTCCTCTTTCTTGATGGCATCTGGCACTCTGGAGCTGTAGACCCATGTCCTAAACGGAGCTGCCAGCCCTCACCTGGACCATGCTGGCTCCAGGGAAGTAAAATTGATGTGATTGTGCAGTTTGAGTAATGTACTAAACTGACCAATAGATGGCAAGGGTGGGGCTAGGGTTCAACAGGTGCCCCACTCATTCAGCTGGGGACCTGGAGTGGGTTGCACCTGCCCCCGGCACATTCTTTGCACAAAGCGTCCTCTGTCCCTCAAGCCACGTGCTGTCTTAGGGGGAGAGTGATCAAGTCTGCCCAGAGCAGGGTCTTTTTTCTAATTTGCATAGAGGCCTAGTGTACCTGTGCTGAGTCCTACATAGAAGGGCAAAGTGGGAACACAGCTGGAAAGGTTCTTTTTAAAACCCTCAAAAGATCCTAGGGTACATGTGTGACTCTGTAGAGAAGAACCAGGTTTTCTCAGAGTAAGGGACATTGGGTTGAGTGAGTTTCAGTGTGCTTTAGAAAATAGAGGAATGTTATATTTCTTGTCCCTGAGCACATTACCACTTGTTATCAATCTCTGCATTACCTGATGGATGGCTGAGCTCAGTGGGTCCCAGCTGTAAGTAGCCTCAGGGACACCAGGGAACTTGTTAGAATCATGCATTTTGGGACCTAACCCAGCGGTGCTGAATCAGAAAACCTGGGGTGTGGACCAGCTGGCTGTTTAACAAGCTCCCCCCAACCAGATGATTCTGATGTGTGTTAGAGTTTGAGAGAAACTGGCTTCGAGCATCCCACCTCCAACAGGCCTAGAACTCTAAGGATCTTATTACATCAGATCCTGAGGCTGTAGTCCTGGGAGCAATCTGTTTCTTCTGGCCAATGAAACGTCAGGGGTTGTAGAGAGTGGCAAGACAGCAGGACCATCATTTGAAGTGTATTGTTCCTTGTTTAAATGGGCCCTCTGGGACCTTTGCTTCACATTTTCAAAATAAATAATGATTATATGTGGCAAAATGCAGGATTCCACTGCAGTGTGGAGTTTGCAGAATCAAATTGGCTTCCTTCACCACCTCCAGATTCTTTCTCCCTACTAGTTTGGTGCCAGAATTGGCTTTTTGCCTTCAGTATTTTTACCTCTTTATATCTTTTACCCTTCTCTATTCAGCCCTCAACTTCCAATTTTTTTTTTCATTTAATTGATAGCCTACATTTCAGGATTGTCATGGAAAACACCTTAATTTGATGCTTCTTGCAGATTCCAGAAATGGAGGCAGACACACAGGGTCTCTGGGTCTTTGAGCCTTCCTCCAGGTTTAGGATGGCTTTCCTAATAGCTATGCATTCCTCTGTAATAAAGAGGAAACTGGGAAGAGAGTCATATCCTTATATCTTCAAAATAGGAGTTGATTTGCTGATAGCGGCCTTACCTGACAAAAATGGTATTTTATTCATATTCCAGTAGCCATAGCTTCAAGGTCAGAACTAGGGTGAACTGGCAAGCTAAAAAAAAATTCCTGATTATATTTATCATACTAAAGTAAGATTTAAAAACCCAAATATTTGCTGTGAGTAGCAAGGTAGAAATTTACTTTGGAAATAAGCATCATAGGGTAATGCGAACTGAAACTGTAAATTCTGAACAATCTTAGAAGTGATAAATGGGATTCTTTAAGCTAAAGCAAGTTGAAAGAATAAGAAAATGTCCAATTCTTTTAGAAAATTTTGGTATTAAAAAAGGACAGGTTATAATAGGGAGAAGAAATCTTCCTTAAGTGTAGTTTACATTTAATATGGATCATGTTATAAGAGAGCATTTCTTTAAAAGTTTCAGCACAGAATTGCTAGCCATAAACCTAATTCTTGCTGATTCATCTGTTTTCGATCAATGCTTCTTTGACAACACGGTTTATCAATGTCAGAAAATATGCTTGGTTATTTCCCTGAAATACTAACGTGAAACTAGTTGGTGTAAAGACAGTTTTAGCCCCGGATTGCCCATGGTGGTTTTGCTAGAGGAGCCTGTTAAATTAGAACGTATTAATCTGCAATGTGTGGTTGCCTGTCCATCATGGCCCGATTTTATCTGCTTTATAAATTAGGTTTTTAACTTCGAATCTGGACACTGAATGAAAGCCTTAGGCGCCTAGTAGTAACTATAGTCGCTAATGTGAACAATCCGAAACAAAAGAATCTGGTGCACTTTCAATGAAATTATTTTAATTCATTGAATTCGCTGAGAATTCCAGTCTTGACCGTCTATTCCAGGAGCATGCAGTAGGTGGCACCTAAACGCTCTTTGGAGGCGAGCAAGGCGCCATTTAAGCAGGAGCATCCGCCGCTGCAGCAGTTGGCACAGCTGAGAAGTCCGAGATTGAAGACGGGAGGAGGTGGGGGAGGCTGGAGGACGGTAGGGTGGCAGTGACAGCTCCGGGCCCGCCCGGGCTGGGCGGCGCAGGTGCGCTGGGGGCGCGGGGCACACGAGCCCGGCCGCAGGTGCGCGGGGGCGCGGGGCGCAGGGCGCACGGGCGGGCAAATAGCTGACAGCATCGTCACGGCGGCGCAAGGGAGCTCGCGCCCCGCCTACCTGCGGGAGGAGCCCGTATCCGCACAGCCGGCGCTGCCCGGTCCTATTCGAGGCGAGCTCAGAAGCAGCTCTGAGAAGAGTTGTGTTCATCCCCAGGTAACCGAGATTTCTCTTCCTTTGCTGTGGCCTCGCTGCTTCTGCACTGGAACATTGACGGCTTTGGCATTCTTGTCTGCTAGTCCCTTAAAAGGGCTTAACGCTATCTGGGAGGGCGAGTCAGCAATATAAAGATTGGAGTAAAAAACTGCATTTCTGTATCCTTGTCAGAGAGAGTGAGCATCTCGATACTTTTATAAAAATATCCTTTTAAAAACATCTGTGACTTACACATTATTTGGAATTCCGAAGCAGGAGTTTGTGTTTTAGAAAATTATACGGTGCAGGTGTTTCTGTTATGTAGAAGTTGATTTAATGGTTTTACGGGAGTCCTGAAAAGATCTGGTCCAAAGTGAGAGCCCGTTAGAGGCTGCTGTTGTGTTTCAGCGTGTTTTCGTACTAGACAGGAGCTCTTCGCGGGCTTGGCTGAGACTTGGCTAAATGTTTTAATTCTCTTTTTAAATAATGCATTTCGTGATGTCTACATGTGTTTCTTCCTGTTTTGTTGTTGTAAGAAGAGAAGATGGGAAAGGCGCCGCACCCCATCTTTAGTTGTGAGATTGTGGTTCCCATAAGATGACAATGACTGCTGACAGCTCCCAGGCTCGCCTGCAAAGCATTGTCGGCTTTTCTCCTGGTGGGAACCTGCCTGAGTCTTCTGTCCTGAAAAATGCTGGTTTTCCCCTTTAAAACTCCAATTCACGTTCTCCGGGGGTTTGGGAGACTTTTAAACTAGAAGCTCTGTGAATCATGTTATATCTATTGAACGGTTATCTACATGGCTGTGGTGGAATTCAGTTTCTTCCCACTGTGCAGTGACACAACTTGCCTTCCTTAGGAATTTATTCTACATATCTGCCCACATTATTTTTTGAATGACCCCCTTCCATGGGAGAAGCTAATCCTAGCCTAGGGGACCTTTTCTGTTTTGAACTAAAAACTTGAGGAAAAAATTCTTTTTAAGGAAGATTTTCTAGGTAACAGTAAAAGGTTGGGGCATTTTACATTCCAGATCAGTCCAAATGTGCTTCTTTCCCAGTGACATTTGGATTCGAGGAGGTGGAGTGGGAGGGAGAGAAAAGGAGAGGATAAAATTAGAATAAATGTAACAAATTTGTGAGGGAATAATACTATTTTTTTTTTTTTTTTTTTGGTCCTTGCCTGAAATTGCAAATTGTCAACAACTCTATCTTGGGAAATGCAGGAGATCCTATGGGCTGAGATGATAGAAAATCCATAGTTCATTTGATAGAAACAGAAGACACAAAGCAGGGAAGCATTCTCATCCCATTTAACACATGGCATTTAATTTGGTAATAGGGACTCCAGTGCCAAGTGAACTCAGGAAGGCGGGTGGGGAGAGGTGATTGTTGCCTCCACCATCACACAGAACTGCTGCTCAGTTGTCTCTGCAGGTGGCAAATATATATGCACAGCTATTGCAGAAATCTCCAGAATCCTCTCTTGTTGCAGCTTTAGTAGAGTTGTTCCAAAGAAGAGACTCAGAAAACACCCAAATCGAATTCCAAGTTGTGGAAGTCCCTTTTCAGCTTGTGGCTAGCAAGTAGCATTCTCAGCAATCAACAGTGCCATCTCACCGTGGGAAGAACAGAGAAGACTTGATTCATTTCACACTGTACATCTCCTAGGAACCACACCTGACTTTAGTAGAAATACGTTATTTCAGAAGTAAATACTGTCTCTACACTGATATCTATGTATCTTAGTGAAAAATTAAAACCTTTGGAAACTAACAAGGTTCTCTTATCAAAAAGTATAGCTATGATAATAAAATCATATGTTCACTTTAAATTTTGTGGCCATACTTGGTATATATTAGTATATTGGAAGTTAACCTATTTTAGACAAAATCTATTTTCCCCCAAGATAAAGGCAATCAGTTTTTGCACAGGAGAATTTCTCTGTTGCAAAGAGGAGTGTTTGGCTATCTGGATGAGGAGGTTGGCTGCCAGCAGCAGTGCTGACCTGTAACTTTCAATTCAGATGACCATGATGCCCCATTCCCACTCATATGGTGAACTGAGTTTGTCTGTTTTGTTGGTCTGCCCATTATCTATTTATCATCCACTATCAGCCGTCTATTTATCTACTTGGTATGGATGTTTATAATGGACAGATGTCTCTTTAAAGGCAGAACTGATTTCTAGGACACTAATTGGTTTGGGATCTGATTTTTCTAGGAAAATAGCTGCTCCTAAAAGGGGAGGTGATGATTTTCATGTTGTCATGATTGCTAATATTCTTTTACACATTAAATTGAGGCATGCATACCCATTTAACATTTAACATAAAATTATTTCAAATTATGTTTTAGTTTTTATTTTTATTATGTGGCTTTGCAAGTCTGGGCTTGTTGACCAGGTAAGTATATTTTTAAAGTATTTGAAACAAATGCCGTCTCATTCTCTCTTCCTTTGCTTTTGTCATGGGCAAATTCAGGAAAGGAAATTTGCTTGTAGTTCTCTCCTTAGTGCAGTTAAGTGTCTTCCCATAAATCAGTACCATCAATAGAAATAAAGTGTGTGAGCCACGTGCATAGTTTAATATGTCCTAGCAGTCACGTTAGAAAAGTAAAAATAAACAGGTGAAATTAATTTTAATAATTTATATTCTTTAACCCACTATATTAAAAAATGACCATTTAAAGATGTAGTCAATACAAAATAATAATGAGACATTTTACTTTTTTTTTTTTGGCTAAGTCTTATACTTACAGAGTACCTTGATTCAGATTAGCTATGTTTGCAGATGTCGAGAGCCCGCATGGCCAGTGGCTGTTGTATTAACCAGCACAAATATAGAATGTTAACCTTTTGGCAACGCAATTTAAAAACTGAAATATTAGGAGCTATTAAACTGGTTAAACACTATCAAAAATAAATATACAAATGATCTTAATTTGCTATAAGACCTGTGTCCTACCCTTCCTTGCCATTAACTAGTTGTGCAGTCTTGAACCTATTTTTACTACTTTATCAGTAAAACAAGAGGATTGGGTCAAATACTTCCCTTGATTTTATGAAAAATAACCAGTATGTGAATTCAGCCCACTTGCAGCTTAGACATCTACTGCAGCAGAAACAAAGGGAGCAGACTTTATGGTGGACATTGCCGTTTTACACGAGTTTGCTTTGGTCCAGTTCCTGATGATAGATGTCATCATGTGAGGTCCCATGCCTCATTGGAGGTCATTCCATTTTCATATTTAAATTACTGGATGAGTAGCAGCAAGCCTATTGGAAAATCAATAAATAGTGAGCTAGCATTTAGGTCTTTTTATATTATCCTTCACTGGCATACATATCTTCAATGTTGTTATCTGTTTCAACACTATTAAATAAAGTTTGGTTAATTTTAATACTTTATGATTGACTGATCCATGAGTAGTGACTTCTGTTTTGGGGTAGGGGTGTTGAAAATTTTAATTACTTTTTATTGGAGTAGAGTTGCTTTAAAATGTTGTGTTCCTGCTTCACAGAAAAACAAATCAGCTATACATATACATATATCCTCTCTTTTTTGGATTTCCTCCCCATTTAGGTTACCACAGAGCACTGAGTAGAGTTTCCTGAACTATTATATATAGTAGGTTCTCATTAGGTATCTATTTTGTACATAGTATCTACAGTGGATACATGACACTCCCAGTCTCCCCATTTATCCCCTCTCCATTTCTCTCCTTGTGTTGTACCTTTGTTCTCTATGTCTATGTCTCTATTTCTGTTTTGCAAATAAAATCATCTTCCATTTTTCTAGACTTCACATATATGCATTAATATATAATATTTGTTTTAGTAGTGACTTCCACAGCTAGTAAAGAATCCTCCTGCAATATAGGAGACCCTGGTTTGATTCCTGGTCAGGAAGTTCCCCTGCAGAAGTGATAGGCTACCCAACTCCAGTACTCTTGGGCTTCCCTGGTGGCTCGGATGGTAAAGAATCTGCCTGTAGTGTGGGAGACTGGAGTTCGATCCCTGGGTTGGGAAGATCCCCTGGAGGAGGGCATGACGACCCACTCCAGTGTTCCTGCTTAGAGAATCCTATGGACAGAGGATCCTGGTGGGCTACAGTCCATGGGGTCTCAAAGAGTCGGACACGACTGAGCGACTAAGCACAGCATAGCGCAGAGACTTCTTGACACATCGATATGAATGTCCTTATAAAAAGATGTCAGTTTCTTCCCGCAGTCTCTGGATAGCTTCAATGAGTGCTGGTGGGCATGGGTACAGTTTCTATCATGTGACTCTCTGCCTTGGAAAGGATTGTAGGACATTAAAAGATAACTATGTTTTATATGAAAGGAGTTTATATGCTATTTTTCTAAAGCTAATGAATGTCTGGAAAGTGAATATTTTCTGAAGAAATAAGAGAACAGAGGAACTTTGTATTAGGCCTTTCTATAGTAATGAATTTCTCTGTCTCTTTCTCTCCCCTTGTTCCTACCCCCTCAGTTTCTGAAGCTGGGCTCCAGAAAGGTCTAGTTACTTATCAGTATTTAGACAGAGAAGCCTTTGCAGGGGTAAACTTTTCCTTCCTATGTCCTCTTTACACGCAGATTGTTTTGTTGGAGCACCTCTATGATTTTTGAATTTGGACTTTATCTTTGAATGATACTGAGCAAAGAGGAAAAATGATCAGTACCCAGGTCTTTGCATCCAGAGCAAAGCCTGTTCTCTCAGATCTCTGTCACTTTAAAAATCCAGCTCAAAAGCACTTTCCTTTTGGTATGAACTTGAACGCATCTCCCCAAACCCCATACCCAGCTGCCACGCCGTCACTACACGCACACAGAGCAGTTAGTGGATTATCTCATTGCATTCTTGAAATAGTCCCCTGAGATTTTAAGAAAGGCCTTTGTGGAATAGTCTCTGACACTAAGATTGCGCTTCTCTTTGGAGGCCCCTTTAGACTTTCTGGGTTCCTGACTGCAGAATGGTGGTCAAGAGGGCACCACAAAATGTACATCTGACCTTATTTTTTTAAGGTTTATGTAAGTTTATATCTATGTAAAGTCTGGGCAAGCTACATGCAAGCAAAATGAGGCTGGGAATGTTGAGTGATAGAAATGACTAGGTGACCTACATTTTTAAAAGAATCTAAAATTTCCAGGATATCATGATAACCATGTGTTTATATATTTTCTGTCATACCAGGTGGATTTACAAATGGCACTCTATGTACCTCCTCTTTGTTCTTCCCTTTTTTTTAAAATGATAGCTTAAATTCTTCTAAATAAACCATCCGTTTCAAGGTGCTCCATGTTGTTGGAGCCAATATTTAAACATAAAGAATGAAAATGTGGATACAGAAAATGTTTAATGATCTCAGAGCAGGGAAGAATTTTCTAAGAATGATGCCAAACTGGAATCCTAAAGAGGAAAAATTTCTTAAATTGGGCTTCACAGAAATTTAAAATATCTGTCTAGGAAGAAGAAACAATAGCAAAGGATGAATGGCAGCTGGGAATAAAAATTTGGAAAATATTTCAGATGAGGTCTAATTATCTTAGTATGGTAGCTCTCAAATGTTAAGCACTCAAATCACCTGATTGAGATAGTTACACCTGTGGATCCCCAGAGACTGTGATTCAGTGGGGCCAGAGCAGGGGGAACATGGTCCCAGATGAGCAGGGTAGCTCTGGTCTGCTGAGACGAGTTTGAGAATGACCACCTTGAAGTAGGGTAAATACCATCCTTGCAAACGAATAGAAATCTGAGCAGAGTGCAGGAACATGCAGGCGTCAAAGATACAAAGTACTTGGCACATATGAAGAAATCCTCAGTCTCACACAAATCAAATATAATTAAACCAATCATGAGAAATAGACTTCTTGTTACATGGGGAGGAGCTACAGCTTCGATAATACACCCACACTGGGCTATGCCAGGCCAAGCAGTTAGCACCATCACACATTACTAGGGCAGTTTGGTGGTAATTTTGGAGAGCAACTGGCAATCTCTACCAAATTTAAAGTGCACATACAGTTTGATCCAGTATTTTTATTTATAGGAGGTTAGTCAACTCAAAAATGTGATGAGAGTTTATTGAGGAAGAAAGAAAGCAATCAGTGAGAAATTAGTGATAAATGATAGGGCATTCAGTGAGTTCTGTGTAGCTGGTATGTAGCTCTATGTAGCCAGAGTCTAAATTGTTCCTAAGAGGCAGTGGGGGGAAAGGACAGTATATATGTAATTTTGCTGAAAGGAGAATACATGCATGCAATCAAGCACATGTTTTTTTAAACAGTTTCTGCTGGTCTCATGAAACTTCTGCTAATCATGAGAAACGGTCATCACCAGGAAGGATGTTACTGCTTTTCTAGATATGAGGAGATATAAGCATTGGGCTCATAAAATCAGCTCCTGAGAATATCTATCTGAAGACTTGTCTTGTCAGTTTTCCCAATGCAGAGAGTGCCTCATTTCTGCTCTCTTCCCTGAACTCCTTCAGGAGTGTTGGAGGTCAGCAGCTGCAGCAGCACGTGGCTTAATCCTTGTAGAGGCAGATGGCAAGCACCCATGGCAAGTACCAGTTTGTGGATGACAATGCAATTACCCAGTTCTAGCTTTTAGGACAATTCCAGGTTGCACAGAAGCTGTTCTACTTCTGTTACAGGAATACAAACCATGTTTTGGGCACAGGGATCTTGCTCTACAACCCTGAGAAAGCCAAGGTGACTCAAACCTTAGTTTTAGGACTGGTACTAATTAGGAACTGTAAATATTTATTTTAACACAGCATTGAAAGGCATGTGAGTCCTAAACATTTTGTATCATCCCATTGCCTTCCCTTAAGACCTGTGAAGACCAGGAAGATCAGTTACTTACTCTTACTCCAGTCTTCTGTGTCCTGGCCCTTCATTGGTCAGCTGTATCAGGATAGTTTTGCCCCTGGCATTAGGGCTAAGTTAAAATATTGATTCAAATATGTATGATGTAAGTATAACCATGTTATACAAGCAGGTGTTATATTAACCACTGGTATCATTGCTCAGAGGAGGGCATGGAAACCTATTCCAGTATTCTTGCCTGGAGAATCCCTGTGGACAGAGGAGCCTGATGGGCTACAGTCCATGGAGTCACAAAGAGTAGGATATGACCAAGCAAGTAAGCACAGCACAAGGTTGCTCAGTATTCAGCTTTTGATAATGCATCTCTAACTTTATTGATGAATCAGAAAACATACACAGTCATCCATTATTCGTTGCCTAGCATCTTTATTGGAGAAGGCAATGGCACCCTACTCCAGTACTCTTGCCTGGAAAGTCCCATGGATAGAGGAGCCTGGTAGGCTACAGTCCAAGGGATCGCAAAGAGTAGGACACTGCTGAGTGACTTCACTTTCACTTTTCACTTTCATGCATTGGAGAAGGAAATGGCAACCCACTCCAGTGTTCTTGCCTGGAGAATCCCAGGGACAGAGGAGCCTGGTGGGCTGCCATCTATGGGGTCGCACAGAGTTGGACACGACTGATGTGACTTAGCAACAGCAACATCGTTATTAGGCTTCCCAGGTGATTCAGTGGTTAAGAATCTGTCTGCCAAGCAGGAAACGTGAATTCGATCCCTTCCTGGGTCAGGAAGATCCCTTGGAGAAGGAAATGGCAACATCTCCTGTATTCTTGCCTGGGAAATCCCATGGTCAGAGGAGCCTGAGTCAGACTTGACTTAGTGACTAAACGACACCATTATTATTTTTAAATAAATATGAGATGTTCTGAAAGTTGCTTGACAATAACTACATGCTAATGTAGAAAGACTTCCTTCAACGTTTCATAATGCGGAGCTCCTGTTCACTTGTTTCTAATATGAATTGGCCAGAACTCTTTAAAGGGTTAAACTTGAGTTGAAATGCAGGTTCTGCTATTGACCAGCTTCGCATCAGTGCACTGTTACCTTAACCGCCTAAGATCTGAGCTCCCTTCTCTGTAAAATGGGGCTGCTGATAACTAAATCAGAGACATTTCAGAGATCAGACTGGGACCTCTCAAAACTGACTAGATTGTCAGGACTCCTGGGTTGTGTTGGTGGTCGCTATCTTACCAGCATCTTAATGATTCTTCTCTCTCATTATCTCAGATTTATTCTCTTACACAGCCTGGCCTGAAGCCCATTGTCTCATAGTTGCACTTTGCTTCTGGATGGAATTCTGGCCTTCAGCTTGAGCTTCTCCTAATTTACCTAGTATGCGCACTCTCCAGTTCATCCTAAAATATTGATTTTGTTTCCTTTACAGCTTTATCTTTAAGCTGGACTGACAGGACTCCCTATTTTGCATCTGGTTAAATCCATGTTTCCTTTTTCTGGAGCACTCTTTTCTTCTGATCTTCGATTGAGCTCATTTCCCCACAGACAGTCCTGATTCTGTAACTGAAGTCCGTTTTGCAAGAATAGACCTTGCTTGATATTTTGTTATTATGGTTTTGAGATATTTATCTTGGTAATGATTCCAGTGGTCCTGGCCTTGACTGGAAGCCTGCTGATGGCAGGTAGTACTACATGTTATCTGATGATGTTTGTCCCTGGATTCTAGACACATCAGTAGCTGTAGCCTTTCACAGCAAATTTTGCTGGCCTGCCTAGTGGCCAGAGAACAGACACAAGCGTGTATTCATTGATTAATGGTTCTCAGCTCCTGACTGGATGTCCTTGCCTTTTGTCAATCCATCAACTTCAGGCTTCCTGGATATTCTACTCTCACCAAGGGCGTTCCCTCTGGTTTAGTCTTCTCCCTCACCTAATGCTCAAATGTCATCCAAGTGACTTCGTGTTTTCCCTCCACCCCTCTTAAATTCAACACCTGCAACCCCAGGGGATTTTATCAAGACAAGAGGCTTTCCCACTTCCAGAGAACAGTGGAGCATCTGCTCCCTGACCACAGCATCCTCATTCTATAGCATCCTTGCTCAATTTCTGCTTGAGCCTCTCCCAGAACTACCATTTATCTTGCTAGTATATTCAGTTTCCTTCCCATTAACATTTAAACATATTCATGTCTCTGTATTTAATCAAAACTCGGTAGCATTCAGCCTTTGATTCACAAGCTTTCCTCCAATTTATGATCAATCTCAGGAAGTACTTCAGAGCTGCCTGTATCAATGTCTGCATCTCATGTATCAGTGTGTGTGTCTCATGCTCACTCTGAGTTTCCCTGGTGGCTCAGACAGTAAAGAATCTGCTCGGAATGCAGGAGACCTGGGTTCAATCCCTGAATCTGGAAGATCCCCTGGAGAAAAGGAATGGTAATCCACTCTAGTATTATTGCCTGGAGAACTCCATGGCTAGAGAAGCCTAGGGGGCTAAAGCCTATGGGATCACAAATAGTCAGACACAACTGAGCAACTTTTCCATGCTCACTCCTCAACCTACAGCAATCCAGCTTCCACCCAGGGTGCTTTAAGAACATCTCTCACTAAGGTCACTGATGATGTTCATTGCTTCTCAACCAGTGGGTGTTTTCAGTTTCTCACTGTACTTCACAGCTCACCACCAGTTCACATAGCCAAGCCCTCTCTCCATTTCTGAAGTCCTCCCTTTCCTCGGCTTCCACAACATGCCCTTCGGTGCAGTTGTTTTTATTTCTACAGTCTGGTCACTCCTCTTAATTCTTTGCATACCCACTGCCTTTTCAAACAGTACGTTTTGGAGTCTCCTGAGGTTCTGTCTAGGTCCTATACTATTTTCTCTTTGTTCTTACAAGTCATCTCATCCACAGACTTGGCTTCAATCCCTACCACAGCACAGGTGACCTCCACCTCTCCTTTCTGATCCTTGATGCTGTAGCTGCTGTGGATCCGCCCTCCACCTGTGCTCTACCCGCTGAAAATCAAACTCATGACTTCCCCCTAAAACCTGGCCTGTATTGCATCTCATCTCTCCAGTTTCACCACTTGGAAACCTTCAGAGTTTTTCTTGACACTTTATTATCTCTTTGTGTCTTAACCCTTTCATCCACCAGCCATCACTCTTTGCTGTTGATGTCACTAACTGATGGTCATGCCAGCCTCCTTCCAGTGTCTGGAGGGCTCCAGATATGGAGCATCAAGTGTGGAAGGCTCTCTCTCTCCAGGGGGCCTGCAAACAGTCTTGGCCTGGCTTTGTTAATACACTCCTATAGTAGATGGCCATGGATGAGTCCTCTCCAGAGACAGAAATGCCCTGCCATTGACATGATGGTATGGTCCACACTAGTCCTCTGTCACCGTAGCCTCAAAGCCATGTCTGAGATCCCACTCAGCCCACCACCAAAGCAAGGGTAATTGCCACAGGTAGTGATGGCCAGGTAGAGATGAAGCCAAGGTCTCTGCTCACATTGCTCTTGCCTGAGGCACATTTCTTGGCCTGTCCTTTCCAGTCTGTTCACTAGAACTCTACTGCAGATTCATTCACACAGTGAACAGATTCTTATTGGGCACTCTTTATGGGTCTGGCAGTGTTCAAGCACTGCAGAGAGAGCAGTGTAAGAAACAGAAAAGACCTTTCTTGGAGCTTATAATATAGTAGAAATAAACACAGTTGTAAAAGGCAAATTGTATTCAGAAAGGGATACATGCTATGGAAGAAAATTAAGCAAGGAGAGGACGAAGACTGCTGAAATTGAGGCTGTTACTGTACATCCAGTTGAAGGGTCAAGGAACTTCTCACTGGGAAGGTAATGTGTGAACACAGGCCTGTAGGAGGTGGTGGGCAAAAGAGTGGTCCAGGTGGGGGGACAGCCAGTTCAGAGGCCCTGAGGCAGGAACAAAAGGTGTGTCCAAGTTGCAATGGGGAGACAAAGATGGCTGGAATGAAGTGAGCCGGGGACAGAATGGCAGCAAGCGAGAGTACAGTTGGGGGCAGAACCCTTTACCTTTTACTCTCAGGGAGACAGGGGGACCAGTGGGCTTTAAGCACAGGAATGATGTAGTCTAGTGCCTGAGGGGGGCACTGGTTGTAGTGGCTCAAGGATTGAAGCAAATGACCACTTAGGAGGCTGTAGTCGTGATCCAGGTAAGAGGCGATGATTGCCAGATCGTGAGTGCACTGGGGAGGGTGATTTGTGGTTAAGTCTGGACGTGAAGATACCACCGGCACACTTTACTGATGGAATGGGCAAGAGGTCCAAGAGAACCCGAGGGGTTCGGGAGGATTCCAAGGGGTTTGTCCTGGACACCCAGAAGGAGACTGTAGGCATTGCTTGAGATAATGCAGATTATAAAGGGGGTGGTTTAGGGTGGATATAGAGAGTTTTTGTGTTTTGCACATACTATATTTGAGACGTCTCTAACGCGTCAGAGCAGAGGTGTTCAGGTGAGAGAGGGAGGCAGGGGAGGTAGCAGGGGAGGTGGGTCGGTGCCATCACTGACGATTCTGCAGTGTGAGTCTGCAGTTTAAGAAAGAAGCCTAGCCTATACAGGTTGTTGCTGCTGGCACAAGGATGGCATCTAAAGACGTGAAACCCAGCGACGCTGTTGAGGGGGTGAGCACAGCAGGGGTGGGGCGGTGGGGAGCAAGGGTGGAGGTGTGAGCTTGTCTTGCATGCGTGTGTGCTCAGTTATGTCTGACTCTCTGTAACCCCGTGGACAGCAGCCTGCCAGGCTTCTCCGTCCATGGGAGTTTTCAGGCAAGAATACTGGAGTGAGTTGCTGTTTCTTCTTCCAGGGGATCTTCCTGATCTAGGGATCGAACCACATCTCCTGCGGCTCCTGAATTACAGGCGGATTTTTTACACACTAAGCCATCGGGAGCTTGTCTAACTGGCAAGTTAATTAGGAGCGATGGCACTGACCCACCTCCCCTGCCACCATCCTGGCCCCAGCTGGACCTCACCACAGTAACAGCTGCCTCTCCCCACCCACACATTCCCTGCCCATTACCTTGCTGGCTCCATCTACTTTTCTCCACCCTTCTTCCATTCTAGAATCCTCCTTTTTCCCTAGAACATATCATGCTAGCATCTGTATTTGTCCCTTCCCTCAACCAGGAGTTCTTCTCCCAGATATTCAGAATTCACACCATCATTGTTCTCAAATCTTTGCTCCAATAACAACTCTCCAGGGAGCCTTTCTCTGGCTCCTGGCCACCTCTGATGTCCACTGTACATCCTCAAAATGTAACTGAAAGGTACTGCATTGATGTGCTCTTATCAAATGTACCCATACCCATGGAAACCCTTCATTTGGAAGACTTAAAATGATAAAAACATTTCTTTTCAAATTTGTAATTGTACAAGTAAGAGAGCTTTTAAGGGACACATTTGCATTGCATTTGGCAAAATCATGTATAAAAATGTTTCCACTGTTATATCTCTTTCCAAAATGCCCTCTCCATAGACAGTTGTTTTTCCAAAGTAGGTACTGATTCCTCTCTTAGGTTTTAAAATGTCACCTTTCTATTACAGGGATGGAGAAAATGTGCTTATTTTTGGAAAATACCTGCTGTATGTCATATTGCTAAAAGCTGCCTGCCACCCAGAAAATGGTTATGAATATAGAACAGTTGCTTTTTGTGTAATAGAAAAACACTCAATTTGCCTTTTAGTTCTGCAACACATATATTTGCCTTGCTACCAGATGACTAGTGAACCATCCTGTGGTTAAAAAAAAATTTCATCGTGGCTCACCATCTTCATATGAAATATCGTAAAAGTCTTATTCTTAGATATTAAGTAATAAAGTACCCAGAAGCTCCTTTTTGGCTTTAGCTTCTTTGCTGCAAGAACTGACTGATGAACAGCGCAATAAATTCGTTCACCTCTGCTTCTGTCTCTAACCGTAGATCCTCATGTGATTTTTTTTTTATTTCTCTTGACATTGCCAGCCTATGAGCAGTTACTCTCACGTAGAGTTTTTCAAAACTTGATTTTGTTTCTTTGAAGAGTTCATTGATCTTCTCTCATAAATTTTTCCTTGGTCAGCTCACAAAAAACGTATTTCAACAGCAGGTAATCAACATGCCCTAAGTGTTTCTGATATGTCCAGCATTGGGTTAAATAAAATTATGTGCCGCTGGGTGAATCCGACAGGGATCCTGCCTTTATGATGCTGGCATTGGAGCGAGAGGAAGAGAGCAAACACAAAATAATAAATACTAAAAGAAGGATGGTACTGCTGTATGTGCGTTCATGTGTCCAACTTTTTGCGACCCCTTGGACTGTAGCCCCCTGACTCCTCTGTCCACAGGCAAGAATCCTGGAGTGGGTTGTCATTTCCTCCTCCACAGGAATGTTTCTGACTCAGGGCTCGAACTTGTGTTCCCTGGGTCTCCTGCACTGGCAGGTAGATTCTTTACCATAACACCACCTGGGAAGCCCCGTGAAAGAACAATATATGTACTAAAGTAGCTTATTATGAAAGAGAATCAGTCTAATAAATAACAGATGTGCTGAAGTATGTTTGAAATGTTTCTACTTTGCTCTGTTTAGTAAACATGTCCCCTGTGACACTTCTAATACTGGTTCTTGATACCTTAGTAATTGTTTTCTAATTATCTTCCTACAGGACTCTGAGCAAGGACTGCATTTTAGTTTGTTATTAAGCATTTTGGTGTATTATTTTATATATTATAGGTGGAAATAAGTATTTTTCCAATGATTTGTGACATTTTGCCTTTCAATATTAAAAAGATTCTAACCATTTAAAAAATCAAGTGTAAATTTTGTAACATACTGGTTTAAGTATACTGTGTTAAACTTTGCTTAAAAAGTGTAATTTGTTCAAGTGGTACAGCCCAATAGATAAACACTCTGAGCCAATCTATAATTGTGTATTTTCTAGTAGAGCTTCCCAGGTGGCACTCAGTTCAGTTCAGTCACTCAGTCGTGTCCAACTCTTTTTGACCCATGAATCGCAGCACGCCAGGCCTCCCTGTCCATAACCAACTCCCAGAGTTCACTCAGATTCACGCCCATCGAATCAGTGATGCCATCCAGCTATCTCATCCTCAGTCGTCCCCTTCTCCTCCTGCCCCCAATCCCTCCCAGCATCAGAGTCTTTTCCAATGAGTCANCATCTCTCTCAGAATTTTCCACAGTTTATTGTGATCCACATAGTCAAAGGCTTTGGCATAGTCAATTAGCCTTTGTTAATTATCTCTCTCCTTTCCTTAATACCTGAGTTTTCTTAAATAGAATCTGTACTTCTTTTCTTTCCAACCATCTCATCAATCCCCATCACTCTTATGCCCACTGCAGAGTGACTTTCACTCCCTTACACCACTTACCTGAAACTCTGATGGTCTTTATCTCCTTCTGTGTGGCTGAACCACACTGACTCCTTGTTGGCAGCTCCATCAAAGTTCTCAGTCCTCAGTGAAAGTGTGAGCTGCTCAGTCGTGTCCAACTCTGTGACCGCATGGACTGTAGCCTACCAGGCTCCTCTGTTTATGGGATTCTGCAGGCAAAAATATTGCAGTGGGTAGCCATTCTCCAGGTAATCTTCCTGACCCTTCTGCCTAACACAAGGAATACTCACAAGTGGAATATGTTTCCTTTCAACTTTTACCCTAGCCTTCACCTGACATGAAAAGTGGAATGAATGCCTTTGCTGGCACAGATGGTCATGAGACACCCCCCTCCCCCAACAGACAACCCACCTCCAGGAGGAAAAACCATTGGTTCCCAATGGGTGCCTACATGCTTCTCACTTGGTCATCGGATTCTATATTTCACATTGGCCCCTTTAAACTCCCCTGTAGCCCTTTCAACAGGTGGAGTGCTGCTATGAATGCTTCTGGATTGCCGTCTGCCTCATCCACCCCATATGTAAGTTAGCTTCAATAAACTTCATAATTGTGCTTCATGGAGTTGCCTGCTTCATTTCTTAATCTCAAATCTCCTCCTCAGTTTGAGGAATATTACTCAATATCCACATCTTTTGGCTTTTTGGCCATGAGGCATGTAGGCTCTTAACTTCCTGACCAGGGATCAAACCAGCAACCCCTGCATTAGAAGGCGAAGTCATAACCACTGAACCACCAAGGAACTCCCACTGTGATAAATTTAAAAGAATGAAATCATTCAGAATAATCTACATAACCATCTTATAACAGTATGGTGTTAACACCTTTGTAACCACTGCCCAATGAAAGTATGCGACATTTCTAGCGCTCAGCAGGCTGTTTAGCAGATCTCAACTGTCGGATTCGACCGTATTGTTGCATGTATTATTCTTTGCTCTTTTCATAGCTTTTTCTTCTTGTATGGATAAATTCAGTATATTGCTTTTTATAGTATGAATATTCCATTCTTTGCTTGTCATTTCTACTGTGAAGATGTGTGTTGTTTCCATCATCTGGCTGTTACAAATAAAGCTGAGCCTATTAACTTTAACATATTCACTGAATCAGTTTCAGAATCAGTAGACAACGTCATCATATACAGTGGAGTGTTATCCTATGCAGTCTTTTTTAAAATTATAGCATTGTTGAGATATAATTCACCCAACTGAAGTATGCAACTTAGTAGTTTTTAGTATATTCACAGGGTTGTCCAGTCATTGCTACGGTAAGTTTTAGAACATTTCATCACTCAACAGGAAACTGTCCAGTCACTTCCCAGTTTTCCCCAACATCCACCTCATTCCATCCATAGGCAATTACAAAGATCATTTCTGTGTCAATAGATCCGCAATTCTGCATATTTCATATAAATAGACAATATGTGTGGTCTTTTGGATATGGATATTGTG
The DNA here is from genome assembly GCA_006410615.1 of Neotragus moschatus. NCBI lineage: Eukaryota > Metazoa > Chordata > Mammalia > Artiodactyla > Bovidae > Neotragus > Neotragus moschatus. Next base: position 2,814,449 of record SJYA01001417.1, read on the forward strand.
GTCTTATTGGCTTCTTTCATTTAGCATGTTTTCAAGGTTCATCCTTGCTAGAGCACCTCTCAATACTTCATATCACTTTATTGCTAAATAATACTTCATTGTATGGATATACCATATTTTTACTTATGCCTTCATTAGATGGTTACCATCTGGATTCTTTCCTGCTTTTTGACTACTATGAGTAATGTTGTTAAGAACATTCACGTACAATTATTTGTGTGGCTGTGTTTTTGTTTCCCTTCGATGTGGGATTAGGGAAATCACTGGGTCTTATGGTAATTCTGTTTACTTTTTAAAGGAAGTGATGGATTGCTTTCCAAAGCAGCTATACTGTCAGATCAGCAAAGCACAGTGGTTCCAGTTTCCCTACAACAGTGTCAGCATTTGCTATTTTCTGTTTGTTTGTTTTTTAATTTTTAATTTTGTTAAAGTCTTCCAAGTGTCTGTGAAGTGCTTTACCTGTGGTTTTGATTTGCATTTCCCATCACTTCATGGCAAATAGAACGGGAAAATGTGGAAGCAGTGACAGATTTTATTTTCTTGGCCTCCAAAATCATTGTGGGTTTGACTGAAGACATGAAATTAAAAGACACTTGGTCCTTGGAAGGTAAGCTGTGACAAACCTAGACAGTGTATTAAAAAGCAGAGACAATCCCTTTACCATCAAAGATCCATATAGTCAAAGCTGTGGTTTTTCCAGTAGTCATGTACAGATGTGAGAGTTGGACTGTAAAGAAGGCTGAGTGCTGAAGAACTGATTTTGAACTACGGTTCTGGAGAAGACTCTTGAGAGTCCCTTGGACAGCAAGGAGGTCAAATCAGTCCATCCTGAAGGAAATCAACCCTGAATAGGCATTGGAAGGACTGATGCTGAAGCTGAAGCCATCTGAATACTTTAGCCATCTGATGCAAAGAGTCAGAGCCAACTCATTGGAAAAGACCCTGCTACTGGGAAAAATTGAAGGCCGAGGAGGAGAAGAGGATGAGAGAGGCTGAGATGTTTAGGTAGATCACTGACCCAGTGGACATGCATTTGAGCAAACTCAGGGAGATAGTGCAGGACAAGGAATCCTAGCATGCTGCAGTCCATGGGATCACAGAGTCAGACATGACTTTCAACTGAAAAACAACAGTGACTAGTAATAGTAATGTTGTCTTTTCTTGTGTTCATTGTCCACTAGTATAGCTTCTTTAGAGAAATGTTAGTTCAAATGCTTTGTCCATTTTAATATTTTTGTGAGTTTGTTGTTGTTATAGAATGCCAGGAATTTCTTACATATTCTGGAATTAATCACTTGTCAGATATATGATTTGTAGAAAATTTCTCCCTTTCTCTGGGTTGCCTTACACTTTCTTAATAGTGTTCTTTAATACACAGACTTTTTGATTTTGATGAAATAAAATTTACCTATTATTTAAAATCTTGTTCATGTTTTGGGGATAACCACTAAGAAATCAATGCCAAATCAAAGATCATAAACTTATGCCTGTATTTTCTTTTAGGATATTTTTTAGTTTTGGGGTTTACACTGAGGTCTTCAATCCATTTGGAGTTAATTTTTGTATATGGTATAAGGGAGGCTTCTTTCTTTTGCATATGAATATCAGTTGTACCAGCACCATTTGTTGAAAAGATGTTTTCTTGAATTATCTTGATATCCTTGTCAAAAATAATTTGACTGTAAAAGTCAGAATTTATTTCTTGACTCTGAAGTTATTCATTCATCTATTTGCTATCCTGTGTAATATCACACTGTCTTGATTATTATAGCTTTGTAATGAGTTTGAAATTAAACAGTGTGTGTCCTCCAGCTTCTTTTTTTTTTTCTTCAGTTACCATTGGTTCAGTAGTCTGGGTCTCTTGAATTTTCCTGTGGATACTGGGATCAGCTTGTCAACTGGTGTAGTCAGTTGGGATTTTCTAAAGAATTGCACTGAATTTGTAGATGATTCAAGGGACTCTTGCTGTTTTAACAACATTAAGTCCTCTGATACATAAATGTGTGTATCTTTCCAATAATGTAGGTCTTCAGTTTCTTTCCACAGTATTTTATAATTTTCAAAGGTGTACTTTTACTTCTTTGTTAAAGGTATTCCCAAGTATCTTATACTTATTGATGATATTGTAAATGGAATTGGTTTCTTAATTTTAGATTGTTCATTTCAAGTATGTAGAAATAGCTTATTTTTAAATGTGGGTTGTATTCTGAAAACTTGTTGATCTAATTTATTAGTTCTAATAGTTTTAAGTGGATTCCCTATTAATACAAAGTCATGCCACCTGAAATAGAGATAGTTTTGCTTCATTCCTTCCCAGTCTGAATGCCTTTTATTTCACTTTCTTGCCTAATTATCATGGTTAAAACCTCTAGTAACATGTTGAGTATAAACTATAAACGCGAATACTCTTTTTCCGGATCTTAGTGAGAAGTCATTCAGTCTTTTACCATGCAGTATTGTGTTAGTTTGGTATTGTTCATTATATGCCCATTATCTGGTTGAGGGAGTTCACTTTTATTGCTGGCTTAAGGTAAAGAATCTGCTTACAATGGGAGAGATCCAGATTCCACCCCTGGGTCAGGAAGATCCCCTGGAGAAGGAAATGGCAGTCCACTCCAGTATACTAGAGAATTCCATGGACAGAGACTATAGTCCATGGGATCACAGAGTCAGACACAATTCAGTGACTACACTTTTACTTTAAACTGTTTTTATTTTAACATAATTGAGTGCTGAATGTGGTCAGTTTTTTGTATCTACTGAGGTATTGTGGATTTCGTCTTTCACTGATATAGTGTTATGTTATATATACATATATATTACACACATACATACACATATATATGTTTATGTATGTATGTATATGTACTCAGATGCTCAGTCATGTCGGATTCTTTGCAACGCTATAGACTGTAGCCCACCAGGTTCCTTTGTCCATAAGATTCTCCTAGCAGGAATACTGAAGTGGGGTGCCATTTTCTCCTCCAGGGGATCTTCCCTGGAATTCACCAGTGAAGCTATCTGGACCTGGACGTTTTCCTTGTAAATAATATTTTGATTATTATCCCATTACAGTTCTATTCAGATTTTGTATTTCTTCTTGAGTCAGCTTGAGTAGTTCCATCTGTTTCATTGTAGTTATCTAACATGTCAGCTTAGAGTTGGTCATGCCCTTATAACCTTTATTTCTTGTAGTGTTTTTTTCTTTCATTCATGATTTCAATAATTTGAGTCTTTTTTTTCTTCAATCGAATGCAAAAATGATTATTTTTGATATTTTCAAAAAACCAAATTTTGGTTCTATTAATTGTTTTTTATAGTTTTCTATTCTTTATTAATTTCTACTCCAATCTTTCTTTCTTTTTTCTTTCTCTGGGTTCACTTTGTTCTTTTCTTAAAAAGTTGTAACCATTTAAAAACTCAAAGTGCAGTTAATCTACAATGCTGTGTTAGTTTCAGGTGTACAGCAAAGCAATTCAGTTGTGTGTGTGCATATATATGTATATAAATGCTTCTTCAAGTTTCTCAATAGGTTAGAGGTTCCAAAGTGCATACGAGAACAGCTGAATATTGAATTGAGCATATTTGCAGGCCAATGTACATTGTGAACACAGAAAGAAATCGTGAGATGAGATGTCACTGTCCTGGGCTTTGACCTGATCTGTCTGCCAGTAGACATTTGCTGCACACACCCATTTTCTTCCATGGCTAATTATATCTAATTTTTACTGGTCTCTGAAAATGATTTTGAGGAATGCCTTTTATTATTGTCCCTCAGTTACTCCAAAAAAAGTGAAAGTGAAAAGTGAAAGTCAGCAAATGTTACCTAGAGAAAATGGGTTCCATATTTCACATTACCATATTACTTGTCTATTTTGCTTTAAAAATGTTGGATATTGCTTGATTCTCTATTTTTTGGATGTTTTTGTATCCTTTCTTACCAAGAAAGGGGCAGTGGAAAAGATATTTAATAATCTATATGTCAGGAAAGAGGTGATATTTGTATTGAAGGGAAACCCCATTCTACTCCATTTTAATGACCATTAATAGTGGTTTATACTATTATCTTAGTAACACTTCTTATCATTCTTAAAAATAAAGCATCCATAGTCATTTTAATTGTGATGAATGAAAGGACCCGTCCAAGCTTCTTAGTTAATTGTCAATACTTGGTGCTTAATGAGAGTTCACACTCAGGCCCTCTGTGACTCCAGCAGCCTGTGGGACAGAGACACATCAGTTTGCATACCCATCCACTTAGAAAGACCCTGATGCTGGGAAAGACTGAGGGCAGGAAGAGAAGGGGGTGATAGAGGATGAGATGGTTGGATGACATCACCAACTCAATGGACATGAGTTTGAGCAAGCTCTGGGAAGTGAAGGATAGAGAAGCCTGGCGTGCTGCAGTCCATGGGGTCACAAAGAGCTGGACACAACTGAGCAATTGAGCAACAGCTCACCTCACTGGCTGTGTGAAGTCAGGGACATTCAGTTCAGTTGCTCAGTTGTGTCTGACTCTTTGCGACCCCATGAATCGCAGCACGCCAGGCCTCCCTGTCCATCACCAACTTCCGGAGTTCACTCAGACTCATGCTCTTCGAATCAGTGATGCCATCCAGCCATCTCATCCTCGGTCATCCCCTTCTCCTCCTGCCCCCAATCCCTC
>SJYA01001417.1:2820030-2856155 GCA_006410615.1 Neotragus moschatus
CCTTCCAATGAACACCCAAGACTGATCTCCTTTAGAATGGACTGGTTGGATCTCCTTGCAATCCAAGGGACTCTCAAGAGTCTTCTCCAACACTACAGTTCAAAAGGATCAATTCTTTGGTGCTCACCTTTCTTCACAGTCCAACTCTTACATCCATCCATGACTACTGGAAAAACCATAGCCTTGACTAGATGGACCTTTGTTGGCAAAGTAATGTCTCTGCTTTTTAATATGCTGTCTAGGTTGGTCATAACTTTCCTTCCAAGGAGTAAGCGTCTTTTAATTTCATGGCTGCAATCACCATCTGCAGTGATTTTGGAGCCCCCCAAAATAAAGTCTGACACTTTCCACTGTTTCCCCATCTATTTGCCATGAAGTGATGGGACCAGATGCCATGATCCTATTCTTTTTGTGTTTTCAGGTTTTTCATTTTGCAGAGGATAATGACACCAGTTCTGCAGGGTGGTGAGGATTTCATGAGTTAATATAAACATTGTATAAATATTAATTGCATTCTGTTCCCCTTTAACTCCCTCTCTGTACTTATAAAAATTATGTATTATGACCATATATTGAGTGTTCATAGCACTTTAGGCTAAACAGTAAAGATCTGCTGTGATTGTATCTGTGTGTGTGTGTGTGTGTGTGTGCTGAGGACTGACTAGTTTCCAACTCCCCATTACCTCTCCTGGATTCTTCCTCCCTTGGACTGACTTTGCATCTTTTCCCTGGGCGCTGGGTGATGTGAGAGCAAAGCTCCTCAGAACCATGGTCCAGTGAGGAACAGACTGACTCCAGTTAGCCACTCAGTAGATCAACAGCCCTGTTGAAAACTGAGGGTTATCTATAATTGGATTTAGAATCAGAGAATTTTAAAATGAAATTTGAATTGTTATGTAGGAAAAGTGGAAGCAAATAAGACCACTTAATTTTTTTTCTTTAAGCTATCAAGAGAGGGTAAAGCAGTCTTTTCCTAGGTTTTCTTTCACTAATTCTCTCAAACATCTGGTTCCTTTGGTAGGTGCTTCCTACTTAATCGTTGGAGCCCGCAAGCAACATGCCGGAGCAAAGCAATGATTACCGGGTGGCCGTGTTCGGCGCAGGTGGTGTTGGCAAGAGCTCTCTCGTCTTGCGGTTTGTGAAAGGCACGTTTCGGGAGAGCTACATCCCCACTGTGGAAGACACGTACCGGCAGGTCATCAGCTNATCGTTGGAGCCCGCAAGCAACATGCCGGAGCAAAGCAATGATTACCGGGTGGCCGTGTTCGGCGCAGGTGGTGTTGGCAAGAGCTCTCTCGTCTTGCGGTTTGTGAAAGGCACGTTTCGGGAGAGCTACATCCCCACTGTGGAAGACACGTACCGGCAGGTCATCAGCTGTGACAAGAGCATCTGCACCCTGCAGATCACGGACACCACGGGCAGTCACCAGTTCCCGGCCATGCAGCGGCTATCCATCTCCAAAGGGCACGCTTTCATCCTGGTCTACTCCATCACCAGCCGGCAGTCTCTGGAGGAGCTCAAGCCCATCTATGAGCAAATCTGCGAGATCAAAGGGGACGTGGAGAGCATCCCCATCATGCTGGTGGGGAACAAGTGTGACGAGAGCCCGAACCGCGAAGTGGAGAGCAGTGAGGCCGAGGTGCTGGCCCGCAAGTGGAAGTGCGCCTTCATGGAGACCTCGGCCAAGCTCAACCTCAACGTGAAGGAGCTCTTCCAGGAGCTGCTCAACCTGGAGAAGCGCAGGACCGTGAGCCTCCAGATCGACGGGAAGAAGAGCAAGCAGCAGAAAAGGAAAGAGAAGCTCAAGGGCAAGTGCGTGCTCATGTGAACCGCCCTCCCGTGGGAGCAACGGCTGTGTGTCCCCCCTCCGCCCCTCCCCCTCACGTGACACCCGCAGTCGTCAGGGTAGCATGTCAGACNACAGTTATAAAAATCACTCTTGCATATGAGTTTCTAGTTGCCAGTGATGTTCTGAAAACAATAAGCATATTAAAATAAAGCTTTGGTTCTGACACACAGCTGGAAAGTGGTGATATTTCTTACTCTTCACGACATTGCGCGTCTGTGATGATCTTGACTTAGTTCTTCTGCAGTTGCTTTCTTGCACCTGATGACCACATGGGAGACTGTCAGGCCCTGCAGGTCTGGGCTTGACAACAGCAGCTTGGCCCGAGGTGTGCTGANAATAAAGCTTTGGTTCTGACACACAGCTGGAAAGTGGTGATATTTCTTACTCTTCACGACATTGCGCGTCTGTGATGATCTTGACTTAGTTCTTCTGCAGTTGCTTTCTTGCACCTGATGACCACATGGGAGACTGTCAGGCCCTGCAGGTCTGGGCTTGACAACAGCAGCTTGGCCCGAGGTGTGCTGAGGAAGTTTCCCCACTGGTTCCTGTCACTGGGCTGATGTGATGCTCCGGGCTGAGTGAGGTGAGAGGAAAGGCCCTCCTTGGCTTCGAATAGGCATAGTGAAGAAAAGCTCCTCTTTAATTTTGTTTCCCCTAAACTTTTGCCTCCTCACAAAGGCCAGGCTATTAAGTGGAATTTATATAAAAAGCCCAGTGCTGTTCCTGGGCGCAATTTCTGTCTGACATCCTTGGTCCTTACCCCTTCTTTGCAATACTGATTACAAAATAAACCTTACTTTTGATTTTGAAAGACAATAGCTGTCACACAATAGAACCATCATTTAGCGAATGAAGAGCTAGATGACTGGGGGCAGGCTCTTAACCACTCTGTGCTTCTGAAAACGGGGAATCATTAACATCCGCAGCCTGAGTGGCCCTGAGAATTAACGATAAGCACAAAGCGCTTGGAGCTGGCTTGTCACACACCGAGCTTTCAAGCGAAATGAAATCCTGGACGATGTATGACTCTGGAAGGTCTGGAAGCATTGTGAAAATTAATCCATGCAGATACAACAATCAACCAGAACCTTTCAGTTTCTTTCAGCCTCTATAACGGCATTCTCATCTGACTCTCAGAGTACTGCCGTCCCCTTCCCCTCTCAAGGTCATTAATACTACATTATTCAGGGATTTTTCCATTTACAGAAATAATTACAACTGGCAGGCCCCATTAGGCCCCATTAAAGGGCATCCCATTGAGTGCTTATCAAGCGTTCATGTGCAAATAAAGCACTTGAGACATTGTGCTTCTGCAGTGTCTGAGTCAACAGGCTGGGGGTGGGGGCCTAAGAATCTGCATTTCTAACAGGCTCTCAGGTGTTATGGATGCTTCTGGTCACTGAGTAGCAAGGCTACTTATACTCCAATTTTGCTGCACACTGGAATTGTGTGGAGGAGTCTTGAAACTTACTGTTGGTGAAGAAAAAATTTCCTCTACATTTCTAGGTTCTTCTGCCTGGCCTAATAACTACATAGACATGAGAATAACAGAGAAACAAAATTTAATTATGGGATTCCCTAGTGGCTCAGATGGTAAGGAATCTACCTGCAATGCAGGAGACCTGGGGTTTGATCAAAAAGGTAAAAAAGTAAGTGGTGGCCCAATTCCCAGAAATCCTCACCTTTTCTTCCAAATTGCTAGATTATTCCTCCCATTATCCAGCCCATGAAAACTAACCCACCCCCATGGGCCACCCGAGGGCCGCTCTCACTTGAGATGGCCCACATCCACATTCTGTATGGAATGTATTTATCTGTCTAAACTCGCTTTCACTATAGCTTTCTCTGGAGTTCTTTCCTCATTTGGCAGCCCACCCCAGAAACTCACCCGACTCTTAGAAGAGCTGTGACATGACTATTCTCTTGTGCTCCTTTCTCCTGCAACAGAATCTAATACCCACGAAAGAGTATTACCGAAACATAATTTTTCTCTCTAAACATCACCCTCATTTTTACCAAACATAGACACATTAGATTATTTGAAAAAATTAGCTTCATTACACTTGGCCTGGCTGCTTACGTGAGTGCAGCAAGAATAGTGATTGACCATACAGAATCTTTTAAAATCTGCTTTGCTGGATTTTTTCATAAAGAATCTCAGATTGAACTTTTACATGCTTCTCAAGGCTAGGAGGCTAGCCAAGGACTTCTTTGTCTTCAGATTTCCCCTGTAAGATCTAAAGATTTGGATTAATTCCTTTGGTTTTGAAGTTCCCAACATTTTCTGAGGTTCCTATACTTGCCAAGAAGTGACTTTTTTACCTGATTAGTTTGTCAGGAAAGGTGTAAGCAACCTATAGAGAGCTCTATGCCAATGTCACAGGTGTGGAGTCTTATACCAAGATCACAGAACGATTATCTCTGGAATTAAGCAAGCCCCATAGCAACTGCTGCCATAAGCCTCCTGATCTAAACCGGTCAGCTCCCTGACCTCATGTTAAGTAAAATACCCACCGTGTTACCCATCCTATAGTTTTCTACATCCTATAGTTNCAGGTGTGGAGTCTTATACCAAGATCACAGAACGATTATCTCTGGAATTAAGCAAGCCCCATAGCAACTGCTGCCATAAGCCTCCTGATCTAAACCGGTCAGCTCCCTGACCTCATGTTAAGTAAAATACCCACCGTGTTACCCATCCTATAGTTTTCTACATCCTATAGTTTTCTAATCAATTACCTAATGCGACCCTTCCCATAGGAATTCTCTCTGTCTTGAGGCTATAAAAATTGGACTCTGGCCTATGAAAGGCTGGAGAAAGGCAATGGCAACCCACTCCAGTACTCTTGCCTGGAAAATCCCAGGGATGGAGGAGCCTGGTAGGCTGCAGTCTATGGGATTGCATAGAGTTGGACATGACTGAAGTGACTTAGAAGCAGCAGCAGCAGCTGTAAAAGGCATCAGCTCTCCCTGGTCTGCCAGGAAGTCAACCTGCTACATTTTTGGCACCCTCATTTTTCTCCCTTCAGTTGTCTCTTCTTTCAGGCAGCCCACTGTTCCAACTGCGTCTCCCGCTCTAATAAACTTTATTCTTCCCTAATCCTGCTCATGTCTGAAAATTCTTTTCCAACCTGTACACAGACCATGACACAAGGTATCAGATTTTTTTCAAGGGTCTTTATTAGCTCTATTAAGTCAACTTTAATTTCTTAAGGGCTTCCCTCATAGCTCTGTTGGTAAAGAATCCGCCTGCAATGCAAGAGACCCAGTTTGATTCCTGGGTCAGGAAGATCCCCTGGAGAAGGGATAGGCTACCCACTCCATTCTTGGGCTTCCCCTGTGGCTCAGCTGGTAAAGAATCTGCCTGCAGTGCAGGAGACCTGGGTTCAGTCCCTGGGTTGGGAAGATCCCCTTGAGAAGGGAAAGGTTACCTACTCCAATATTCTGGCCTGGAGAATTCCATGGGTTGTATAGTCCAAGGGGTTGCAAAGAGTTGGACATGACTGAGCTACTTTCACTTAGTTTCTTAAATCTGTTTAATCATATCTGAGTTTATGCATGCCTCTCTGAAACACGGCATTCTAGTCAAAGCCATGGTAATATAGCCAATGCTTCCAATTGTGTCTTGGCATAAGGAGAACAGATTCTTAGTGAACTTATGCAAATAACTATATTGCCATAAAAAGTACTCAATGAGTTTTCAATTCTAGAGCAATCAGGTAGGAAGAAAAAGATAAGCATTTCAATTTGCTTACAAAGGAATAATTTATCAAATCTCTGTAAGTCATAGTTTAAGAGGACAGGTTTCCTTATATCTGGAAAACAAAACATTAACAAAAACTGGCAGTGTTTCAAACAAAAAAGTCCAAAAAGTTAAAATCATCCTGTTCATCCTGATTAATTCTTATTGATTTTTAGCTAGCAGTTTTACAATGCCATCGGTTTCTCTATTAGTAACTTCATACCTAGTTTAGTAGTATGATCTGAAACTTATCAGAGACTGTATTTTAGAACACTTTAGAGTCATTTCCATGAATTTTTCTGAAGATGAAACATAGTTGCAAGAGCAAAAAGACTTAAGAATGACCATGATTAAGGATCAAATGAAAATTCATTGATGTAATTGACGACATCACATTATTTCTGTGACATACACTTTAAAAATAGCAATTAGAATCACAAACAATAACATTATACTTGGAAACATATCAGATTTTTAGGAATTTTATATAATTTCTAGAGTACTTACATTAATAACATTTACCCATGCGATATAACCTAAGAAGATTTATTATCACTTATTTGATAATGTTTCCCATGTAGTTTAACATATCAAATACACCTAATTAGTTTAATCTCTCTCTTTTTGTAAGAACACACAGTAAATCCTTTCAGGCGAGCCAGAAGCCCTCTAGAAATTCTCAGAGTTAGTTTTTGATCTAAAACACTTCATTTAGAATTTGAATTTAGGGGAAGTTTGTCAAAATTATCAAAGAGATTATAGAACATTTGGTTAAATAGGATCATAGCTTGCAGGCAAGCATGCTAAGTTGTTTCAGTCCTGTCTGACTTTTTGCAACCCTATGGATTGTAGCATGCTATGGGATTCTCCAGGCACAAATACTGGAGAGAGTTGCCATGCCCTCCTCCAGAGGATCATCTCAACCCAGAGATCAAACCCATGTCTCTTATGTCTCTTGCATTGGCAGGCGGGTTCTTTACCACTAGTGCCACCTGGGAAACCCTAGGATCTTAGGTTATTGTGAAACAATACTTATTCATTAAACAATGGCAACAATTAAAAATTTCATAGGCAAATACAGAAAGTTAAATAGTTGTAAAAAGTCATTTTAATATAGGAAAGATTTAACTTTTAAAAATAATTAAAAAACTGATAAAGGCAAAACACAGAATCTTTGTTTTTCTAGGCAAATTACATTAAAGATACAGGGAAACCTTTCATGAGAACAGATGAAGGAAAATTAAGTTTTAGTTTTATCTAAGTACACTATCGATAGTAAAACTTGTTTTTAAAAATTTTTACAACAAACTCATTGATCTTTCCTAAGATTCCTTTTCTATAAACCTTCTTCAACTTTCTACATCCATTTTAATTTATTCCTTTTTTTCCCATTCAGCTTTATTTTAGGATAAAATGTATTTCAACAGAAATACATCTTCACATCCTATACAGTTTCTAACTGAAACTACATCCCACTTTCCTTGCAAATAAAATTGTTTCCCTTATAATTTCCAGTAGTTTTAATTATATGTATTAATTAGAATTCTCAACCCCTAGAAACTTTAATTTCTAGTGACAATTAGGAAGTAAACAATTATGAACTATTACACAGCAGTTTTTCTATTGGCAAATTTATGGAATGTGTTTCATAATTCTAGATATATGCATTTTTACATAGCAACGTTTTCAAAGTGGCATATGCCATATTTATTAATAGACTCAAATATCTTTAGACTCTATAATAAGAAATCAAAAGTAGATAATTTGTTTAACAATTAATGTCTCAGTGTTTTATCTTATCTGGAAATTATCAAATATTTAAGAAATGCACCTTATTTCAGTCAGAAAAATTCTAAGGGTGGAAGCCAAAGAGATTTGGGAAACTGAATATATCATAAAACAATCAACTTAAAAAGTTAATCTAAAAACTCTTATCTCATTTACATCTCTTTAAATCATTTTTAAAACAATCATACTTAGATTACTCCTGAGGAGTGAAGATTTAATGAGACATTAAAGCAACTAACCATCATCTTAAGTTATTTTTATTGTTAACAATTTTGTAATGAAGATAAGATAAGCTTATTTGAGTTTTAGTAAATCTAAGTAGAAAAAAAATATATTATGCTTAATGATAACTCTAAAGAAGGCAATGGCAGCCCACTCCAGTACTCTTGCCTGGAAAACCCATGGACGGAGGAGCCTGGTAGGCTGCAGTCCATAGGATCGCTAAGAGTCTGACGCCACTAAGCAACTTCACTTTCGTGCACTGGAGAAGGAAACGGCGACCCACTCCAGTGTTCTTGCCTGGAGAATCCCAGGGATGGGGGAGCCTGGTTGGCTGCCATCTATGGGGTCGCACAGAGTCAAACACGACTGAAGTGACTTAGCAGCAGCAGCACCAAAGATATATCTGTATTAATTAAACCAACAAACTTAAACTGGCTTTTATTTAACAAAAATTATCCTAGATCACATAGAAAAACATATGGTTTATTTTCTATTCATGAGATTTAGAAATACTTTAATGATAACTTCCAGATGTTCAAGTTAGAGTTACAATAGGCAGAGGAACCATTGATCAAATTGACAACATCCATTGGATCATAGACAAAGCAGGAGAATTCCAGAAAAATATCTACTTCTGCTTCACTGACTACTCTACAGTCCTTGACTGTGTGGATCACAACAAACTGTGGAAAGTTCTTCAAGAGATGGGAATACCTGACCATCTTACCTGCCTCCTGAGAAACCTGCATTCAAAAAAAGTCAAGAAGCAACAGTTAGAACAGGACATGGAACAATGGACTGGTTCAAAATTGGTGAAGGAGTACATCAAGGCTGTATCTTGTCACCCTGCTTATTTAACTTATATGCAGGGCACATCATGTGAAATGCCAGACTGGATGAAGCACAAGCTGGAATCAAGATTACTGGGAGAAATATCAGTAACCTCAGCTATGCAGATGACACCACCCTTATGGCAGAAAGTGAAGAGGAATTAAAGAGCCTCTTGATGAAAATGAAAGAGGAGAGTGAGTGAAAAAGTCTAAAGTTTAAAAGTGAAAAGGTTTAAAGTTCAACATTCAGAAAACTAAGATCATGGCATCCGGTCCCATCATTTCATGGCAAATAGATGGGGAAACAATGGAAATAGTGACAGACTTTATTTTCTTGGGTTCCAAAATCACTGCAGATAGTGACTGCAGCCATGAAATCCATGCAGTCATGAAATTCCAAGGAGACACTTGCTCCTTGGAAGACAAGATATGACAAGCCTAGACAGCATATTAAAAACAAGAGACATTACTTTGTTGACAAAAGTCTGTTTAGTCAAAGCTATGGTTTTTCCAGTAATTATGCATGAATGTGAGAGTTGGACCATAAAGAAGGCTGAGCACCTAAGAACTGGTACTTTTGAACTGTGGTGTTGGAGAAGACTCTTGAGAGTCCCTTGGACTGCAAAATCACACCAGTCAATCCTAAAGGAAATCAGTCCTGAATATTCATTGGAAGGACTGATACTGCAGCTGAACCTCCAATACTTTGGCCACTTGATGCAAAGAGCTGACTCGTTTAGAAAAGACCTTGATGTTGGGAAAGAAGAAGGCAGGAGAAGGGGATGACAGGAGTCTGATCAAGCTTCAGAAGATTGCCAAAGACAAGGAAACCTGGAGTGCTGCAGTCCATTGGGTCTCAAGGAGTCAGAAACAACTGACATACTGGACAACAACTTAATTTTGAGCCAACTAAATAGAGCTCTTTTTCAAATTAATTTGGTAATTATATCTGAAGGTATCTGTATGTATACTTATTGTATACATATACAAACATACATGTAAACATAAACAGAGATCTTATAGTTTTCATCTTAAAATTTCAGTCATGAATTAGATATAATGATATAAAACTCACCAGTTTATACATAACAGTTGGAATAAGTTAAGTTTATATGTCCAGATAGCTAAAACTTTGTAGTCTTAAGATTTGCATTTGTGTTTGACACGTAATTTTAAGAAGGTAATAAGCTAGATTTTGGACAAGAGAGCATTTTCAGCAGTGTGTATTTTTTTTTTTTTTTTTAATCAGCATCCCCACTCCATCCCCTTTTCCTTCAGTATGGGCAGAGTTTTAATCACCTTCCAGGATGTTTACATTTCAAAGCCCCAGTAAATTTTATAACTTCAAAAGACAGAGAAAGAATGCAAGTTTTCTCTTAGGAGTTTGGAGTGTATTTAACTATTAATAGAAGTCTATGGTAATTACTATTTGAACTTTTTCTTCATTTTGTAAATACAGAGCAATTGTATCTCCAGTGTTCTGGTGTTTGGAATATCCGGAAATGTATGAAGGTAAATAGGAAAATGAGTGGATTTTGAGATATTTCAGAATTATGCTTTTGTTTTTATAAAGACTGAAGTAGTGAGTTAAGTATTGCTGATTTTAACTTCTTTGTTTGCATTTCTGTAAGCTATCTTCAAGGAACTGAGCAGGCTTTTTCACCGTAATGTTTAGAGGTTGATTTGCTCACTCAATCACACTATTTTTAATTTGATTTTTTATATCAGGGAACAAATTTCCAGCTAAGATGGAGATCAAAATATTTCTATGNAGTATTGCTGATTTTAACTTCTTTGTTTGCATTTCTGTAAGCTATCTTCAAGGAACTGAGCAGGCTTTTTCACCGTAATGTTTAGAGGTTGATTTGCTCACTCAATCACACTATTTTTAATTTGATTTTTTATATCAGGGAACAAATTTCCAGCTAAGATGGAGATCAAAATATTTCTATGCTTTTTATGTTTTGCTGTCTAGAGGATGTTAATTATTTGGATGGGGAGTCTAGGATATATCTGCAAAGAACATTGCATAAGGAAGGCTTCAAACTGATTCTAGGGCCCAGCTAAATAGCCTTATTACCTATGGTGCTGCTTAATTTACTTCTTGGTTAGAATCTTAACATGAGTAACCTGTAGACCCTGGGCCTAGAAATTAGGCTGGAGTACCTCTATAAATCTTGTAGAGAAAGGGAAGTTAAAAATAAGCAGCTGAGGGTTTAAGGGCTTTTCTGGGAAAGAGTGCAGGCCTCACAAGATTCAGCAAGTTCATTCTCAAAGATGGCCTAAGAAAGCAAAGATTTTAATTGCACAAGTGGTAAGTAAGGAAGACGTGGTGAAAATGGTGTCTTCAAGAAACCTCTAGTTACAAACCTGACGAGGTATGACACAAAGCAGGTGCCAATGGAGTGGTATTGCTCAGTACTAGAAAAGCAACAGGGCCCTTCCCAGGTGGTGCAGTGGTAAAGAGTCCACCTGCCTTCCAAAAGTGGAGATGTGAGTTCAATCCCTGGGTCAGGAAGATCCCCTGGAGAAGGCAATGGCAACCCTCTCCAGTGTTCTTGCCTGGAGAATTACACGGACAGAGGAGCTGGTGGGCTACAGTCCATAGGGTTGCAAAGAGTCAGACACGACTGAGTGTGCACACATGAGCAAAGGAACAATAAAGGCCCTGACGGATTGTGACCCTTTGCGACAAATTTCCCTGGGAGCTGGCACAGCCAAAGAGAGTGACCCCCTGTCTCAGAATCCCAGTCTATTTATTCAGCTGGCCACCAGACGCACTATTGTTGCTGGTTACTAAGACCAGCTCTCATAACATAAGGCAAAAATAAAAGGAAAAACCTCATCTAGTTTTTACCTAGGAGACCTACAGTAAAATTTATCTAAACAGATGTGGGTCTGATGAGATCCCTGAATTCACCAGAGATAAGCCTGAACAGGAGCCTAAAAGGGCGCATGCCACCGTTCTGCCCAAGGTTTGTTTGTTTGTTTGCTTGTTTTTCTCCTTTTGATGAAAAACACAACAGAGACAAAGAAAAACCATGAGCATCTCTAGAAAAATTTGTACATAAGGATCAATAAAAGTCAAGCATACTCATTAGTAAATTTTTACCAGAATTATTATGCTGAAGAAACAAATTCCACAAATAATTTCTGCTAATCTATATATTTGCTTTTCTCTTTCTGACTTACTTCACTCTGTATGACAGACTCTAGTTTCATCCACATCACTACAAATGACCCCATTACGTTCCTTTTCATGGTTGAGTAATATTCCATTTATATATGTACTTTACCTTCTTTACCCATTCGACTGTCTATGGATATTTAGCAAAAGGACTCTCACTACTTTGGCTTCCACTGGATCTTGCAAACAGAGATTCAGGATGCTGATGTGATATGGATTTCTACCTTCTTTGGCTTTTTGTCAGAGTTCCCAGAATCTCTTTATTTGCTCCAGTCCTGAGAGAAAGGAGTTTCCAGCCAGTGAGGATCCTGCCAACTAAGCCAATAATTGGAAAGGAGAAACTTTCCTCTACCTTTCTAGGTTCTTCTGGCCTAATAATTAAATTGATATGAGCTTAACAGGGGGCAAACCAAATGTAATTCTGTACATATGGGGGCTCTATAAGACTATGAGGCCCGGAGAAGTCCCTGAAGCAGACAGCTCTTATACCCTTTAGACAAAGAAACTTCATTTTTGGAGAACGGACATGACAAAGAAATATATTTGGATTCTAATTAGTGAAGAATATAAGCAGAGTTTCTTTACATACTGGGCCCTGAGTTCCTTATTTCTGGTGATAAAGATCTCTCTGTGAAAGGAAGGGTACTTTCACATGGAAGATTTATTTCCTACTTTCAGGGCAACAAGGGAGGGTCAAAGCGTCCTTCTTGCACTGGCAGTTTAAGGAAATTTAATTCAAAGTAATTAATATGCCACTTTGACACATTTTATCACAGCCTGCCTTGAACCCCATCAATATCCGTGCCCCACCCAGAAATCATGATTTAGTAGGTCTGGAATGTGGCTTTGACTTTGGGATGTTTAAAAGTTCTTGTAATTGGAATGGAGAATAAAGTTTGAGAACAAATACTGTTAGCCAGGTTTAATTGGGAAGGTCTGCCAGCTTCATAAATTTCCTGGGGTAGGGGAGATGCTTATTAAATTAAGTTCCCCTTCAGTAAATATTTTTCAGGGAGCAAACTGGTGAAACTGGCGTGAGGGTCATGATCTCCTCTCTGTGTAGCCCCTCCCGATCGGCCTGAAGAGGAAACTATGATCCGGGTGTAGTGCTCCCACACACCAAACCACCTAGAGAAATTTGGTCAGCTCTAAGTGTGAAGTGATCTCTCTGGTCTTAAGTTGGAACCTCAGCAATGGCCTGGAGTGTCCCATCCTTCCCTGGCCCAACCCCAGCTTGGAATCTTCACAGCTCCTCATGTTTCCTCAGTGCCTGCAAATACCAGTCCCCTGGCCGCCTTATCAATCCTGCCTTATCTTCATTGATTTGCTGTTGTCTTGGTTCTGATACCACGGATGTGATCAGTGCTCTGTGCTTCTTGCATTCACCATTAAGTAGCTACATCGTTCCTCTGACCTAAGACAATGGCTCTGCCCCACAGCTGTCCTGCTGCGGACTGAGGCATGATCACACATGTCCTCTTATTTTCACATTTTTGGGTTTCTCTCATTTGCTTTCTCATTCCGTTACTTTTGCATAACTGAAAGAAGTCTTTTCCCATGCTAGTATATCACTAGTTATTGGTGGACCCAGAAAGGAATTGTGACTCAGATATCTTGATGTAACTTCTATTGTCATAATAATAATAATATCATTATTAATTTTGTTTATTGGTTTACTCTTATAACTCCTCACACTCCTTTTACCCTAAGCAACACTGCGAGTAGCTACCTTAGGTTTAGGGAGTTTATGTAAACTACCAACTTCCAGCTGAATTTCTATAAAAAGAGAGATTTAGGGATCAGAAAAAAAGCTAAGTGCATATGAAACCACTCATAATGCATTTACGATGAAAATTCTACAGTTCCTTTATTAGGGACAACAGATGATATAAAGTAGATGTGAAATGTTTATTGCCCTCTTGTTAAAAGCCAAGGTTACTTTCTTTGTGTAGTTCATCTAATAACAAAGACTTTCAGGAAGTATTAATACCGCTCCAAGTGCCCAAGGGCTTCCCTGATAGCTCAGACAGTAAAGAATCTCCCTATAATGCAGGAGACCTGGGCTTCACCCCTGGGTTGGGGAGATCCCTTAGAGAAGGAAATGGCTACCCACTCCAGTATTCTTTCCTGGAGAATTCCATGGACAGAGGAGACTGGCGGGCCACAGTCCGTTGGGTTGCAAAGAGCTGGACACAATTCAGTGACTAAAAGAAAGAAAAGAAGTGCCAAATAGCCCACAGTCAACCATAGTAATAAAACAGTCTTTAGAATAGATGCTATGAAGTATACCTAATACCTAAGTAAGATGACCATAAGGTAAATATCAGGAACTCCATGGAGGGTGAGGAATTGAACTCTGTTTAAGATATCCTTGTCTAGATCCTGCATGCCACAACTAAAATCCAGTGCAGCCAAATAAAAAATAAGTAAATATTAAAAAAGAAAGATATCCTTGCCACTGTAAGTCTGACAACACACTACTATAAAGTGAGTGTGTCAAAATGTGATACTTTGACCATGATATTTTTCCTGCTCAGAAATCTCTTCTTTCTGTCTCTTGGTCCCATTCAGTCATATTAAAATTTTTCCTGTATTAAGGTTGCCATCCAATGAATTCTGTGAAGACTTCGCTGGTCATTTAAATCAAAGAAGAATATTCACCCACTTCAGAATTCCTCTTGATTCATGCTTTCTTCTGCTTTCTCGCTCTCACGACATGTTTTGTTACTCTAAAATGACTTTTGCATCTCTCCTTGTTTGTTCTATACCATTCAGCCTAAGGTGGCTCATAAAATAAAGAATTGGCCTGCAATGTGGGGGATCTGGGTTTGATCCCTAAGTTGGGAAGATCCCCTAGAGAAGGGAATGGCAACCCACTACAGTATTCTTTCCTGGAGAATTCCATGGGCAGACGAGCTTGGCAATCTAAGTCTCCGGGGTCGCAGAGTCAGACACGACCAACACTTTCACTTCCATTTAGCCTGAAGTCTTTGTTGAACTCTCTTGGCAACCTGAACTGTACTTTGCAACTGGAAGGCCCTGTAAGCGCTTGTTAGAAGGAGCAGACAGCCACACCTAATTGCTCATGGTGGGATTCTGTGCAGTTCTCCAAATATCCCCATCCTCCCACTCTGGATAAAGGTAAGATTGCACTTCCTGGTGCCCTTATTGTCAGGTTGGATCTGATTATTTCTGGCCAAGGTGTGTGCATGGAAGAAATACCTGTCATACCGAGACTGGGACATTTATTCCTTAATAAGAAGCCCTCTGAGTCTGCTTCACTTCTCCTGTGGGATGGTAATGGTCCAAACAGTGGTTGATCCATTGGCCTGCATCTCAGAGTGGGGATGGGGATGAGATGGGAGCAAAGCCACCTGATAACCTGCAGTGTATATATAGCCCAGCAGAGAAATAAACCTTTGTTGTTTGAGTACTGTTGAGATTTTGGGGGCTGTTTGTTACAGCCGTATAATCCACTGTCTTAACTAGTTCCTTGACTAATTCCTGGTTTACTAACTCAAAATTTAGTGTTTCCTTCTCATCAAACTTTTCCTCTGAAAATAATAAGCAAATAAATAAAACCTATACAATAAAAATAAATACAATACTATAAAGGATGAAATTCTGAGAGCATGTCAGAGTCACATTTGTAAAGGTTTTTTTTTTTTCATTCTCCTTGGACAATTAAAAAAATTCTCAAATTTAGGCTGAAAAACGTCAATCAAAAATGACTTACTTTATACAAATGATGCAAAAAGCTGGTCAATCAGACTCTAGGCATTCCAGAATGCCTTGCTTTTGCTCCATAAGCCAGTAAAATTCAAAATGTGGTCAACTGAGTGGCCTGTAGGCAGTTTCATAGTTTTCAAGGGAAAGGCAGTTTTGTTCAGTCTATAAATTTTACTAATGGGAGCTATAAAATAAATTGATTTTCACAGAAATCGCATTGAGTTCCTAATAGCTGTATTCTCAGCAACTGTTCCTAAGCCACTGGGACTAGTCCTTTGGGCTAGTATTATGCATTTCACCTTGGCCTCTGTGCTTCCATACTGTTTGCATGGACTTTCTTGGCCTGTTAAATTATATTTTTTAATGTCTAAGTTGTGATTCAATGAAGCATAATGGCAAGATATAATAATAAACATATAATGTCATAAAGGTTTTCCCAGGTGGTGCTAGTGGTAAAAAACCTGACTGCCAGTGCAATAGACTTAAGAGACATGTGTTTGATCCCTAGGTTGGGAAGATCCCCTGGAGGAGGGCATGGCGACCCACTGAAGTATTCTTGCCTGGAGAATCGCACAGACAGAGAAGCCTGGCAGGCTCCATAGGGTCGCAAAGAGTCGCACACAAATGAAGCAACTGAGCATGCGTGCAATGTCATAAAGGCCTGGAAATCTGTGCAGATAGTGAACCTGTTAATCTGTGAGCATGATAATTTTCTAAGACAGAAACCTCCTCCCCTGATCTTCTAAACAAAGGTGTTTACAAAATAAGAAGAGCACATCTGACAAATTAATATTATGTATCTGGACTCCTCATGTCACTGAGTTGTTCTTTCAGAAAGTTTATCAGTTCCTCAAAGTTTTACCATCATGAGAAAAGCAATGATGATCTCATTTTTAACAGAATAAATACAAAATAATATTTTAAAGTGTGAAGTTAGTGAATTGTTGAATAAAGAAAATGAATAAATCACAAATAATATTTTGCTATAGAAACACAAGCCATACTATCACAGAAAGTCCTATAAAACCAGACTCTATGTTTATCACAGATGCTCTGAGAGAAAAAGCACAACTGTTTTTCTCTGTTGAAATTCCTTTATTCACTGTTAGATATTATATAATATTAATGACATACCATGTGGAAGAGCAGTGACCAATGTGTTAGTGTTTTTGCTGATTCTGTTCCATACTTGAGTCAATCCATGGTGTACCAGTGGCACACATGAGAGGTCAACAGAGAATTCATACTATAAAAGAAGATATTTGTCATTGTCATGTGTTAAATTTGTGATTATTTTGTAGGAGGAAATACGTCGGCACAAGGTACACAAGGTGGTCAGTATGAGTAGGTAAAGGTTTTACTTGAATGCCAGATCCAACACTTCTTCATTCTCCAAAGCAGCTGGTGGTTAATAATTTGCCTCCTGCTCCTAATTTACTGTTCAAAGGAAAAGTGAAATTTGGGGATGTGATCAAATCATAGTCACCAGCACCTTGGCAGTCTTCTACATTTAGAAAAAGTGGAGAGGGCAGGGCATATATTGTAGTATGTTGCTTTGCAGCACTGAGTATATGACAGCTGAAAGAAAAGGCACTTACAAGGTCTTTGACATTAAAAATGAGTTAAACTATTTTCATTTTGATATTGATAATGTCAGTAGCAGGATCAAGTCGTTTATTTTTGGAACACATTGAGTACCTTGACTTACTCTAGGTCAAGATGTTATGATTCTTTACATTAAGAAAAATATTTTATATGACATTTTATGGATGAACATAAGAACACAATCTCAAGTGATAGTTACTGAAGCAATATAGATTTTTATACGTTGTCACTTAAAGGAGTCCGATAGCTTCATGAAATCATGAGGGATCTAGATTTACAAATGATTCAGTTCCCCTTTCTCTGGGATATAGGACACATACTAATGGCTGCTGGCGCTCCAGCCACCAAAGTCCCTGCAGGCTGACAGCAAGAGGATGAACATGAAGGAAAGCACGCATAGTACACAGCACCTCTTTCCCTTCACCAAGTAGAACTTATTCATATAGCCACTGCTAGGAGCCTGGAACACTCAAGAATGACTGTCTTTTTATCTGGGAGGCAGTGTGCTTATCTAAAAGTTCAGGATCTGTTATCAAGAAGGGAAAAGTGGGTATTGCAAGGCAATTGGTTGTTTTAAAATGTAAACTTTATTGTTTCTCAGGTATGGTTAGACCATCAGATCAGGAAGCAATTGTCACTAAAAAGATAGTTTATTATACTCATAGATCCTAAGATGTGGGGCATGACATGCTATGCGGTGAGTAGGGGAACACGTGGGGAAGTAGCAGGAGGCAGAGGGAGAAGGGAAAATGTGGAAAATAATCTTTAGCATGGTATCTCTGGGAAAGAATGAGCAAGACAGAGTAATAGACTGGTTTGAATAATTTCAGCAGACTCTGGGGGCAAAAGTACTGTCTTTAATTGTCTGGTGCCTAGTTCTAGGGTGATTAGGGAAAAGCATGAGTGTGACAGCCCCAGAAAGAAGGTGGTTGTGATGTGAGTTCTGTGTTGGTTGACTTGCATAAAAAAGATATGCTCATAGGTGAGTAGTTTACTATCTCTGGGAGCTGGATAACTCTGGGAGGCACAGTTCTTCCAGGGTCAGGAAGGCCTCAGATGTCAAAGCATCAGAAATACAGAAAATAAAAGGCAAAATAGATACACTGGCAGTCTCTGTCATGGATAGGAAATCAGGATATTGTGAGATGGCTCAAGCATCAACATTTCCCCAGTATTTTATGTTGTTTTTTTTTCTAATTTTGCTGGAGAACTAAAGCAATGAATATTTTAAAACCATATCCAAATGCTAAAAAAATGAAGAAGCACTTCCTAAAGTCAATGAAATTAGTGCCTAGATTAAGAATCCATTTGCTATGATCACTCTGCTGAAACTTCTAACCTCTGTCTTTAGAGTGTTACATGCTCTGTAGCCAAAATCAGATAAAGCACTGAAACTAGGGCCCACTGAGAAATATCTCCTCTTTTCTGGGTCCATTTTTAATCTTGATGCTTAGCCATAATCAAGCACTTACTCTCACTTATACGAGCTATTTATGTGTTGTTAGTTTTTTTTCTAATTTGGTAGAAATAGATGACCAGTAAGAGATATTGCCTATGCAAGGAAGTCTTTTGCATCATTCAAGACATCAGTTGTCTCATTAGACTGAAAAATATCACCTGAAAAGATTAGGGGACATGATGGTTGCTAGGGGACACCCATCTCACACATAGGAAATTTCCTGTGGGTTTCAGCTGTGCCAGGGTTAGGGGGTGTGACTTTTTCCTGACCACACAGAGCATCCAGCCCTCAGCCCTCTGTTTAGAGGTCCCTGTAAGTGTCCAGAGCCTTTGGGCAGAGTGTGGAGGATGTGGTGATAGATCCACACCCGAAGGTCCTCATCCTCACTACCCCTTCTAGTCGTCCCCTTGCTCCCTTGTGGTCAGTGGTGTGCCGGCGCCAGCTCCTGCTGGATCACAAGAGTCAACTGAGTTCACTTTTTCCTAACTCTGCGCTAAATGAGTTGAGAGCAATCACAACAGAAATGTGTACATCATAGCAAACACTTGTAAATCAGGGCTTTCCTTTCCTTCGCTCCCTTTTCTGAAGCATGCGTGTGTGGCCTAAGCAGGCTAAATCACTTCAGTTGTGTCCAATTCTGTGACCCTCCGAACTGTAGCCTGCCAGGCTCCTCTGTCCATGGGATTCTCCAGGCAAGAATACTGGTCTGGGCTGCCATGCCCTTCTCCAGGGGATCTTCCTGACCCAGGGATGGGACCCACATTCTTATGTCTCCTGTATTGGCAAGCAGATATTTTTACCACTAGTGCCACCTGGGAAGACCACTGGTTGTGAAACAATTATCAGGACAATGCTGCTTGCAATGTAAGAAAGTGTGTTACCACTTTTCCCCGCGGAGACTTTGTTCTCCAAGCATTTTCTTCCTTTCTGGTTGCTAGCCATCTTCATGCGACTTTCAGGAGAATCTTCTTCACTGATCTTTCAACTCATCAGTTACCAGTTTACAGTTAAATTCATTGCAAACAATTACTTTCTAACTTTTTTTTTTAATTATAATACTGAGGGCTGATGACTATGGTGAAAACTATTGTAGCCTTTGGAAACATTTTTGGAAGCATTAAAAAAAAGCTGAAATATAACCCAGTGACCTAACATTGCACTTTAGGCGTATCTGAAACTAATTTGAAATATAAAAGAAATAATCTTCCACTCATACATGTCCTTAATTAGTAGAAGATTAAAAAAAAAAAACAAAACCTAAAAACATCTCTACAACACCAAGCAGACTGTGTGCTATTGGATGGTAAGAACAGTCAGCCTGAGGCACTATCAGTGACTTAATTATAAAAAAAAAAAAAAATTAAATCGGGTTCACTAAGTCAAGAAAGTGTGTCTTACATACTTTGGAAAAACATTTGGGAAAGTTTTTCTGATTAGCGCTCAATTAAACCAGGAAATTAAATTACCCGGAACACTTGATTAATTGAAGACTTTCTTAATTGAGATTTTCTTGCAATCACATTTAAAACAAGAAGCTCTGCAGAATCTTTAGTGTAGGGCTGTTTCTGCTGTTAGACAGAAAAATAACAGTGTCAAAGCCTGACTCTCTGCTCTATACCGTGATTGGGGGCAAACGAACACCTTCATTTCCTCAGCTGAAACTGGGAGCAATATCTTTTAGGACTAAATGAAATCCAAGGGGCAAAAGACTTGGAATAATGTTCTCACATAGTAAATACTCAAAATGTCACAGCAATGATCGTCTCAATCAATGAGAGCTGTTCCCAGGCAGGGTACATGAGAGAGCATCTCACTTCTTATCTTGAATTCTACCTTCAATCTTGAATTACTTTCCTCTGTCTTCCCCTTTCTTTCATTGATTGTAAGACCATGCTTTCCACGAATCAACTAGAATTGGACCAAAATATGTGGTGCTCTGAATTAGTGTTCTTCTAGGTTAAATATATACTGCTTCCTTTCACACGCTCTCTCTCTCCCCTCTTTTAAAATCCTCTGTTGCTTTCATTCACACACAACTCAAAATAGCTGCTTTCAGGAAGTGCTAAATATAGGTACTCTGAAAGAGCGAGTTTTATCCTTCCTTTCAAGATCCTGTTCCCTTTGAGTTCTCTGAGAAGAAGTTTTCCTGGGGAATTGGGGAGGAATTTGCTTCCATTTCCTCATGTAAACCCCAGAGTCCCCTCCTGATGCCTTGGGGCCTCCTCCTCCAGCTTCCAGGCCAACTGAGGTCCGTGGACACCTTGCTGAGGGTCAGGGTCTTTGTGATAGCTTGCCAGCCTCCCCACACAGCATTAGTAGAGGGCTGCGAGGAGCTCGGCTGTCCTTCTTCTGAGGGCCTATACTTAGTTGTGTATAAGGGAAGCCTTAATGACAATGACTAGAGCTTCCTCAATACTGGCTTGATTACTAAGATCTTCCTCTTGGTAACCAGGAAGCTTGAAGGGATGCATTGCAGGGGTCCTCGGATTTCTCTAGATGCCTCCATTTTGGTTTCACGAAAGATAGCTGCTACATCACCAAGAACTGGGCCACATCCCATGCAGCAAGCAAGAGGAAGGGCAAAGGGAAAGCAAGGGTGCCAAGGCAGCTGCATTTTAATGGAGCTTTCTGGAATCCCTACCTCACAGCCTTAGCTAGAATTTCACAGCCAGCAATGTCTTCCTTCCACAAAGGAAGCAAGAATGTTACTCATAGACCTGGCCACTCACAGTGAAGTTGGCATTCTGTTAGGAAAGGAGAGAAGACACACCTGCCCTGTCCTTTTATTATTTATACTGTCACCTTGCACAACTCTATTTGTCAGTTAGACACTCTGAACAGTAGGATTAAAGGTGACTGAATATAGAAAACAACATCATTCCTAGCCTGGTTTTGTTACCATTCTTGTCAAAATGTCTCTACCAAAAATTTTTAAGACACACCACAAACACCCACCCAACACACACACACACACACACACACACACACACACACACACACTACTACCAGAAAAACCATAGCTTTGACTAAATGGATCTTTGTTGTCAAAGTAATATCTTTGATTTTTAATAGTCATGTATGGATGTGAGAGTTGGACTATAAAGAAAGCTGAGAACCGAAGAATTGATACTTTTGGACTGTGGTGTTGGAGAAAACTCTTGAGAGTCCCTTGGACTACAAGGAGATCCAACCAGTGCATCCTAAGGAAATCAGACCTGAATATTCATTGGAAGGACCGATGCTGAAGTTGAAATTCCAATACTTTGGCCACCTGAGACAAAGAACTGACTCATTTGAAAAGATCCTGATTCTGGGAAAGATTGAAGGAGGAGAAGGGGTTGACAGAGGATGAGATGGTTGGATGGCATCACTGACTCGATGGTCATGAGTTTGAGTAAACTCCAGGAGCTGGTGATGGACAGGGAGGCCTGGCATGCTGCAGTCCATGGGGTTACAAAGAGTCGGA
This sequence comes from Neotragus moschatus, assembly GCA_006410615.1. Classification (NCBI taxonomy): domain Eukaryota; kingdom Metazoa; phylum Chordata; class Mammalia; order Artiodactyla; family Bovidae; genus Neotragus; species Neotragus moschatus. The sequence continues at coordinate 2,841,908 of SJYA01001417.1, forward strand.
CACAACTAAGTGACTAAACTAAACTGAGCTGAACTAGGTTGATCATAGGTTTTCTTCCAAGGAGCAAGAATCTTTTAATTTCATGGCTGCAGTCACCATCTACAGTGATTTCAGAGACCCCCCCCCCCCAAAAANTGCAGTCCATGGGGTTACAAAGAGTCGGACACAACTAAGTGACTAAACTAAACTGAGCTGAACTAGGTTGGTCATAGGTTTTCTTCCAAGGAGCAAGAATCTTTTAATTTTATGGCTGCAGTCACCATCTACAGTGATTTCAGAGACACCCCCCCCCCAAAAAAAATAAAGGTTCTCAGTGTTTCCATTTTTCCCCATCTATTTGCCATGAAATGATGGGACCAGATGCCATGATCTTAATTTTCTGAATATTGAATTTTAAGCCAACTTTTTCACTCTCCTCTTTCACTTTCATCAAGAGGCTCTTTAGTTCTTCTTCACTTTCTGCCATAAGGGTGGTGTCATCTGCATATCTGAGGTTATTGATATTTCTCTCAGCCATCTTGATTCCAGCTTGTACTTCATCCAGNTTTGAAAAAAAAAAAAAAAAGAGGTTGGTGAGCCTCTGGGTAGTGATTTACACCATTTGTATTTTAATGTTACTTAAAATGTGAAATGGGACTTCCCATGTGGCATTAATGATAAAGAACCCACCTGCCAATGCAAGAGACATAAGAGATATGGATTAGATCCCTGGGTCTGGAAGATCCCCCAGAGGCATGGCAATGCACTCCAGTATTCTCACCTGGAGAATCCTATGGAGAGAGGAGCCTGGTCGGCTACAGTCCATAGGCTTACAGAGAGTCGGACACGACTGAAGTGACTGAGCACTGCACGTGAGCAATATGTAAAGCACAGAATCTGGTTGAACTTTTTCTCTTTCATGCATTTTTAAAACAAAAACAAAATTTCAGTGCAATTTCAAGTAAAACTATCAACTTTTGCAATCAATTACAATCATATTAGCATAATCGTAATGGGACTTGGGTATTTTCCTCAGTGGCTGCTCACAGATGCACGCGGCAGCCATGGCTCTGCTTCTGCAGTGTGAAAGTCTGCAGCCGACTGTGTGGGACGCTGGCTCAGGTCTCCCATCATTCTTTTCTTTTCAAGTCATTGCAAAAATTTTTATTTCATGCTGCCCTAGATGTCATTTGGCCTCCATTTCTTTGCCACCAATGATAACGTTAATTTCCCTTGGTACTGAAGGTATCACAGATAAACTGGAGTTTCCAGGCAGGATGACATCTCAGGTGATCTTCCTATGTTTGCTGATCATGGCAACAATCAACTCCTTCTACTTCCCTTTCTACTTTCTCATCAATTTTTGCCTCTGGATACTTCCTGAAATAAGAAATTTCCTAAGAAAATATGAAAACCAGAAAAAGCAAAACTTTTTGTAATGGTTTGATTAGTATCTCAGGCAAGTCCTATTATCTACCTAGAATAGGGGTGAAGAGGGTGAAGGAGAAGATTGAGTGGCATATAAATGTTTCTCATATTTTTAAGAGAATTAAACAGCTTAATCAGGTGTCTCCATGCTTTTGGCCTTGGGCTTTAGTCTGTCATCATTATTGAGTATGAAATCTGTTTAGAGCACTGCAGTAAGTAAGATGGGAAAAGGAAAAGCTGGTTCTCTCATCAACAGCAAAGACTAGGGAGAAATTGGCACGTTGGAAAACCTGGAGCAAGGTAATGCAGAAATGAGTTTACCATCTCTTGATGGAAGTACATTTTTGTGATTTTGCTATATAATATAACATCAGAATTTCTTCACACAATTTCTTAAGAAATTAATGACCACACACTATCCCAGCATTCCTCTTTGGTAGAGAGTCTGCACTAAAATGCAGTGGGGATGAGAGTTTTGTCAAATATCCAGAGAAGAAAACGAATCAGCTCCATAGATCAACATATATTTGAAAGGACACTTTAGGACTTGAGGAATGTGTTTATCAATCATTTTCTTAGGAATGACACCCAGCTACAAACAAAACTCTGATCCATAAAATTGCTATACTGTTAGTGATAACAGCTGGAAGGTAGGTCAAATCATGTTTTTTCTTGACAGTTCAGTTCAGTTCAGTCGCTCAGTTGTGGCCGACTCTTTGAGACCCCCATGAATCGCAGCACGCCAGGCCTCCCTGTCCATCACCAACTCCCGGAGATCACTCAGACTCACATCCATCGAGTCAGTGATGCCATTCAGCCATCTCATCCTCGGTCGTCCCCTTCTCCTCCTGCCCCCAATCCCTCCCAGCATCAGAGTCTTATCCAGTGAGTCAACTCTTCACATGAGGTGGCCAAATTATTGGAGTTTCAGCTTCAACATCAGTCCTTCCGATGAACACTCAGGGCTGATCTCCTTCAGAATGGACTGGTTGGATCTTCTTGCAGTCCAAGGGACTCTCAAGAGTCTTCTCCAACATAGACTGATTAAAAATTAAAGAGAAAATTAAAAAAATAAAGCAATGGAGAAAGGTAGGGGAAATGTGGGCAGTATTTCAGAATCGCTTGCATGCAACATAGGCTATCCTGACTAATACTATTGGGAAGTTCAGTTCTTCAAAACTTCTGAAGAAGGAGCAACGCCAGTTACCCAGGGCAATTTCACTGCTTTTTAGAGGAGACCCTCTACCCAGCCAGAATAGTGGATTGGTGGGCAATCTTTAGTTCCATTTCCCAGCTATCTTCTTCCTTGCTGGCTTCTTTTCTCTGGGGATGGGGAAAAACTATATTTCCTAGCCCCTTTAAAGCTTGGTAGAAACAGATGACTAATTCTGCCCNAGGAGCAACGCCAGTTACCCAGGGCAATTTCACTGCTTTTTAGAGGAGACCCTCTACCCAGCCAGAATAGTGGATTGGTGGGCAATCTTTAGTTCCATTTCCCAGCTATCTTCTTCCTTGCTGGCTTCTTTTCTCTGGGGATGGGGAAAAACTATATTTCCTAGCCCCTTTAAAGCTTGGTAGAAACAGATGACTAATTCTGCCCCATGGGTTGTAAATAGAAATAATGTATGTTACTTTTATTCCAGAGATCCTAATTGCCTGTCTCAAACCCTCCAGAGCTCTAATTTATGGCTGCTTTAACATCCTAGATCCTATCAGAAGACATGCCCAAGCTAAGAGACAGAAGATATGCAGGAGGATGAGAAATAAACCTTTGTTGCTTCAAGGCACTGAGATTAGGGAGCAGTGAAATTGACCTGGGTAACTGGCACTGCTCCTTCTGTTGGTAGATCTACAGTTTGTCCTGAGATTATGCACTTACAAAGGAGGATGCAAAACCCTCTGTACTGGTGTTTGGAAATAATATCGTGTGCCACATGGGGAAATGGTGTCTGCCTACCCTATCTCCCTATCGTTTTGGTTTACATTTACCGGTTATTTTGTTCAAGTTATTTTCAATTCCATGCACTATCCACATGACTGTGGATTTAGACAAAGGCCACTGTCTCAGAGGAGCTTGCTGAAGATGGTCTTCTGGGCAAGATTTTGGAGGCAAGAATAGCTCTTTCAAGATTCAGGAATGGTATCTTAATTTCCCATAAATGAAAGTACTAGCTACAGTGGGAAAGGTGAAGTAAGTGGTTTTAATGAGGCTTCAAGGAGCAGACGATGTTGGAGCAGAATTTAAGGCCTCTTACTATCAGTTGACAGTGAATCTTAGATATTCGAAGTTGTTTCCATGACAATTAGTTGTAGGAAGTTGGGATCATTTTTCAAAAGAGATTCTAGATCATATAAAGGAATAGAGACATACTTAGCCTCCAAGTTCTCTAATTCTACAGGAGAACATAATTTTAGATGGCATTTGCAATTATTTACATAATACATGCTTTATTATGCGCTCTGAAGAAAAAACATGAATGTCATTGGCAACCATGGAAACACTGGCAAAATCTGACAATAGTAGTATTTCTGTCTCTTCCTCTCTCCATAGCATAAAGAAGTTAAAAAAAAAAAAAAGGAAATGAAAACTAAACAGATATAAACTAGAGAGAAATGGAAATATTTATCTAAAACAAGATAATTGTATTTGTGATGCATTATATTTGTATATAGTCTTTTTCTGTACAAGCCCCCAAAATACAATGAACCATGGAAATCATGCTCATGTGCTTTGTAAACATAAATCCCACCATACTGAAAGAACAAATAAATACCTAGATACACTGAAGTACCAAAATAATCTGCTCACCTTGAAAGAGGATAGAATGAACTGACATGACCATCAACTTCTGAAGAAAATTTCTGTGTTCATCATAGCTCCTATGGAAGGTAGCTCTCATTGTATGTGGTAGAATTTGATTAGTTCCTTGAAAAATGTTGAAATTGTGGGTAATTAATCAAGTCCATTTCACCTGGCTTTACCAGTCAAGGTCATTTGAAGACTTGCATGTTCTCTAAGCTGCACAGAGCCTAAATAATAAGATATTTGCCTGAGTTGTTTCAAGTGGAGTCCAGTTTAAGCTGAACTGGTTGGCACTTGATAGGCCACCAGCACGATTCTACTGGCCACATGTGAGTGTCTACTGGCTCTGTGACCTTGTGAACATACAGAGGCCTGAGTTTAGTTAATGCTTGCACAAAAAGATAGTTATTTGCACCTTTTTCCAATCACCATGCCTCATGTTCCCTATGCCTTAGGCCACTCTTTTCCTTTATTCCTTATCCCATAAATACCCTTGTGTCAGGGGAGGCAGACTTGAGACTCATTCTCCTGTCTCCTTGCTTGACTTCCTTGCAAATAAACCCTGGTCTTTGCTGCAAACCTAGGCATCTCAGAGTTTGGCTTGCTTCCTATTGGACAAAGCAAACCTGGTTTGGTAACTATGTGATATGTATGATAAAATTTGGATTATAATCTGTAGCACATGGCTGCAAAGGTGAAAATAGGCAAAAATAGGCCCCTCAAAAAAAGGAAGAGTGGTTGTTTGTGAGCTTTGAATCTTCTCCAAATTCTGTGGGTNTTGCTTGACTTCCTTGCAAATAAACCCTGGTCTTTGCTGCAAACCTAGGCATCTCAGAGTTTGGCTTGCTTCCTATTGGACAAAGCAAACCTGGTTTGGTAACCATGTGATATGTATGATAAAATTTGGATTATAATCTGTAGCACATGGCTGCAAAGGTGAAAAGCAAACTCAAGCTATAGTCGTTAGGAATTTTCTATGGCAAGTGAAAATCACCTTTAGACTTTATAGGTAAAAAGCTTTTCTTTTATAGCACTCATCATGAATGTCTAAGTTTTCTGTTGGAGAAGTTAGTGGTAAATTAAAAAAGAACAGCAACACATTGCAAAAATAGGCCCCTCAAAAAAAGGAAGAGTGGTTGTTTGTGAGCTTTGAATCTTTTCCAGATTCTGTGGATCTGAAACAGGAGGCAAGGGAGCAGGGCACAGCCTTTAAAAGAATGTCATAGCCCTAGAATGTGATGAAAACTAGTTAGAACCAAATAGATCCAAGATGGAGGATGAGTTGACTTCCTCTAGACCTTGAACCTCAGTATACATTCACTGTAACACATCATCATGCTATATGACACATTCCCAGGCACCATGACAGTCCCAGGGGGAGGGTGTTTCTGTCTAAATAAACCCACTTCTTCTTACTTTGTCACTCACTGAATTCTTTCTGTGATAAGACTTTAAGAGCCTGAGCTTCAGTGAGTCCAGAAACTAAATGTGTCATCTCAGTTAAAAGACCGTGGGTTCAACTCCCAATCTGAGTTACATGCTTCTAGATCTAATAGACAACCAATCGCTNGAAACAGGAGGCAAGGGAGCAGGGCACAGCCTTTAAAAGAATGTCATAGCCCTAGAATGTGATGAAAACTAGTTAGAACCAAATAGATCCAAGATGGAGGATGAGTTGACTTCCTCTAGACCTTGAACCTCAGTATACATTCACTGTAACACATCATCATGCTATATGACACATTCCCAGGCACCATGACAGTCCCAGGGGGAGGGTGTTTCTGTCTAAATAAACCCACTTCTTCTCACTTTGTCACTCATTGAATTCTTTCTGTGATAAGACTTTAAGAGCCTGAGCTTCAGTGAGTCCTGAAACTACATGTGTCATCTCAGTTAAAAGACCTTGGGTTCAACTCCCAATCTGAGTTACATGCTTCTAGATCTAATAGACAACCAATCGCTTCTGTCCCATTCTATACCATGTTTGAGTGGAGAAACCCAAGGGTTAGCACAGATGATGGAGAAGGCGCCAAGAGTTGGACACGACTGACCGACTTCACTTTCACTTTTCACTTTCATGCATTGGAGAAGGAAATGGCAATCCACCCCAGCGTTCTTGCCTGGAGAATCCCAGGGAAGGGGGTGCCTGGTGAGCTGCCGTCTATGGGGTCGCACAGAGTCGGACACACTGAAGCGACTTAGCAGCAGCACAGACGATGTCCTACAAGAAAAAAAAAAAAAAGATGTGTGGGTCTGGGCTCCTGTGATCAGAGAGGAGAGTCGGAATTTGTGTGGGAGAGGTGACTGTTACCCTGAGGCCTAAACAGAGACAGAAGACTGAGAAGAGCCTTCAGTTCTGGACAATAGCACCTGTAAACACAGTTCCCCGGTGAAACTGATTAGTACCAGCTTAACAAGGTGGGTGGGGCTTACCACATGGTGCTAGTGGTAAAGAACTGCCTGCCAATACAGGAGACACAAAAAATGTGAGTTTGACACCTGGGTCATAAAGATCCCCTGGAGTAGGAAGTGCCATTCCATTCCAGTATTCTTGCCTGGAGAATTCCCTGGACAGAGAAGCCTGGCAGGCTACAGTTCATGGGACCACAAAGAATCAGATGCAACTGAGCACACAAAAAGGTGGATACCATGTAAGTAAAATGTTTTCCTTTTATAGTTTAAATCCTATTGTTTATGTTATACATATTAATATATTAATCCTATATTCCTAGTTTATCCCCCACCCCCTTCCCCTTTGGTAACCCTAAGTTCTTTTTTTTCCCCTTCTAAACCTATGAGTCTGTTTCTGTTTAGTAAATAAATCCATTTGGATTATTTTTTAGATTCCACATGTAAGTAATATCATGTATCTGCCTTTATCTGACTTTACTTAATATGATAATTTGTAGGTCCATCTTTGTTGCTGCAAATGGCAATATTCCATTCTTTTTTATAGTTAAGCAATATTCCATTATATGTACCTTATCTTCTTTATCCATTCATCTTTCATGGATATTTCGCTTCCTTCCATGTCTCGTCTATTGTAATTAGTGCTACTATGAACACTGAAGTGCATGTATCTTTTTGAATTAGAGTTCTCTCCAGATATATGCCCAGGAGTAGAATTGCAAGATCATATGGCAGTCCTATTTTTAGTGTTTTTAAGGAATCCCCACACTGTTTTCCATAGTGACTGCACCAATTTACATTCCCCTGACAGTATAGGAGGGTACCCTTTTCTCTACTCTCTCTAGTATTTATTATTTGTAGATATTTTGATAATAGCCATTCTGACTGGTTTGAGGTGCTACCTCATTGCAGTTTTGATTTGCATTTATCTAAACTGCAGTACTTTGGCCACCTCATGCAAAGAGTTGACTCATTGGAAAAGACTCTGATGCTGGGAGATATTGGAGGCAGGAGGAAAAGGGGACAACAGAGGATGAGATGGCTGCATAGCATCATTGACTCGATGGACGTGAGTTTGAGTGAACTCCAGGAGTTGGTGATGGACAGGGAGGCCTGGTGTGCTGCAATTCATGGGGTCGCAAAGAGTCGGACATGACTGAGCGACTAAACTGAATTGAACTGAACTGAATAATCTCTGTAGTCATATATGCAGAGTATATCATGCAAAATGCTGGGCTGAATGAATCACAAGCTAGAATCAAGATTCTTGGGAGAAATATCAACAACTTCAGATATGCAGATGATATCACTCTAATGGCAGAAAATGAAGAGGAACTGAAGAGTCTCTTGATGAGAGTGAAAGAGGAGAGTGAAAAACCTGGCCTAAAACTCAGTATTCAAAAAACTAAGATCATGGCATCCTGTCCCATCACTTCATGGCAACTAGATGGGGAAAAAGTGGAATCAATGACAGATTTTATCTTCTTAGGCTCCAATATCATTGCTTATGGTGACTGAAGCCATGAAATTAAAAGACACTTACTCCTTGGAAGGAAAGCTATGACAAACCTAGACAACATATTAAAAAGCAGAGGCATTACTTTACTGACAAAATACGTCTAGTCAAAGCTATGGTTTCTCCAGTAGCCATGTGCGGATGTGAGAGTTGGACCATAAAGAAGACTGAATGCTCAAGAATTGATGCTTTCAATTTGTGACGCTGGAGAAAACTCTTGAGAGTCTCTTGAACTGCAGGGAGGTCAAACCAGTCAATCCTAACAGAAATCAACCCTGAATATTCATTGGAAGAACTGATGTTGAAGTTAAAACTTCAATAGTTGGGCCACCAGATGCAAAGAATCAACTCAATGGGAAAGACCCTGATGCTGGAAAAGACTGAAAGCAGAAGGAGAAGGGGATGATAGAGGAGAAGATGGCTGGATGGCATCACTGACTCAATGGACATGAGTTTGAGAAAACTCCAGGAGATAAGGAAGGACATGAGGCTGCAGAGTCATAAATGACTTAGCAACTGAACACAGCAATAATCAGCAATGTTGAGCAAATTTTAATATGCCTATTGACCATCTGTATGTCTTCTTTACTAGTATGTGAGATGAGTGCAATTGTGCAGTAGTTTGAGCATTCTTTGGCATTGCCTTTCTTTGGGATTGGAATAAAAACTGACCTTTTCCAGTCCTGTGGCCACTGCTGAGTTTTCCAAATTTGCTGGCATATAGAGTGCAGCACTTTCACAGCAGCATATNTTAATATCTTCTGCTTCTGTTAGGTCCATACCATTTCTGTCCCTTATCGAGCACATCTTTGCATGAAATATTCCCTTGGTATCTTTAATTTTCTTGAAGAGATCTCTAGTCTTTCATTTGCCTTTAATTAATTTACTACAGATATTTTAAATTTTCAATTTATGATATAGTTGTATATCTGAAGGCAAGTATTTTGTGTCATAATATAGAGACGTTTTATGTGGTTTTGTGATGGGTCTTTATCATTTAGTACTTCTTTTGAACAGTACTTTAATGTTATCACCCAAAAACACATTAGGAATAGAAAAAAAAAATGGAAAAGTTAATTTTGCTGTTTGTTTGATTGAATTTGAGATAATAATGGTCTGTAAGGAGAACAATGATATAAGGGACCTCCAAGAAGTATTGACTCAGTTTGGGAACTCTATTTATTCATAATGGGTCTGTTTTCCTACATGCTAAGCTATAGCTGGCAGCCTCAGAGTGGCTCTCATGACCCATGTCCTGAAATTCACCCCTCTCTGTCTAGGAGATAGACACAGTGACTTGCTTCTAACCAACAGAATCAGGCAAAAGTGATGAGATGTTACTTCTGTGAGGAGGTTATAGAAGACTGTAACCTCCATCTCTTGTGACTTTTTCATTTTCTTGCACTGATGAACCCAGGCTGAATGTCCTAAGGAGATACCCACATGGTAAGTAACTGAGAGATGCTGCTTCGAAACAATAGGCTGTGACTAACTGAATCCTGCCAACAACCACACAAATGGGTGTAGGAGCACAACTTTCCCCAGTGAGTCTTAAACTGATGGTAGCCCCAACCAGCACCTTGACTGCAGCTTTATGAGGAACCCCGAGCCAGAGCTGGGCTGCTATTGGGTCTCTGAGTCACAGAAATGGAGAAATAATCAATGCTATAGTTTCACTCCATTAAATTTTGGAGTAATTTTCTATGCAGCTACAAATAACTAATACTATAATAGTTAATTGCTGGTGTTGCTAAGTCACTTCAGTTGTGTCCGATCCCATAGATGGCAGCCCACCAGACTCCCCNCCGAGCCAGAGCTGGGCTGCTATTGGGTCTCTGAGTCACAGAAATGGAGAAATAATCAATGCTATAGTTTCACTCCATTAAATTTTGGAGTAATTTTCTATGCAGCTACAAATAACTAATACTATAATAGTTAATTGCTGGTGTTGCTAAGTCACTTCAGTTGTGTCCGATCCCATAGATGGCAGCCCACCAGACTCCCCCATCTCTGGGATTCTCCAGGCAAGAACACTGGAGTGTTGCCATTTCCTTCTCCAGTGCATGAAAGTGAAAAGTGAAAGTGAAGTCACTCAGCTGTGTCTGACTCTTAGCGACCCCACGGACTGCAGCCCACCAGGCTCCTCCGTCCATGGGGTTTTCCAGGTGAGAGCACTGGAGGGGCTGCCGTCGCCTTCTCCGAGTTAATTGCCAATTGAGCACATATTCTACAATGCATAGATCTGTCTTAAGTTCATGTGTGTTTTCTCCAAACAATATTTTTTATCTTAATAAGAGATATCTTTTTTCTTAATAAAAAAGAAAATATTATTTATGTATGACAGTGTTTTTTAAAGTGGACAATAGTATAAACCCCAAAATATCTTTGTGCTTCACTGCCATAGTTGTGGAGTACACAGTTAGTCTTGAAAAGATGGGTCTGTGATTTACTTCTATAATTTTGAAAAGGTTTAGTCTTGGTTGCTCAGTTCAGACTGGCATAGTTAGATTCTATGGTATACTTACAAGGGTGATGAAAAGAGCCCTCTACCCACTGGTTTTAAAATGAGATGACTTCATTTTTTCTGGGGATCTTGAATCTAAGCAACTATGACTAACATCTGTAATCAGGTTAATAATGCCGTGTAAGTCCTTCCCTTAGAAACCTCCAATTGCTACCTGCAGCAAAAAAATAAAAAATAAAACAAAACCCATTAAGAACAAAAGGCTGCATAATTTGAGAATGTGCTATAAAGCTTAAATGAGTTTCTCTTTATGATAATATCTGCCTTGTATACTGAATAATATCTTTGGACCCCGTGAGTGCTAGAAAGCAAATATTGTAAAAAACCTAAGCACTGTGTCCAATGCTCACAGTGGGAAACTACCAACTATCAATTTAATTACAGCTTTATTACTTACCATTCAATTTAGTTCCTACAGAGTGTATGTTCCTTCAGGGAATACAAAAAATCATGTTCTAATTAAAGTATAATTATATATCAAGGACAGAAGGACAGGAATCATTTTACTTGTATATTTACATCAGAATGGACATGAAGATCCTCCACTCTCAAAACCGACACCTGATAATCTTACAATACATATGATATTTCTACTGAAATATAGGCTTTTATAAAATGCTTTTACTTTAAGCTAATGATAATTATATCTCAAAAGATGCAAAGTGATTGTGTGTAAGATTTATACTGATTTCAAGACATTTACATTTTTCACGGGAATGGATACTTTTAGGTTTATCTCTTTTTGTTTTGTTAAGTACAGTCTCACAATGTAATTCAGTTAGTAACATACACAGTTTACCATGAAGGCCCAGCAATTTTGTTTCTACCTTTTTGTTTCCTTGTATCCATACAATCTTAAGTTACTCTGAGCATCTCTCAGAGTTTTTGCATTCTCTTATGCCTACCTATGATTTCTACTTTCCTGTGTTGTGCTGTGTTGTGCTAAGTTGCTTCAGTTGTATTCGACTCTTTGTGACCCTATGGACCACAGCCTGCCAGGATGTTCTGCATTCTCCAGGCAAGAATACTGAAGTAGGTTGCTGTGCCCTCCTCCAGGGGATTTCCTGACCCAAGGATCAAACCCATGCCTCTTACGTCTCCTGCATTGGCAGGCAGGTTTTTTTTTTTTTTTTTAACCACTAGAGCAACCGGGGAAGCCCCTTCTGCTTTCCTAACCAGTCCTAATATTTATTGATGTATTCTTATTTTTATCTTATGCAGTATGGTATCTTTCTGGTTTACTCCATTTTTTTTTTTGCTGCCATGCTTTCAGCTGTTGTTTGGTATCTAATGAATAAATACATTGAGAACAACAGAGAGAATTTTGGAATCAAGAATGAGACAAGATGTCAGCACTTATTCATGCAGCCTGTGCCGGAGGAAGCCCTAGATTCTGTGTACTTTTGCACTTTCATTGATTAGATCGGTATTGAATTTAAGCTTATCTTAGTTTTTAAATGATCACCAACTGCATGGATATTAAAGTGTCAGAAGACAGGACACAACTCTGTGAAAGAAAATGATTATAAATGGACAGAGTTTCTATAGGACTTGTGTCTGCCTAGAGAATCACGAAAATACAGTGACCGCTGTCACACTCTCAAATATCTTGGTGAGAATGAAGCATAAGCAAAGACTCCTGCCATTTTACTCATTTCTCACCTCTGTTGAAGAAACGTTCAACACTGCCTGATATGAAGCTCAAATTATTTTATTCCTGTTTCTCACTTGTGTTCAGTAGCTTTAAAACATAACAGAACACAGCCTCTTGAAATACCTTTCAGAGGCTGGATTCGAGAAAAGAGCAGTTCTGCATATTTTGTTTTAAATGTTGGTGAGGCACAGACTCAATTATTCAGAGACTGATTGACTCCAGTGAGGACATAAGTGTGAGCTTAAGTAAGGAAGAGAAGGTGAACCCAAACCAGAGGAAGAAAAGCTGTCATATTCATTCCCACTTCCTCACTCACATCTCTGATCTCTTCTCAGGGAAAGGCAATGCAGAGGCCATGCATACAACAGAGGCAACAGGTGGCACTTTTGGCCAGGGACTTCCTGAGTAGTAGAGGACAGACCTTGTACAATCTTGACTTCAGTTAAAGAGCACATCACCAGGTAAGATTTGTGGATTTCTTTCAAGAATAGAGAAAAAAAAGACTTCAGTCAAAGTTTTCTATAAAGAAACAAAAATCAGGTTTCTTTCAGACTTGTAGTTTATAAAAGCACTGCACGTACACACACACAAAACTGAAGTGTATTCAGAAATAAGACAAGAAAAAAATGTATAATACAACACCTGCTGTTGCTGCTAAGCTGCTTCAGTTGTGTCTGACTGTGTGCAACCCCATAGCTGGCAGCCCACCAGGCTCCCCCATCCCTGGGATCCTCCAGGCAAAAATACTGGAGTGGGTTGTCATTTCCTTCTTCAATGCATGAAAGTGAAAAGTGAAAGTGAAGTCGCTCAGTCGTGTCCAACTCCTAGGGACCCCATGGACTGCAGCCTACCAGGCTCCTCTGTCCATGGGATTGACCAGACAAGAATACTGGAGTGTGTTGCCATTGCCTTCTCCACCACAACACTTAAATCATGTAAATTCCATGAATTATATCACTCATTAATCCAATCTAGTTAGTACTCTGCTGAAAGTGAAACTGAAAGTTGCTCAGTCAAGTCCAACTCTTTGTGGCCCCATGGACTATACAGTCCATGGATGCTCTGGGCTTGAACACTGGAGTGGATAGCCTTTCCCTTCTCCAGGGGATCTTCTGAACACAGGGATCAAACCTAGGTCTCTCACATTGCAGGTGGATTCTTTACCAACTGAGCTTCCAGGGAAGTCCGTACTCGGCTGGTCAACAACAATTATGCTAGTAAAGAAATCAAGAAAATGGCAGACATATATTATAAAAAACAAATGACAACCAGGAGTGACATTTAATAGCTGCTGTTTCACTTTTTAAGTTTATAATATAAAACACTATAATAATGGTCATACTAGACAAAGCTTTTAGGGGAAAAATAGCTCAACAATGGAAAAAAAATCCATAAAAATCAAAGTAACTTCATGTTTATAAACATGAACCAAGAGTCACCAGGAATTCATTTGAGGAAAGAGAAGGACTATAATGATTAAGAAAAACAAACAGAAAATAAAAACATAAAGCAAAACAAAACTTCTGCTGGAGGAAATAAATCATCCTGCAAAAAGGAAAAAAAAAGATTAAACTAATTTGAACATCTTTGGAGAGATTTGTAATGTCTAAATACTAAAATAAAAGATTTCCATGGAAAGGAAACAGTACAAAATTGGTAAAATATTTTTGAAAATTAATATATATAGCCATAAATTGAAAAATTTAGTAAAGGGTTGAATGATGAAAATGAAACAGCCAAAGGTAGAACCAATGATCTAGAATATGTTGAGAAACCCTCCAAAAGTGATCAAGAAAAAAGGAACAATGAGAAAATGAGAAAATAGGAAAGAAAAGAAAAGAAAAAAAGCCTTAGTATCATGGATACCCTCTTCCAGGAATCCCCCTGTTCATTTAATAAGATTTCTAGGAGAAATGAAAACAAAAAAAAAAAAAA
>SJYA01001417.1:2856211-2895468 GCA_006410615.1 Neotragus moschatus
AAAAAAAAAAAAGAAAAAAAAAAAAAAAAAAAACAAAAAAAAAAAAACCATAAAAAAAAAAAAAAATTAAAAGTAAAAAAAAAAAAAAAAAAAAAAAAAAAAAAAAGGAAAAATTTAGAAAAACTTCAAACATAGAAGAATAGTAAGAACAGTAACAGTGCTTAATAATGTATTCACATGTTCACACTGAAGTGAGCAATTGGACCCTGAAAAAGGTAAATCAATAAAATTTGAAAAGACACTCACCTGGACATTCCTAGCATGCTTGTTAACTCCAAGTGCAAAGAGATAATACTCTAAATGCTGTCACAGGTGGCAGAGAAAAAATTAGCAGAGAAACAGACAACCATTTGGATTATGTAAGATTTCTAATTAGTAACAACAGGTTTTAAAAAACAACCTAATGATTGCTAAAATTTGAGAGACAAAATTATTTTCACTTGAGAGTTCCTTGCTAAACTATTCACAAAGCAAAGACATTTTCTGATAAGTGAGGAGTAGCAGTTTGCTCCACCTGTGCGCTATGTATGAATTAGAAATTACTGAGACAATGTCAAAGTAAAAAATAAATTAAATAATGACAGTGTAAGGTAAGGCAATGGCACCTCACTCCAGTACTTTTGCCTGGAAAATCCCATGGACGGAGGAGCCCGGTAGGCTGCAATCCATGGGGTCGCTAGAGTCAGACAGGACTGAGCGACTTCACTTTCACTTTTCACTTTCATGCATTGGAGAAGGAAATGGCAACCCACTCCAGTGTTCTTGCCTGGAGAATCCCAGGGACGGGGGTGCCTGGTGGGCTGCTGTCTATTGGGTCGCACAGAGTCGGACACGTCTGAAGCGACTTAGCAGTAGCAGTAGCAGCAGTAAGGTACAAGATTCAGTGAAGGAAGAAATATGAAAAGCTATACAGGAAATTTTTAAATGGATTAATTTCAATTAGGAAAGCTTTAAAAGGTCATGTTTCTTTCATATCTTTCTAATCATAGTATGTAGTTTAACAAAAATATTTCCACAGTGGTAATATTATAATAATTGTGTTTAGTTTTTTTGTTCTTACAACCAACTTTAGAAAGCAAATATAGTTTAAAATGGCATATTGTGTTATAAACCTTAAAGCATAATAAAGTATAAAATCAACAAAATTAGGATGGCAGAGGGAAGAGTAAAGAAAGAAAAAAAGGTTGACTAAGCTAGAATAAAATGATGCAATTATACAGGTAGCAAATCATAAGTAGAGCTCTATAAAATACATATACATGCATACTTATATTTATTTTTAAAATAAATATGTCAAGTAAACTTTTTATTTTAGAACAGTTTCAGACTTAGAGAAATTTTGTAAATATTGTACAGAGATCCCTTACACTCCATACCCAGTTTCCTCTATTATTAGCATCATATATTAGTATAGTACCTTTGTTACCATTAATGATACGTTAGTGTTAACCAAAGGCAGGTCCACTTAGGCTCTGCTCAGCTCAGTCGCTCAGATGTGTCCAACTCTTTGCGACCCCATGAATCGCAGCATGCCAGGCCTCTAGGCTGTGACAATTTCTTAGAGTTTCCTTGTTTTTAATGACCACAAGAGTTTTGAAGAATAGTAGTTAAGTATTTTATAGAACTGTCCTATTGGGATTTATCTGATGTTTTCTGGAAGACCACGGAGTTAAAGTGCAATTTTACCACATCATACCAGGGACACATGCAATTCATATTACTTTCCACCATTCAAGTTATTAACCACGACCATTTGACTGAGATAGTGTTTGTGTTTGTGAGATATCTCTATTCTAAAGTTACTCTTTTTTTTTTTTTTTCCTCCGCCTCCCTTTTTGCATGCCATCCTCTTTGGAATGAGGTCAATATGCACAGCCCAAACTTGAGTACAGAGATGCTTCATTCACTTGAGATTGGCTTATCTATTAATAGATAAACCAAAAGAACAAGTTCCTGAATGAGAATAAAACACTTGCAAATGATATGAATGATGAGGGGTTAATATCCCAAATGTATTAACAGCTTATACCTCTCAACATCAAAAAAATTGATTAAAAAATGGACAGAAAATCCGAGTAGATGTTTTTCAAAGAAGACGTACAGATACCTAACAGGCACATGAAAATTTGCTCAGTATTCTTAATCATCAGAAAACTGCATACCACAACTGCATATTATCTCACAACTGTCAAAATTGCTGTTATAAAAAAGACAAAAAATAGCAAGTGGTGAGAACATGGAGAAAAAGGGAATTGGCATGCACTATTAGCAGGTATGTAAGTTGTTACAGCCACTATGGAAAACAGTTTGGAGGTTTCTTAAAAAACTGAAAGAAGAACTACCATATAACTCGATAATTTCACTTCTGGATATATATCCAAAGTAAAAAAGACTGATAATTTGAATAAACTCATGCATGCCGATATTCATAGCAGCATTATTTACAGTAGCCAAAATATGGAAGCAACCTAAGTGTCTATCAACAAATGAACAGGTAAAGAAAATGTGAGATATATATGTATATATATGTATATATGTATAAGTAAGTGAGTAAGTGAAGTCGCTCAGTCGTGTCCGACTCTTTGCGATCCCATGGACTGTAGCCTACCAGTCTCCTCTGTCCATGGGATTTTCCAGGCAATAGTACTGGAGCTGATTGCCATTTCCTTATCCAGCGGATCTTCCCAACCCAGGGATCGACCCTGGGTCTCCTGCATTGTAGACAGATGCTTTACCGTCTGAGCCACCAGGGAAGTCATTTTATATATATGTATACATATACACATAATCTTTCTCTTGCATACACACACACATATATACATATACACATACACATAGTCTAACATGTATACACACACACACACACACACACACACATTCCACACAGTGGAATACTACTCAGTCATTAAGAAATAATGAAGTTTTGCCACTTGTAATAACATTGGTTCTATAATGATTGCTTATATTATGTAATATATAAATAACTGCTGCTGCTGCTGTTGCTGCTAAGTCACATCAGTCTTGTCCGACTCTGTACAACTCCATAGATGGCAGCCCATCAGGCTCCGCCGTCCGTGGATTCTCCAGGCAAGAACCCTGGAGTGGGTTGCCATTTCCTTCTCCAGTGCATGAAAGTGAGAAGTGGAAGTGAAGTCACTCAGTCATGTCCCACTCTTAGCGACCCCATGGACTGCAGCCTACCAGGCTCCTCCGTCCATGGGATTTTCCAGGCAAGAGTGCTGGAGTGGGGTGCCATTGCCTTCTCTGATATAAATAACTATATAATCATTATTACCTGCCACCCAGATTAAAAATTGTTAAAGTTTAAATACACTTTCTTCAAAAACTTATTATGGAAAATTTTAAACATACGTAAAAGAAAAGCCTCCATATATCCATCACTCAGCTTCAATTATCATTAATTTATAGCCAATCTAACTTCATCTGTATTCTCATTCATTTCCCCTACCTTGGATTATTTTGAAACAAATTCTAGATATCATATTATTAACATTTTAAGTTTATTTCAGAACATATCTCAAAAAGATAAGGTCTATTAAAAAAGGTCACAGTTAATTTAATCACACCTAGAGTGAACAATAATTAATTAATATAATTAAAACCCAGTTAGCATTCAAGCTGTCTGTTCTCATAAATATCATCAGTATCTACAGTTTTCTCAGTATGTTTGAGTCAGGTCCAAATAAAGGGCACTCATTACTCTTGCTGGTATGTCTCTTAAATATCTTTCTCTTTTTCTCCACCTTTCAATTTGTTGAATGGATCTAGTCATTTGTTCAGTGGTTTCCCACTTTCTGGGTTCTGCAAATTGTCTTCTGGTAGTGTTAAATTTAAGATGTCCCTTGTAGATTGCAGTTGGACACTTAGACATTTGATTTAGATTCAGATTTTCATTTTTGGCAGACTGTTGATTCTTCCAACAGGAAGCACATACTGTCTTATTCCCTCCATTTGTGATGTTGACTGACCTGATACTCAAAGTCTAAATCTGTTAATTCTTAAGAACCACAAAATGATACCATCCTATGTTCTTTCAATACTCATTAGCTTGAATAACTATGTATCAATAACAAGAAATTCTGCCTCATCTACTCTCTGGCTAGCCACTGGTAGAATCCATAAGAAAATGCTGGATACATGGCTCTTTCCCTTTATAAAGTTTGCTAGTTTTCAAAATAATGACTTGAACCCTTTATATGCCAACTGTTTTATCCTTCATAATAGTTTTAGATACTTTCCAAGTTGTTAAATCAAGAATTAATGAAGGACTTCCCTGGTGGTCTGGTGGTTAAAAACATGCCTGCCCAAGCAGGGGACATGGGTTTCATCCCTGATCTGAGAAGATTTCACATGCCATGGAGCAAGGAAGCCCATGTGCTACAGCCGAGGAGCCTGCGTGTTGCGGCTGTGAAGGCTGCACCCTCTAGATCCTGTGCTCTGCAGCAAGAGAAGCCGTGGCAGTGAAAAGCTGGTGCTCCTCAAGGAAGAGTAGCCTCTGCTCAGTGCAACCAGAAAAAGCCCACGCTCTGCAATGAAGACCCAGTGCAGCCAAAAATTAATAAATTAATTAATTAAAAAGTAAGTAATGAAATATATATATTCTATTTTACTGAGTTACATTGGTCATCACTGTAAAATGAAAAGGGGCTTCCGCGGTGTCCCTAGTAGTAAAGAACCTGCCTGCCAATGCAGGAGACATAAGAGACCTGGGTTCAATCCCTGGGTTGGGAAGATCCCCTGGAGGAGAGAAAGGCAACCCGCTCCAGTATTCTTGCCTAGAAAATTCCATGGACAGAAGAGCCTGGCTGGCTATAGTCCATAGGGCTACAAAGAGTTGGGCATGATTAAAGTGACTTAGCAGGCATACATAGCACACATGCATAAAATGGGAAACACAAGGTGTTGGCAATGGTTGCCTCTGGATAGAGAGGTTGTGGATGGTGGGAAAGATTCTGTGTAATCTTTGAAAAAAGACTTTATGCATGAATACAGTATTTTAAATCAACTATACTTCAATAAAATAAATTTAATAGTAAATGGAGATAGTAAGATTAAACAAACCCTGCATGCAGATTTTACTTTAACAATATAAAATTTTCAGGAATTTTTAATTATGTGGTAAAATGCTTATATTTTAGCATTTGAGTGACAAGAGTAAAGAAAGATCCATGTATAAATACATATTAAGTAGGCAGTGAATACAGTTTAATAGAGAAAAAAGGCAGCTAGAAGGTAGGCATGAGAATAAGAATGGCCAAGAGCCTTAGACCCTTTAGGTCAAGGGCATAGGATTGAATTCTTGTCTCATAACATCAATATGACTTAGTATTGATATCATCAAAACTTCCTCAGGGTTTTAATCATTTTCCCAACATAACCTGGTCTGGCTTAACTTCTGGAGGCTCTGAGTGGAGAATCTATCTATCTCTTTACCTTTTCTAGCTTCTGGAGGCCACCTGAACTCCTTGATTGAGACTCCTTCCTCTTATCACTAACACCTTTTGTTTCTGTTGCTACATTTTCTATTAATTAATCTCCTGACTCCTTTTTATTTTGTAATTACATTGGGCACAACTAGATAATCCATAATAATCTCCTTAAGATCCTAACTTAGTTACATCTGCAAAAGTCCCTTCTACCATACAAGGTAACATTCAGACATTCCAGAAATTAGAATGTGAAAATATTTGGGGGAAGGCATTTTTCAGCATATTGCAATTTTATATGGGAAAGATCTGAGGAACAGAATGAACCTCTCTGGGGCATAGGTCCTTGTCATTCAATCAACCTGTTTCAATGGCTGTTTCTGCTAACTTCTTTCTCAGGAAGACTAGGAGACTGGCAGGAATATATTCACTGTAAGATACTTTACAGCAGGATTTTAAAATGTGCTTGGCATTTGCTTTAGTCAGGTATGGTAAGGCACCCTGACACAAATTCCTGTCATGAAGGAAGTTTTTATATCCACAAATCTCCAGAAGTTGGAGGCACTTCATATAGGTCACACAGGTAAGCACCAGGGTGGGCCAGGAGGCAGAGAGGAATATAGGGGGCAAGAGAATTGGCTGTTTTTGTTTTGTTTTTTTTTTGCAGGGAAAGTAAAGCAAGACATGCTTAAGATTGGCTAGTTTGAATAACTTCACCAGTTTCTGGTGTGCAGAGGCTGTGTCTAGTCGTCTGGTATCCTAATCAAAATTTTTAGAGTGTGGACCTGGCCACCCTTCTATCAGGCTCTCACAGGACTCCTGCACTTTTTATCTCTGAATCTCTGATGTAGGTGGGGTCTTTGACCCTATCATGCATATGGGGTTCCCATACATGTGAATTAAAATTTGATTTTCTCCTGCTAATCTATCCTTTGTAAGGTGTAGTTTGGGCTGAGGCAAAAGAGGAAAGACAACCTCAATGGAGGTAGGTTACCTTTATTCAGGCAAGGAGGGGTGACAGTTGGCCTAATGACTAGGCTGAGTGCAAGAGGGATCAGGAAGATTTCATGTTTAAAGGGAGGTTTGCAGAAGCGCTAAGGGAAATGTAAGTCAGTAATATTTTGGGATATTTTGGGTAATCTTTAGTTGAGATGGCATTTGTAGTTGAACAAGGGGTGGGAGGTTTTGGGCAGGGGGTAATAAGTCCCAGGCAGATGTAGAGGGTGGGAGGTTTCTGGGCAGAGGGTGATAAGTCCCAGGTAGATGCAACCAGCCTGGAGCATCAGGTGGTGAAGCTGCTCAGTCATGTCCAACTCTTTGTGACCCCATGGACTGTAGCCTACTAGGCTCCTACATCCATGGAATTTCCCAGGCAAGAGTATTGGAGTGGGTGGTCATTTCCTTCTCCAGGGCATCAGGGCAGGACTTAAAGTTTGGTATTGTTTCCTCTGAAGTTAGATAATTCAGCAATGACCTCTGAGACCGTTGTTTTCTTTTCTAGGCCCAAAGACTCCATCTTTCATCATTTTAATAATTTGACCAGCTCCCCCCCCTCCCCCAATAATAATAAAAACAAGCAAAAGAAGGAAAGGGAGAAGGAACTTTTTCAGCTTCCTGACATTTCTACTGAGTGCCCTTTTCCAAGAGCCCAGCATATTGTATTTGGAGAAGCGAGATGTGCCTTGGTTACTCTTGGTAATGTTTATAATTCTGAAAGGAATAAGGAATGTGCTAGCAAGGCCGTGTATTGTGGCCTTAATATATGTGCAGACATTTTGATTTATGCTTCAAGTATCTGTGAGGCAAGAGATTCCCAAGTTCTTTACCCTAAAGGGTCAACTTTTAGGCAGCGGTCTAATAGTTCATAATGATTGTGAAAACAGGGTCATTGGTTGTTGGTCTGTGCTAAGATAACTGACTGTCTGAAGTTTGGTGAACTATGTTGACCCTTGGGTCTCATCCTTTACCAGGACATCCTGACTAAGGGATTAAAAGCAACAACATTCCACTGAGTTCCACCTTTCTTATAACAAGGGCCGTGCCATTGTAATTTGCTCAGTTAATCCCAAGGACCCTGGGGAGAACTGACTTCCGGGAGCACCATGGTATCTGGCAAGGGACTGAAAACAGGGTATAACCCCTCCTGCAACTCCTCAAGGGTGGTGCTGTCCAAGCAGGCTTGGAACATGGGGACAACACCCCAAGGGCACCAGAAGGACACAGCATGATGCCAAATTATTTTAGAGCCTTAAAAGCTAATGGAGGAGCTATTGAGACCACATGGGGGCATCCAGGCCTGAAACCACGTAAGCAATCCATATAAACTTGGAAGATTGGTGTCTGCTGGAGGCCAGGCCAGAAAATAGCTGTTTCCGAAAGTGAAGTAGCGACCTTGAGGGAATGAAAGGACTTGCAAGTGAGCTCTAGGACTTCCAGGTTGCTGCTCTCAAAGTGTGCTTCCCACCCCATTTTTGAGATGAATGGCACCATATTGTAGATCAGGCCCTGAGCCTTTGGAGTGGCAGCACTGACTCCAAGACCCAAGACTACCAGAGAAATAACCTTAGGGAGTATCAAATAGTGAGAACTCACACAAAGGAAACCACTTGAATAAAAGACCCAGAATCACCATAGCACCCTGTGCAGGATGCCTCCTATAAACAACAAAAAAAACCCCAAAATACAAACCCAATCATCAGCGGACAGGATTACCATCTCACTCAGCCTTGCCCATCAGAGGAAAAACAAACATACAAACAAATAAACAAAAACTCAGCACAACTCTCACCCTATAGGAAGCTTGCACAAATCAGTGGACCAAACTTAGGAGGGCAGAAACAAGAAGGAAGAAAAAATTCAGCCATGAAGTCTGGGAAGAAGAGACCTCAAGCACAATGTTAAAAACAAAAAGTAACAAAAAGGCAGAGAAATACTACACAAATGAAGAACAAGCTAGAAACACAGAAGTCCAAATAAATGAAGAGTAAATAGGCAAACTACCTGAAAAAGAATTTAAAAAAAAAGATAGTAAAGATGATCAAAAATCTTGAAAACAAAGTGGAAATAATGCCAGAGTCAATTAACAAAGTCCCAGAAGAATTAAAGAATAAACCTGCAGGGACAAACAACATAATTACTGAAGTTAAAAATAGTCTAGAAGGAGTCAAGAGCAGAATATCTGAAACAGAAGAATAAATCAGTGAGCTGGAAGATAAAATGGTGGAAATAACTTCTGAAAAGCAGAATAAAGTATAAAGAATGAAAAGAACTGAGGATAGTCTCAGAGACCTCCAGGACAATACCAAATGCACCAACATTTGAACTATAGGGGTCCCAGAAGAAGAGAAAATTGGCCTGATTTGGATACCAAACAACTAGACATAGCCTCTGCACACCAGAAACTGGTGAAGTTATTCAAACTAGCCAATCTTAAACATGTCTTGCTTTGTTTTCCCTGCAAAAAACAAAACAGAAACAGCAAATGCTCTTGCCCCCTATATTCCTCTCTGCCTCCTGGCCCACCCTGGTTCTTACCTGTGTGACCTATATGATGTGCCTCCAACTTATGGAGATTTGTGGGTATAAAAACTTCCTTCATGACAGGAATTTCTGTGTCTGTGTGCCTTACAATACCTGACTAAAGCAACTGCCAAAGTATGAGAAAATTTTTGATGAGATTATAGTTTAAAATTTCCCCAACATGGAAAAGGAAACAGTCAATCAAGTCCAAGAGGCACAAAGAGTTCCATATAGGATAAATCCAAAGAGAAACATGTCAAGACACATACTAATGAAACTAACAAAGACCAAACACAAAGAAAGAATATTAAAAGCAGCAAGGGAGAAGCAATACCTAACATACAAGGGAAACCCCATACGCTTAACAGCTGATCTTTCAGCAGAGACTCTGCAGGCCAGAGGAAATGGCAGGATATATTTAAAGTACTGAAAAGGAAAAATCTACAACCAGGATTACTGGACCTGGCAAGGATCTCATTCAAACTGGTGGAGAAATAAAAAGCTTTCCAGACAAGCAAAAGTTAAGAGAATTCAGTACCACCAAACCAGCTTTACAACAAACATTAAAAGAACTTATGCAGTCAAGAAATACAAGAAAAGAAAAACGATCTACAAAATCAACCCCAAATAATTAAGAAAATGGCAATAGGAACATATATATCAATAATTACTTTAAATGCAAAAGGATTAAATGCTCCAACTAAAAGACACAGAATGGCTGAATGGATATAAAAACATGACCCATATATATGCTGTCTACAAGAAACCCACTTAAGACCTCGAGACACATGTAGACTGAAAATGAGAGGATGGAAAAATATATTCCATGTATATGGGAAGCAAAAGATAGCTGGAGTAATATGCCTCATATCAGATAAAATAGACCTTAAAATAAAGAATATTACTATAGATAAGGAAGGACAGTACATAATGATCAGGTATAAATTCAAGAGGAAGACAGAAATTGTAAATATCTATGCATCCAACATAGTAGCACCTCAGTACATAAGACAAACACTAACAGACATAAAAGTATAAATTGACAGTTACACAATAATAGTAGGAGACTTTAACACCCTGCTCACACCAATGGACAGATTATCAAAACAGAAAATTAATAAGGAAACACAAGTCTTAAATGATACATTAGATCAGATGGATCTAATTGATATCTTCAGGACATCCCACCCAAATGCAGAATACACCTTCTTCTCAAGTGCACATGGAACATTCTCCAGGATAGACCATATCTTGGGTCACAAATCAAACCTCAATAATTTTAAGAAAATTGAAATCATACCAAACATCTCCAGCCACGATGCTTGTGAGACTAGATATCAATTAAAAGAAAAAACTGTAAGAAACACAAACACATGGAGATTAAACAACAGGTTTCTAAATAACAAACAGGTTACTGAAGAAATCAAAAGGGAAATTAAAAAACTTCTAGAAATAAATGAAAATGAAAGATGACAGTTCAAAACCCATGGGATGCAGCAAAAGCAGTTCTAAGAGGGAAGTTTATAGCAATACAAGAAACAAGAAAAACAAGAAACAAGAAACAAGAAAAACATCGAATAGACAACTAAATTCACCCCTAAAACAACTGGAAGAAGAAGAACAAACCCCCCCCCAAATTAGTAGAAGAAAAGAAATCATAAAGATCTGAGCAGAAATAAATGAAAAAGAAATGAAAGAAACAATAGTAAAGATTAATAATACTGAAAGCTGGTTCTTTGAGAAGATAAACAAAATTGACAAACCTTTAGCTTGACTCATCAAGAGAAAAGAGAGAAGAATCAAATCAATAAAATTAGAAATGACAAAGGAGAGGTTACAGCAGTCAATGCAGAAATACAAAAGGATTATAGGAGACTATTATGAACAACTATATGGCAATAAAATAGATAACCTGGAAGAACTGGACAGATTCTTAGAAAAGCTCTATCTTCCAAGACTGAACCAGGAAGAAATAGAAATTATGAGCAACCCAAATATAAGCACTGAAATTGAAGCTGTGATCAAAAATCTCCCCCAAAAAACAAAAGCCAAGGACCAGATGGCTTCACAGGAGAATTCTCTCAAACATTTAAAAAAGAGCTAACACCTATGCTTCTAAAACTCTTTCAAAAAATTGCAGAGGCAGGAACATTCCAAACTCATTCTATGAGACCACCATCACCCTGATACCAAAACCTGACAAAGACAATGCGAAAAAGAAAACTACAGGCCAATATCACTGATGAACATAGATGCAAAAATCCTGAACAAAATTTTGGCAAACAGAATTCAGCAACACATAAAAAAGCTCATATACCACGATCAAGTTGGGTTTATTCCAAGAATGCAAGGATTCTTCAATATACACAAATTAATCAATGTGATAAGCCATGTTAACAAATTGAAAGATAAAAACCTTATGATCATCTCAATAGATTCAGAAAAAGCCTTTGACAAAATTCAGCACCTGTTTATGCTTTAAACTCTTAAAAAAAAATGGGCATAGAAGGAACCTAACTCAACATAGTAAAGGCCATATGATAAGCCTACAGCAGACATTATTCTCAGTGGTGAAAACTGAAAGCATTCTCTCTAAGATCAGGAAAAGACAAGGATGTACACTTTCACCACTATTATTTAATATAGTTCTGGAAGTCCTAGCTACAGGAATCAGAGAAGAAAAATAAATAAAAGGAATACAGATCGGAAAAGAAGTAAAACTCTCACTGTTTGCAGATGACATGATACTGCACATAGAAAACCCTAAAGATAGTATCAGAAAGTTACTAGATCTAGTCAGTGAATTTAGCAAAGTTGCAGGATACAAAATCAGTACATGGAAATCACTTGCATTTCTATATACTAACAATGAAAAATAAGAAAGAGAAATTAAGGAATCAATCCCATTCACCACTGCAACAAAAAGAATTAAGTATCTAGAAATAAACATACTTATGGAGACAAAAGAACTATACACAAAAAATTATAAGGCACTAATGAAAGAAATCAAAGATGACATTAATAGATGGAGAGATATTCCATATTCCTAGGTAGAAAGAGTCAATATTGTGAAAATGACTATACTACCAAATGCAATCTACAGATAGTGCTGGGAAAACTGGACAGCTACATGTAGAAGAATGAAATTAGAATACTTCCTAACACCAAACACAAAGATAAAGTCAAAATGGATTAAAGACCTAAATGTAATACCAGAGACTATAAAACTCTTAGAGGAAAACATAGGCAAAAAACTCAATGACATAAATCAAAGCAAGATCCTCTATGACCCACCTCCTAGAGTAATGGAAATCAAAGCAAAAGTGAACAAATGGACTGCAGCATGCCAGGCCTCCCTGTCCATCACCAAATCCCAGAGTTAACTAAAATTCACACCCGTTGACTTGGTGATGCCACTCAAACATCTCATCCTCTGTCTTCCCTTTCTCTTCCCACCTTCAATCTTTCCCAGCATCAGGGTCTTTTCAAATAAGTCAGTCCTTCCCATCAGGTGGCCAAAGTACTGGAGTTTCAGCTTCAATATCAGTCCTTCCAATTAATATTCAGGACTGATTTCCTTTAGGATGGACTGGTTGGATCTCCTTGCAGTCCAAAGGACTCTCAAGAATCCTCTCCAACTCCACAGTTCAAAAGCATCAATTCTTTGGCACACAGTTTTCTTTATAGTCCAACTCTCACATCCATCCATACATGACTACTGAAAAAGCCATAGCCTCAACTAACGGACCTTTGTTGACAGAGTAAATCTCTGCTTTTCAATATGCTGTCTAAGTTAGTCATCACTTTTCTTCCAAGGAGTAAGCGTCTTAATTTCATGGCTGCAGTCACTACACGCAGTGATTTTGGACCCTGCCAAAATAAACTCTGTTACTGTTTCCACTGTTTCCCCATCTATTTGCCATTAAGTGATGGGACCGGATGCCATGATCTTCGTTTCCTGAATGTTGAGTTTTAAGTCAACTTTTTCACTCTCCTCTTTCATTTTGATCAAGAGGCTCTTTAATTCTTCTTCACTTTCTGCCATAAGGGTGATGTCATCTGTATATCTGAGGTTATTGTTATTTCTCCCAGCCAACTTGATTCCAGCTTATACTTCATCCAGTCCAGCATTTCTCATGATGTATTTATTCTGCATAAACGTTAAATAAGCAGAGTGACAATATACAGCCTTGATTTACTCCTTTTCCTATTTGATACCAGTCTGTTGTTCCATGTCACCTCTAACTGTTACTTCCTGACCTGGATACGGATTTCTCAAGAGATAGCTGAGGTTGTATGGTATTCCCATCTCTTTAAGAATTTTCCACAGTTTGTGGTGATTCACACAGTCAAGGCTTTGGCATAGTCAATAAAGCAGAAATAGATGTTTTTTCTGGAACTCTCTTGCTTTTTCCATGATCCAGTGGATGTTGGCAATTTGGTCTCTGATTCCTCTGCCTTTTCTCAATCCAGCTTGAACATCTAAAAGTTCACAGTTCATATACTGTTGAAGTCTAACTTGGAGAATTTTGAGCATTTCTTTACTAGCTTGTGAGATGAGTGCAATTGTGTGGTAGTTTGAGCATTCTTTGGCATTGCCTTTCTTTGGAATTGGAATGAAAACTGACATTTTCCAGCCCTGTGGTCACTGCTGAGTTTTCCAAATTTGCTGGCATATGGAGTGCAGCCCTTTCAAAGCATCATCTTTTAGGATTTGAAATAGCTCAACTGGAATTCCATCACCTCTACTAGCTTTGTTCATAGTGATGCTTCCTAAGGCCCACTTGACTTCACATTCCAGAATGTCTCTCTCTAGGTGAGTGATCACACCATCTTGATTATGTGGATTGTGAAGATCTTTTGTATAGTTCTCTGTGTATTCTTGCCACCTCTTCTTAATAACTTCTGCTTCTGTTAAGTTCATACCATTTCCATCCTTTATTGTGCTCATCTTTGCATGAAATGTTCCCTTGTTATCTCACATTTTCTTGAAGACATCTCTAATCTTTCCCATTCTGTTGTTTTCCTCTATTTCTTTGCATTAATCACTGAGAAAGGCTTTTTTTTTTTTTTTTTAATCTCTCCTTGCTCTTCTTTGGAACACTGCATTCAAATAGATATATCTTTCCTTTCACTTTTGCTTTTTGCTTCTCTTCTTTTCACAACTATTTGTAAGACCTCCTCATACAACCATTTTGCTTCTTTGCATTTCTTTTTCTTGAGGATGGTCTTGATACCTGCCTCCTATATAATGACATGAACCTCTGTCCGTTGTTCATCAGGCACTCTGTCTATCAGATCTAGTCCTTTAAATCTATTTCTCGCTTGCACTGTATAATTGTATAGGATTTGATTTAGGTCATACCTGAATGGTCTAGTGGTTTCCCTTACTTTAGAGAAATGCAAATCAAAACTACAATGAGATATCACTTCACACTGGACAAAATGACCATTGTAAGAAGTCTACAAACAGTAAATGCTCGAGAGGGAGTGGAGAAAAGGGAACGTTCTTGCACTGTAGTTGGGAATGTAAATTGATATGGCCTCAATGGAAGATGGTATAGAGATCCGAAAAACTAGGAATAAAACCATCATATGAATACAGAATGAAGCAGGGCAAAGGCTAATAGAGTTTTGCCGAGAGAACACACACTGGTCATAGCAAACACCCTCTTTCGAAAACACAAGGGACTCTACACAGGGACATCACCAGATGGTCAACACCGAAATCAGATTGATTATATTCTTTGCAGCCAAAGGTGGAGAAGCTCTATACAGTCAGCAAAAACAAGACCAGGAGCTGACTGTGGCTCAGATCANCACTGGTCATAGCAAACACCCTCTTCCAACAACACAAGAGAAGACTCTACATATGGACATCACCAGATGGTCAACACCGAAATCAGATTGATTATATTCTTTGCAGCCAAAGATGGAGAAGCTCTATACAGTCAGCAAAAACAAGACCAGGAGCTGACTGTGGCTCAGATCATAAACTTCTTATTGCCAAATTCAGACTTAAATTGAAGAAAGTA
Organism: Neotragus moschatus; assembly: GCA_006410615.1. Lineage (NCBI taxonomy): Eukaryota > Metazoa > Chordata > Mammalia > Artiodactyla > Bovidae > Neotragus > Neotragus moschatus. The sequence goes on from SJYA01001417.1 coordinate 2,871,213, forward strand.
GGAAAAACCACTAGATCATTCAGGTATGACTTAAATCTCTTATGATTATACGGTGGAAGTGAGAATAGACTTAAGGGACTAGATCTGATAGACAGAGTGCCTGGAGAACTATGGACAGAGGTTGGTGATATTGTACAGGAGACAGGATTCAAGACCATCCCCATGGAAAAGAAATGTAAAAAAAGCAAAGTGGCTGTCTGAGGAGGCCTTACAAATAGCTGTGAAAAGAAGAAAAGCTAAAAGCAAAGGAGAAAAGGAAAGATATAAGCATCTGAATGCAGATTTCCAAAGAATAGCAAGGAGCCATTAAGAAAGCCTTCCTCAGCAATCAATGCAAAGAAATAGAGGAAAACAATAGAATGGGAAAGACTAGAGATCTCTTCAAGAAAATTAGAGATACCAAGGGAACATTTCATGCAAAGATGGGCTCGATAAAGGACAGAAATGGTATGGACCTAACAGAAGCAGAAGATATTAAGAAAAGGTGGCAAGAATACACAGAAGAACTGTACAAAAAAGAGCTGTACAACCAAGATAATCATGATGGTGTGATCACTCACCTAGAGCCAGACATCCTGGAATGTGAAGTCAAGTGGGCCTTAGAAAGCATCACTACAAACAAAGCTAGTGGAGGTGATGGAATTCCAGTTGAGCTATTTCAAATTCTAAAAGGTGATGCTGTGAAAGTGCTGCACTCCACTCTGCCAGCAAGTTTGGAAAACTCAGCAGTGGCCACAGGACTGGAAAAAGTCAGTTTTCAGTCCATTCCCAAAGAAAGGCAATGCTGAAGAATACTCAAACTACGACACATTGCACTCATCTTACACACTAGCAAGGCAATGCTCAAAATTCTCCAAGCCAGGCTTCAGCAATACATGAACCGTGAACTTCCAGATGTTCAAGCTGGTTTCAGAAAAGGCAGAGGAACCAGAGATCAAATTGCCAACATCCGCTGCATCATCGAAAAAGCAAGAAAGTTCCAGAAAAACATCTATTTCTGCTTTANTCTGCTGTTTCATGTCCAGTTCTAACTATTGCTTCCTGACCTGCATACAGATTTCTCAAGAGGCAGGTCTCTTCATAATCCAGGCAAATCTTTGGTAACATGTACCAGTGATAATTTTGTTATGTTTATGTATTCAGTGTGTCAGGGATTCAGACAGGAAACAGTGGCTGTGGCCTATCTCTGCTCTGACATTTTAGCCACTTAACTCTAATGGCTGGTGGTAACCAAAATGTCTTTAACTAGGGCTATTAAGAGACCTCTTACATATTTGAAGGAACTATTGATCATGTATGTATGACCTTTCCTTGTGGCTTGAGCTTCCTCATATCATGGCAGCCATAGGGTAGCCAGGACGGATCAGGCCAGGTACAGTAAATTAGTGGAAAACGTCAAGTTTCATGACCTTTAACAACCTAGTTTAGAAGTCACAGGGCATCACTTCTGCTGAGCTCTACCAGGAGTAGGTTACGGATCTCTGGCTTGCATGGCTAGATGAATGGTGGTAACATTTGTTAAGATGTAGAGCCCTGCAGTGTCACTAACCATCAGGGAAATGCAAATCAAAACCACAATGAAATATTACCTCATACCTGTTAGAATGGCCATCATCTAAAAGACAAAAAATATTTGTGAGTCCCCTCAGCCTCTGCTGCTGCCAGTGCTCTGGCACCACCTAGCCACCTGGCACTGGAGGTCCTCCGCAGGTGGGAATGAGGCAAAAGGTGGCAGCAGGGGTGACTTACAGGGGCGGCAGCATCTTGTCTTCAAGGGGTCAGGCCAAAAAAAAAAAAAAAAAAAAAAAAAATGCTGGTGTGGATGTGGAGCAAAGCTAGCCTTCATGAACTGTTGGTGGGATTGTAAATTGGTACAGGCATTAGAGAAAACAGAATGGAGGCTCCTCAAAATTTTAAAAACACTTATGGCTGATTTATGTCAATGTATGGCAAAATGAGTACAGTATTGTAAAGCAAAACAAACTAAAAAATAAAAATTAAAAAAAAATGAAGCTGCCATATGATTCAGAAATTCCATTTCAGTTATATCTCTCAATAAGTTGAAAGGCCGTAATGAAATGTTTTTGAAACCTATGTAGAAAATGCTTATATATATATGTATATATATATAAATGTATAAAATCCCTAGCATCCCACTGAAGTGTATGTAAAAGTGAAAGTGTTAGTCACTCAGTCGTGTCTGACTCTTTACAACTCCATGGACTGTAGCCACCTAGGTTCTTCTGTCCATGGGGATTCTCCAGGAAAGAATACTGGAGTGGGTTGCCATTCTCTTCTCCAGGGGATTTTTCCAACCCAGGAATCGAACCCGGGTCTGCCACATTGCAGGCAGATAATTTACTGTTTGACCACGGAGGAAACTAAAGGAGGTCAATAAATAATCGTTGCCATGAATGCCAGATGTCAAGAGTAAGCCTGACATCCAGGTGAACCAGATCACGTGATATAAGATGCTTCCTTAAAGACAGCATTTGGCATCCAAATTGAGGGATGTGAGTATAATGATACCTGACCTCTGAGACTGTGTTCTTATTTACTAGTTGTTTTCCGCAGCCAACGCCAAGGAGTTTGGGTGATCAGAAAAAAGAGGAGGCCATTTCTCTTCCAAGGCAGATCCCTTTGTGACAACTTTTACCCTCTTTTTTTTCTCTTTCCTAGTAAAAAATGTTTCTACTGTTCAAGTGTACATGGCATCTTGTTCTCAATGAAAAGAAAGGACAATACTATGAATGCCCACAGAGACGAAGCTCTCAGCATCTCCTTGTAGATTTGAGGTCTGGACACATGCAGCCCTACCCCCTTCTTTTCTTTCTGGGGACACATTGCATTTTTTTCTCCAACTCCCTTAGCAGGTAGACATTTTAAAATTTAAATTTATTATTTTTGATTGGAGAATAATTGCTTTACATTAGTGTGTTGGTTTCTGCCATATATCAACATGAATCAGCCATAGATATGCAGATATCCCCTCTCTCCTGAACCTCCTTCCCACCTCCCACTCCCATCCCATTCCTCTAGGTTGTCACAATGCACCAGCTTCCCCTAGAAATGTATTTTACACATGGAAGTGTAAATGATGTCAGTGCTCCTCTCTCAATTCATCCCACCCTCTCCTTTCCACCCTGTGTCCAGAGATCTGTTCTGTGTCTGCATCTCCATTGCTGCCCTGCCGATCTGCATGAAGAGATTTTTGATGCATTGTCTTTTAGTTTCTTACTGAAATCAGAGTTTTAACAAGTCGAAGTCTTACTCATTTGGGAAGCATGGTAGGCAGGTAATGGCCCCCAAAGGCATTCATGTCCAAATCCTTGGACCCTGTCAACATATTATCTTTCTGGATAAAATGGCCTCTGCAAAGGTGATTCAGTTAAGGGCTTTGAGATGGGGAGGTGATTCTGGATAAACTGAGTGGGCCTTAAATATGATCCCAAGGAAACGTCACTAAAGGGAATGTTCGCTTCCTGGGTGTGGGCAGTGGAGGATGTGACTGTGAGGAAAGGATTAGGGAGGTGCAGTCTTGCTGGCTCTGAAGGCAAAGGAAAGGTCCATAAACCGAGGCATGCAGATATCCTCTGGCAGTGGAAACCGGCAAAGAAATGGACTTTCCTCTAGCATCCCCAGAAGATACACAGGCCTGTTGACACTTGGATTTTATTCCCTGTTTGAGTCCTCACCCATAAAAATGTAGTATAATAAATATGTGTTGTATAGTTTTAACCATTAAGTTTGTAGTAATTTGCTATAGCAGCCTCAGGAAACAGAGACAAGAAGGATTCTCTGAGCATAGCCCCAGGGACACTTCTGACCATCATTTCTCTCAGTGTGTCTCCGACTGTCCAATCCCAAGTTTCATTCTCAGTCTGCACCAGTGGAGTCTGCGTTCGGCCCATCACTGAATTAGAGAAGCTAGGAATGCTCCAAGGACAGGATAGTTGGAGAACCTGACACCACCAACACCTCCACTGACATCCCATCAGCGGATGGTGGAGAATGCACCTCACCAAACGCCAGGCGTGAGTGAGTCCCTTGGCTGATATTTCGCACTCCGTAAGCCAGTATTCCCAGCCCAGCCAGTCTCCTTTGGACATGTGCCATTCTCGGAACCACTCTCCTCACTGTTCTGGAGTGCAAACATCCACTTCCTCACTGTGTCCTCACATACAGAAAGAGTGAGGGAGCTCCTCTTTTTATGAAAGCACTGATCTCATCAAGGGGGCTCTACCGTCATGACCTAATCATCTTCCAAAGCCCCGCCTCCAAAAGCTATCCTCTGGGGATTAGGGCTCAACATGTTAATTTTCTGGAGGACACAAGCATTCAGTCCATAACAATCTTTTTTTTTTTTTCTCTCTAATTTTCCCTGAACACCACCAAAGTTGTTCAAAGCCTGCAGTTTCATCTTTGCCACCTTGATCTGTCTCTTTTGGACACTGATCCAGGCTGTTTCTGAATCCCAAAATAGTTAAGAAATAAGTTTACACTAAACAAAATTAGCTAAAATCTAGTGATACATTGAGTGTGTTAGGAAGGAAGAAGTTAAATTTTACCCTGTTATCTTGCCAGTTCTTTATTCCTTCTGTGTTAAAGTACTGAAATTATTATCAGGGTAAAATGAAATAAAACTGAAATCTCATGAGAAAATTCTGCATTAAAAAATTATACTCATGGTTTTATAATTCATGTTAACTAACAAAAATGACTCTAAATTACTTTAAAAATGTAATATTCTCCACAATATTTGACAGCTCTTTCCTAGAGCCACACATCCATCCAGAATTTATCTAGGGATTACATTCTTCTCAGGAAAGTGAATTGATGTGACAATTTTTAGAGTTTTATTTATTCCATCTAGTTTTATTACCAGATGGATGTAGTCTTATACATGTGTATATTTTAAAAATGTATATATATTATAAAATAGCAAAAGGACAATCAATTTAATACAATCAACAACAAAAAATGTGTGACTTCCAAAAGATACCTTTAATATCTAGGTAATTTTTTAGCAATTATTTTTCTAGGTCACGATTTATTTATGCTATTGAAGAGTTAAAAAAATTAAAGTGATATCTATACAGAAACCATACATTTGTAAAACATGCTAGAAAGTGTATTGGAATTTAGTTCTAACTCTCTGTCAGAGAGAGATAAAATCAATGGGCTTTCTTAAGAGCAGGATGATACAAAGACTGGGCAAGCTGGAATAAGAATTTGTACTAACTTGAGAGCTGAAAAATTTGGCTAGAGTAATTTTACAAAACTTACAGTTTTTCCTATAAAATAGGACATTAGAGGGAGTTGGGGAAAAGAATGTGACATAATTGTTGTAAAGATGTAGGAAAATTAAACTGGCAACGACTTCTAGTGAGATGAAACTGTTACTCTATACATCAGTATGAATCTGGAAAAGTTTTTAGTTTAATCAACAATGGAGAAGATGTAGAGAGATTCTAAATGAAGCCTTTACTAAGTGTGCCTAAAACAGTTTTGGTTACCATTGGTGGGGATGCTCAGCTGTGTCCTAATCTTTCGATCCTATTGATTATAGCTCACCAGGCTACTCTGCCCATGGAATTTTCCAGGCAAAAATACTGGAGTGGGGTGCCAGGGGATCTTCCCGACTCAGGGATTGAATCTGTGTCCCTTGTCTCCTGCATTGGCAGGTGGATTCTTTACCACTAGCATCTCCTGGAAAACCCTTTAGTTACCATAATCAGCTAAAAAGTGATCTTGTCTTTGCTAAATAATAGTCTTGTGACCTCGAGAAAGTTACCTTTCCTGAACTTAAAATCATTTATGGTACATAGCATGCAACCCACTCCAGTGTTCTTGCCTGGAGAATTCCAGGGACTAGGGAGCCTGGTGGGCTGCGGTCTACGGGGTTGCAAAGAGTCCAACACGACTGAGCGACTTCACTTTCACTTTTCAGTTTCATGCATTGGAGAAGGAAATGGCAACCCACTCCAGTGTTCTTGCTTGGAGAATCCCAGGGATGGGGGAGCCTGGCATGTTGGTTTGATACATTTATTTATTGCAATATGATTACCACTATAGTATTACTATCTCTATTGATTCATAAATGTATTCATTTAAAAAATGCTACAGAAAGGGGAAATTGAAAGGAATTGTTAGTTCAGTCAGTCTTGACTGATTGCCCAACATGTGCTAGTCCCTGTGAGACAGGCTAGGACCTGGGACTTTGCTGCAGTGCTGGACAAATGTCTTCTCTTGAGCAACAGAATACAAAGAAACTGTAAGGAATTAAAAGCAGCTTCATGCATGCCCAGATGGGAAAAATTGTGAACGATAAAATAGAAAAAGACCAAAAACCCAACTGCATTTCTGAGATGCCATACAAAAGCAGGGTACTGCACGTGTACCCTGAACACAGCACCACCAAAGAAGAGAGCAGAACTCCTAAGTCACCTCTTCTGCCTGATCCCTGGAGCTGCCCCTACATCACTGCATATAAGGAACCAGCTGGCTCCTCCTTGGAGAGCAAACAAGAGCACCTGGTACTTGTTTTGTTTCCCTCATGCTATAGCATGAGTCCCAATAAAGCCCTGCCTGAATTTCTCATCTGGCCTCTTAACAATTTCTATTGATTAAAGAGTCCCAGCTGAGCGACTTCACTTTCACTTTTCACTTTCATGCATTGGAGAAGGAAATGGCAACCCACTCCAGTGTTCTTGCCTGGAGAATCCCAGGGATGGGGAGCCTGGTGGGCTGCCGTCTATGGGGTCACACAGAGTCGGACATGACTGAAGTGACTTAGCAGCAGCAGCAGCAGCAGCAAAGAGTCCAAGAATCCAGATCAGTAAAACCTGTGCTAAGCCTGGATTCACAAGTCCTGCACTTAATGCCTTTCTGCTCCGTTGGAGACACATTGCACATGGGATTCAGGGTAGGTATCCCAGAAAGAAGGAACCATCAATACGTGATGCAGTGCTCAAGGATGTGAAACACAGTGACCATTCTTGGGGCCACAGTATCTATTTTTGTGTACACATCAGTGTGAGGCATTGAAGCTATATGGTAGATATACTCCTAGGGGTCATTACTGGTGAAGTCATTTTTGACATGGATGGGCTTTAGCTATTGATGGGCTTAAACAAGTGTAAGATGAGTTATCTCTTGAGCAAGGAGGAGGGATTTGGGGCTGGCCATGACCAACTCAGAGATCCAGGTGAGGGCCTGAACTATATACTACTACATATATTTATTTTTGTTGTTCAGTTGCTCAGGCATGTCTGACTTTTTGCCACTCCACAGACTGCAGCATGCCAGTCTTCCCTGTCTTTCATCATCTCCCAAAGTTTACTCAGACTCATGTCTCTTGAGTCAGTTATGCCATCCAACCATCTCATCCTCTGTCGTCCCCTTCTCCTCCTGCCCTCAATCTTTTCCAGCATCAAGGTCTTTCCCAATGAGTCATCTCCTCTCATGAGGTGGCCAAAGTATTGGAGCTTCAGCTTCAGCATCAGTCCTTTCAATGAATATTCAGGATTGATTTCCTTCAGGACCGACTGGGTTGACCTCCTTTCTGTCCAGCAGACTCTAAAGAGTCTTCTCCAGCACCACAGTTTGAAAACATCAACTCTTCGGTGCTGAGTCTTCTCCAAGATCCAACTTTAACATCTGTACATGATTACTGGAGAAACCATAGCTTTGACTATACAGACTTTTGTCAGCAAAGTAATGTCTCTGCTTTTTAATATGCTGTCTGGGTTTGTCAAGATCCCCTGGAGAAGGGAAAGACTATCCATTCCAATATTCTGGCCTGGAGAATTCCATGGGCTATACAGTCCATGGGGTTGCAAAGAGTCAGACACGACTGAGGGACTTTCACTTTCACTTTCTAGGTTTGTCATAGCTTTTCTTTCAAGGAGCAAGTGTCTTTTAATTTCATGGCTACAGTCAAATCCTCAGTGATTTTGAAGCCCAAGAAAATAAAGTAAGTCACTGTTTCCATTGTTTCTATTTGCCATGACATGATGGGACCAGATGCCATGATCTTGGTTTTTTGAATGTTGAGTTTTTCACTCTCCTATTTCACATTCATCAGGAAGCTCTTTAGTTCCTCTCTGCTTTCTGCCATAACTATGGTGTCATCTGCATATCTGAGGCTTTTGATATTTCTCCTGGCAATCTTGATTCCAGTTTGTGCTTCATACAGCCCAGCACTCTTCACAGAAATTAAATAAGCAGAGTGGCAATATACAGCCTTGAGGTACTCCTTTCCCAATTTTGAACCAGTCTGTTATTCCATGTCTGATTCTGTTGATTCTTGATTTGCATACAGGTTTCTCAGGAGGCAGTTAAGGTGGTCTGGTATTTCCACATCTTGAAGAATTTTCCAAAATTTGTTGTGATCCACACAGTCAAAGGCTTTGGTGTAATCAATAAAGCAGAAGTAGATGTTTTTCTGTTATTCTCTTGCTTAGAACACTCAATAAAGCAGAATTCTCTTTGTTTTTTTTTTCTATGACCCCAATGGATGTTGGCAATTTGATCTCTGGTTTCTCTGCCTTTACTAAATCCAGCTTGCATATCTGGAAGTTCTCGATTCACATACTGTTGAACCCACACACACACACACATGCACATGTGTGTGTAAAATTTCCTGATATTTTTGCACGGTCATGCATGTACTCTTATAAAATGAGATTATGGAGAAAATGGAAATGAAACCAATATCTCAAATGGATATCTGTGCCCCCATTTCTGTGATTACTATTGGCTTTGAGCAATTTTCCATTATTTTCACTGTGTTCATTAGTCGTCAGTGTTTTCCTTCCTTCTAATTTTTGTTTGTAGTCTTTGTTCATTCATTCAGTTGATGGGTTTTTGGAGGCTTTTTCTTCATGATTTGTATGATTTTTTTTGTATTCTAAGGTTATTAATATTTATCAATTTGTATATTCCAAATTATTTATTTTTGAACTGTTTCAACTGCCCTTTATTATGTAGATGTGTATATGAATTTTATTTCAATTTTATTTCAACTCTCTTGAGTTTTTAATGGCTCACTAGTTATGTTTTATAGCTCTGAAATTGAGGTTACTAAGAGAATACTAAATTAAACTCTTACTTTCCTTTTAAACACCTGTTTAAAACATCTGTTTTAAAGATGAAACAGTTCATCTTTCCATGACTTCACCTTTTATTTTTAATTAAATTATTTCCTCTTTCAATCCTTGCATATTTATTGGAAGGACTGATGTTGAAGCTCAGGCTCCAATACTTTGGCCATCTGATGTGAAGAACTGACTCATTTGAAAAAACCCTGATGCTGGGCAAGATTGAAGGCAGGAGGAAAAGGGGATGACAGATTATGAGATGGTTGGATGGTATAACTGACTCTATAAACATGAGTTTGAGCAAGCTCTGGGAGTTGGACAGGGAAGCCTGGCGTGCTGCAGTCCATGGGGTCTCAAATAGTTGGACATGACTGAACAGCTGAACTGATTTCCTTATTGGAAGATTATGTTACTAAAACTCTTTACAGCCAGTTTCACTGACAAAAATGATTTAAAAGTCTATTTTTCTTGATAAAGAACCATAGAAATTTCTTTGTAAAAAAAAAAAAAAAAGATGTTGAAATTTTACAGTTTTCCCCTGATTCTTTAAATGCAGATAAATGCAGACTTCTGATTTAATTATTCCTCTGCTGCTGCTACGTCGCTTCAGTTGTGTTCGACTCTGTGTGACCGCATGGACTGTAGCCTGCCAGGCTCCTCCATCCATGGGATTTTCCAGGCAAGAGTACTGGAGTGGGGTGCCATTGCCTTCTCTGTATTCCTCTGCTGCTAAGTCGCTTCAGTCATGTCCGACTCTGTGTGACGCCATAGACGGCAGCACACCAGGCTCCCCCGTCCCTGGGATTCTCCAGGCAAGAACACTGGAGTGGGTTGCCATTTCCTTCTCCAATGCATGAAAGTGAAAAGTGAAAGTTCAGTCGTGTCCGACTCTTAGTGACTTCATGGACTGCAGCCTACCAGGCTCCTCCGTCCATGGGATTTTCCAGGCAAGAGTACTGGAGTAGGATGCCATTGCTTTCTCCAATTCCTCTGCAGTAGACCCTATTAATCTTCACATTCTCATCTCCTGTGCCCCCACCATGCTCCTGGCATAGTGCCAGCTACATAAAGACTTGGGGAGACAGTCTTCCTTAGCAATAGTAGTGTAGATAGTATAGGGTTTCCTAAAGTGCTAAACTGCTGTGAACCAAATTTCTGGGGGCCTGACTTCCAGCATCCCTGCATTCATTAGGTCATGACCGAGCTTGAGAAATCCCTCCACGATCTCCTTTTCTTTGGTGGTGACTCATCAGTGTTGCAATTCACAGTTAACAAATATTACCATAACCCTTACACCTCTATGAGCTGGAGAAGAGAAATAGTTATGCTTCCTGGTGCATTTACAAAACAAAATGAGATGAATGAATTCAGGACTCACCCTCCAGTGCATGCTTTCATGATATTGTGATAGGGAAGAGGCAATTTGTCTCTATGTTGGGTTGGTTTCTTGTATTAAACCTTTGTATTCTATTACTTTTGCTACTAGGTAATGCTGAAACTCCAATACTTTGGCCACCTCATGCGAAGAGTTGACTCATTGGAAAAGACTCTGATGCTGGGAGGGATTAGGAGCAAGAGGAGAAGGGGACGACAGAGGATAAGATGGCTGGATGGCATCACTGACTCCATGGGAGTCTGAGTGAACTCTGGGAGTTGGTGATGGACAGGGAGGCCTGGTGTGCTGTGATTCATGGGGTCGCAAAGAGTTGGACATGACTGAGCGACTGAACTGAACTGAACTGAAAACATTGCCCAAAGTGTGAAATATGCAGGCTCAAGATTCTGATGAGAACCTACTCAAGGTTTTTATCTTTAAAGATCCCTTTTCCATTTATAGGGAGACAAAAAGTTGCAGAACAGAGACTAATACTCTCTCATGTTGGAGGCTTACAGAAACATTATAAGCTGACCTACTATTGCAAGAAGAAAGGATTCTGAGACCAAGAAGCATGCAACAACCAATAATAACCTTTCCCTTTTTAGTATAACAGAATCCTGAATTCTCACATGGTTAAGACAGTTTTTTGGGACACAAGTCCACCATCTTCTTGGTCCATGGGCTTTCCAGTAAAGTCACTATTCATTTTCCCAACAACTCTTCTCAGTTTATTGCCCTCTCTTGAGGCAAGTAGTATGAGCTTGGATTCAGTAAAAATGTTGAATATTGGTTCCATTTTCAAGATTTGTGGGAAAATTATTAAAGAAAATACTGAAGAGAAAGAAAATACTTTCTCTTATACAACGTTTATTTATATATAATAGATTCATCGTAGACAATGAACAGACTAGCTGGCCAAAACAGAGGGTCATTTTCCATTAGTATTTATCAGTCCTCACTGTTAGTGGTTGAAATGAACACGAAGGTCCTGACCTTTATCCTGTGCTCATTCTGGCAGATCCCACACTTGTTTCCTTCAGCATACGTCTCCCTCTGCCCTAGATCTCCTCCTTGCCCAGCCTCTGGTCTGCCACCATGGCCCTATTCCTGATTCCACACAAAGTCAAATCCAGACACAACCCTTCCCCAATGAGGCAGAAAGCCTTAGTGCCCAAAGCACAGAGCTTACATTCCTTCTATTTAATAAAAATTGAGGACCTAATGTTGAAAGAAAAGAGGTCTTGGTTGATAACCCACTGTGAGCTACAGAATTGGCAGGCCCCAGGAAGTGACCAGGTGGGCCAGTTTGTAGATTTCCAAGACCCAGAAGTTGAATATGTCTTAGAGACAAAGTAGGCAGTCAGGGTAATCTCAGGTGTGGTGACAAGCGTGGACATGTAACCAAGAATAATGGGATCTGTCTATTGATTCTAGATTTCAGATACAGAATTTTCATGTCTGGGAAGTAAAACCCTAGCCCAGGAAGAAATTAATTATGATAAAGAGGTGAGCAACTCACCTATTTGAGTAATAACTGGTAGCACATGCTGCTGGCCATAAGGCTAAGCAATTCTGACCAGGAGGTAGGAGCTTTATGATAAGAATCATTGGATTCAGGGTTAGAACACACAAACCCCAGTAACAGGACATGTACATCATTTTCTCAAGGGACAAGTTAGTTCTACAACAATTAAGGACTGGGCCAAAAGTGCAATCTGAATGAAATGGCAGGTTACAACACAGGGACAAAGACTCCAGCAGGGTACGTGGATTTTATTTCTTCAAAATAAGAACATTTTTCATTCAAAAATTCCACTCAGTTTAGAGGAAGTGATCATTGAAATGCAGGAAAAGAAAAAAAAAAAAAACAACATTGCATTATCACCTAAGAAGGGATAACTCCCACCAAGGTACTACATAAAAATAATGATTTCTGAATACACACGGTTATGGAAAATGGTTGTCTGCTATAAACAACAGTCTCTGACAGTCTGCCAGCAAGTACTTATTGGGGTGAACTAGGATGATGGAGAAGGCAGTGGCACCCCGCTCCAGTATTCTTGCCTGGAAAATTCCATGGACGGAGGAGCCTGGTAGGCTGCAGTCCATGGGGTCGTGAAGAGTCAGACACGACTGAGCGACTTCCCTTTCACTTTTCACTTTGATGCACTGGAGAAGGAAATGGCAACCTACTCCAGTGTTCTTGCCTGGAGAATCCCAGGGACGGGGGAATCTGGTGGGCTTCCGTCTATGGGGTCGCACAGAGTCGGACACGACTGAAACGACTTAGCAGCAGAAGCAGGATGAGGAAGGATTAGGTGAAGGAGAGNCAGGATGTCTGGCTCTAGGTGAGTGATCACACCATAGTGATTATCTGGGTCATGAAGACCTTTTTTGTATAGTTTTTCTGTATATTCTTGCCACCTCTTCTTAATAATAACCTCTTCTTAATCTTCTGCTTCTGTTAGGTTCATACCATTTCCATTCTTTATTGTGCCCATCTTTGCATGAAATGTTTCCTTGGTACCTCTAATTTTCTTGAAGACATCTCTAGTCTTTCCCATTCTATTGTTTTCTTCTATTTCTTTGCATTGGTCACTGAGGAAAGCTTTCTTATCTCTCCTTGCTATTCTTTGGAACTCTGCATTCAAATGGATATATCTTTCTTTTTCTCCTTTGCCTTTAGATTCTCTTCTTTTCACAGCTATTTGTAAGGCCTCCTCAGACAACCATTTTGCCNATTCTATTGTTTTCTTCTATTTCTTTGCATTGGTCACTGAGGAAAGCTTTCTTATCTCTCCTTGCTATTCTTTGGAACTCTGCATTCAAATGGATATATCTTTCTTTTTCTCCTTTGCCTTTAGATTCTCTTCTTTTCACAGCTATTTGTAAGGCCTCCTCAGACAACCATTTTGCCTTTTTGCACCTCTTTTTCTTGGGGATGGTTTTGATCCCTGCCTCCTATACAGTGTCACAAACCTCCGTCCATAGTTCTCCAGGCACTCTATCAGATCTAATTCCTTGAATCTATTTGTCACTTCCACTGTATAAATGTAAAGGATTTGATTTAGGTCATACCTGAATGGTCCAGGGGTTTTCCCTACTTTCTTCAATTTCAGTCTGAATGTGGCAATAAGGAGTTCATGATCTGAGCCAAAGTCAGCTTTCGGTCTTGTTTTTGCTGACTCCATCTTTGACTGCAAAGAATATAATCCAAATATTTTGCTATTGACCATCTGGTGATGTCCATGTGTAGAGTCTTCTCTTGTGTTGTTGGAAAAGGGTGTTAGCTATGACCAGTGCGTTCACTTGGCAAAACTCTATTAGCATTTGCCCTGCTTCATTTTGTACTCCAAGGCCAAATTTTCCTGTTACTTCAGGTATTTCTTGACTTCCTACTTTTGTATTCCAGTCCCCTATAACGAAAAGGACATCTTTTTTTGGGTGTTAGTTCTATAAGGTCTTGTAGGTCTTCATAGCACTGTTCAGATTCAACTTCCTTCAGCATTACTGGTTGGGGCATAGACTCCCATTACTGTGATGTTGAATGGCTTGCCTTGGAAACAAACAGAGATCATTCTGTTGTTTTTGAGATTGCATCCAAGTACTGCATTTTGGACTCTTTGGTTGACTATGAGGGCTACTCCATTTCTTCTAAGGGATTCTTGCCCACAGTAGTAGATATAATGGTCATCTGAATTAAATTCATCTATTCCAGTACATTTTAGTTTACTGATTCCTAAAATGTAGATGTTCACTCTTGCCATCTCCTGTTTGACCACTTCCAATTCATCTTGATTCACAATCCTAACATTCCAGGTTAGTCCTAACGTTCCTATGCAATATTGCTTTTTAGAGCATCAGGCTTTACTTCCATCACCAGTCACATCCACAGCTGGGTGTTGCTTTTGTTCTGGCTCTGTCTCTGCATTCTTTCTGGAGTTATTTCTCCACTCATCTCCAGCAGCAAACTGGGCATCTACAGACCTGGAAAGTTCATCTTTCAGTGTCCTATCTTTTTGGCTTTTCATACTGTTCATGGGGTTCTCAAGGCAAGAATACTGAAGTGTTTTGCCATTTTCTTCCCCAGTGGAGAACATTTTGTCAGAACTCTCCACTATGACCTATCGGTCTTGGGTGGCCCTACACGGCATAGCTCATCGTTTCATTGAGTTAGACAAGGCTGTGGTCCATGTGATCAGACTGGTTAGTTTTCTGTGATTGTGGTTTTAAGTCTGCCTGCCCTCTGATTGAGAAGAATAAGAGATTTATGGAAGCTTCCTGATGGGAGAGACTGACTGAGGGGTAAACTGGATCTTGTTCAGTAGGGGGGAGCCATGCTCAGGAAATCTGTAATTCAACTTTCTCTTGATGGGTGGGGCTGTGTTCACTCCCTGTTATTTACCTGGAGCCAAACTATGGTGGAGGTAATGACAGTAATGGCGACCTCCTTCAAAAGGTCCCATGTACACACTGCTGCACTCAGTGTCCCGGATTCTGTAGCAGGCCACCGCTGACCCATGCATCTGCCAGAGACTTCTGGACACTCATAGGCAAGTCTGTGTCCGTCTCTTTTGCGGTCACTGCTCCTTTCTCCTGGGTCCTGGTGCACACAAACACTTCTGTTTGTGAGTATAAGGTTCTGTTTGATCACTCACCTAGAGCCAGATATCCTAGAATGTGATGTCAAGTGGACCTTAGGAAGCATCATTATGAACAAAAGCTAGGAGAGGTAGTGGAATTCCAGTGGAGCTATTTCAAACCCTAAAAGATGATGCTGTGAAAGTGTTGCACTCTGTATGCCAACAAATTAAAAAAAAAAAACAAAAAAACTCAACAGTGGCCACAGGACTGGAAAAAATCAGTTTCATTCCAATCCCAAAGAAAGGCAATGCCAAAGAATGCTCAAACTACCACACAATTACACTCATCTCACATGATAATGAAGTAACGCTCAAAATTCTCCAAGCCAGGCTTCACCAGTATGTGGACCCTGAACTTCCAGAGGTTCAAGCTGGTTTCAGAAAAAGCAGAGAAACCAGACATCAAATTGCCAACATCTGCTGGATCATCAAAAAAGCAAGAGAGTTCCAGAAAAACATCTATTTCTGCTTTATTGACTGTGCCAAAGCTTTGACTGTGTGGATCACAATAAACTGTGGAAAATTCTGAAAGAGATGGGGATGCCAGGCCACTTGATCTGCCTTTTGAGATACCTGTATGCAGGTCAGGAAGCAACAGTTAGAACTGGACATGGAAAAACAGACTGGTTCCAAATAGGAAAAGGAGTACGTCAAGGCTGTATATTGTCACCCTGCTTATTTAACTTCTATGCAGAGTACATCATTAGAAACACTGGGCTGGAACAAGCACAAGCTGGAATCAAGATTGCTGGGAGAAATCTCAATAACCTCAGACATGCAGATGACACCACCCTTATGGCAGAAAGTGAAGAAGAACTAAAGAGCCTCTTGATGAAAGTGAAAGAGGAGAGTGAAAAAGTTGGCTTAAAGCTCAACATTTAGAAAACTAAGATTATGGCATCTGGTCCCATCATTTCATGGGAAATAGATGGGGAGACAGTGGAAATAGTGGCTGACTTCATTTTTCTGGGATGTAAACTCACTGCAGATCATGACTACCGCTGTGAAATAAAAGAAAAACACCACTTTCTCCTTCAAAGAAAAGCTATGACCAAACTAGACAGCATTTCAGAAAGCAGAGACATTACTTTGCCAACAAAGGTCCATCTAGTCAAGGCTATGGTTTTCCAGTAGTCATGCATAGATATGAGAGTTGGACTATAAAGAAAGCTGAGCACTGAAGAATTGATGCTTTTGAACTGAGGTGTTGGAGAAGACTCTTGAGAGTCCCTTGGACTGCAAGGAGATCCAAATAGTACATCCTAAAGGAAATCAGTCCTGGATATACATTGGAAGGACTGATGTTGAATATAAAACTCCAATACTTTGGCCACCTGATGTGAAGAACTGACTGATTTGAAAAGGCCTTGATGCTGGGAAAGATTGAAGGTGGGAGGAGAAGGGGATAACAGAGGATGAGATGGTTGGATGGCATCACCAACTCAATGGACATGAGTTTGAGAAAACTCTGGGAGTTGGTGATGGACAGGGAGGCCTGGCGTGCTGCAGTCCATGGGGTTGCAAAGAGCAACTGAAGTGAACTAAAGTGAATTGAACTGTGCTACATAGCCAGCCAGACTGCTCTGTCTATGGGATTTCTTAAGCAAGAATACAGGATGGATTGCCATTTCCTTTTCCAGGGGATCTTACCCACCCTGGGACCAAACCTGAGCCTCCTGCATTCATAGGTGGATCCTTTATGAGGGAAGCCCCAGATGGGGGTTACCTCTCCTATTAAATATGCCTGTTTATATAGTACAGGTGGATATATGAGACTAGCCCACTACTGACTTCCCTACACTGACTGATATATCTATAACTTATGCTCTTACTTCTTTAGGTCTTTGCTCAAAAGTCAATTATCAGAGAGCTCTTCCCTGATGCTTCAATAAATTAGCAATCCTGATTCCCTATCAGTCTGTGGAGTGTTTTCTGATGCCTCTTTCCTGAATACTAAAATCCTTACTGTGATGAGATGCTCGTTAAGAATACATGTTTCCAATAAGATATATTGTGATAGAACCCTAGGTTATGAAATAATGGGTAAATAAAAGGACATAATAGTTTGAACCTCAAGAGTGCCTTTAATATCAATTATTTTCGCCTAGTCAGAAAGTGAAGAGGAATTAAGAGCCTCTTGATGAAAGTGAAAGATGAGAGTGAAAATGTTGGCTTAAAACTCAACATTCAGAACACGAAGATCATGGCATCCAGTCCCATCACTTCATGGGAAATAGAGAAACAGTGGAAACAGTGTCAGACTTTATTTTTCTGGGCTCCAAAATCACTGCAGATGGTGACTGTAGCCATGAAATTAAAAGATGCTTACTCCTTGGAAGAAAAGTTATGGCCAACCTAGATAGCATATTCAAAAGCAGAGACATTAGTTTGCCAACAAAGGTCTGTCTAGTCAAGGCTATGGTTTTTCCAGTGGTCATGTATGGATGTGAGAGTTGAACTGTGAAGAAGGCTGAATGCTGAAGAATTGATGCTTCTGAACTGTGGTGCTGAAGAAGACTCTGGAGAGTCACTTGGACTGCAAGGAGATCCAACCAGTCCATTTTGAAGGAGATCAACCCTGGGATTTCTTTGGAAGGAATGATGTTAAAGCTGAAACTCCAGTACTTTGGCCACCTCATGTGAAGAGTTGGCTCATTGGAAAAGACTCTGATGCTGGGAGGGATTGGGGGCAGGAGGAGAAGGGGATGACTGAGGATGAGATGGCTGTATGGCATCACTGACTCGATGGGCATGAGTCAAAGTGAACTCTGGGAGTTGGTGATGGACAGGGAGGCCTGACATGCTGCGACTCATGGGGTCGCAAAGAGTCGGACACGACTGAACGACTGAACTGAACTGAAGTCCATTCAGTTTCCTTCAGCTCAGTTCAGTTCAGTTCAGTTTCTCAGTCATGTTCGACTCTTTGCGACCCCATGAACTGCAGCATGCCAGGCCTCTCTGTCCATCACCAATTCCTGGAGTTTACTCAGACTCACATCCATGGAGTCAGTGATGCCATCCAGCCATCTCATCCTCGGTCATCCCCTTCTCCTCCTGCCCCCAATCCCTCCCAGCATCAGAGTCTTTTCCAATGAGTCAACTCTTCACATGAGGTGGCCAAAGTACTGGAGTTTCGGCTTTAGCATCATTCCTTCCAAAGAAATCCCAGGGCTGATCTCCTTCAGAATGGACTGGTTGGATCTCCTTGCAGTCCAAGTGACTCTCCAGGGTCTTCTCCAACACCACAGTTCAAAAGCATCAATTCTTCAGTGCTTAACCTTCTTCACAGTCTAACTCTCACATCCAAACATTACCACTGAAAAAACCATAGCCTTGACTAGACAGACCTTTGTTGGCAAACTAATGTCTCTGCTTTTGAATATGCTCTCTAGGTTGGTCATAACTTTCCTTCCAAGGAGTAAACGTCTTTTAATTTCATGGCTGCAGTCACCATCTGCCCTGATTTTGGAGCCCAAAAAATAAAGTCTGACACTATTTCCACAGTTTCCCCATCTATTTCCCGTGAAGTGATGGGACCAGATGCCATGATCTGCGCTTTCTGAATGTTGAGCTTTAAGCCAACTTTTTCACTCTCCTTTTTCACTTTCATCAAGAATAAAGAGACATAATTCATAATGTCTCAAGTCTCTAATCCTTCTTCCTCCAGCTTTTTCTCTAAACTGACGACCTCAAAAATAGAAGCAATCAGGAAAGAAATTCTACAAGTTACCACCACCACATACACCTGCCCGCCAGTTCTGCTCTTATTGTTTACCTTCTTATTCTCCCTTGTTCCTTGGTCAGTTCCTTTAGATCCCATCTTCTCTTGTCTCCTTGAGGACATTGCTCCAGCAAGGATCTCCTCTCTCCCCTATTGCATCAAATTGTCCTTTCCCAAATACAAAACAAGCTGTAAAAGCAAAACTCTTGGCCCTGCTTGTCCCCTGCTGTAATAGCTTCATTATCTGATTCCCTTTGCAATAAGAACATTTCTGGAATTACCCATACTCTGGCTCCAGTTTCTCTCCTCCAATTCTCTTTATTCTGGTATTCTATTATGCACATGTTATACCCTGTAGTGTTATCTTATTGTAGTTTTAAATTCATATCCCTAATGTCTAATGAGGCAGTGTGCTTACTGCATCTTCCCCAGAATCAGCACCAGATTTCATCTTTTGTGAATGCCTACTCAAACCTTTCTTCATATATAGGTTTTCCATATGATAATTTTTCTCTCTAAATCTATCCTTTATACCTAAAAAAAGCTCCATAATTAGGTAGCTTGCTTTAACTTCTAATGATTCCTTTTTAATCTCATATTTCTCAGTGTCATATTAACATTAGCAGGATCGTCTCAGAGTTTTGTCCTACTCTTTAACATTTTCTTCTTTGAGAAGAATTATATTATACATTCTATTTCAAAAAATAAACTTTGATATCCTTTAGTACTAAAGCAGAAAAGTAAGATTTGCTTCGGGTGACTAGTGATAACGGCAGCAGGATATTGGCATAGACTTGTTTTTTACATTTAAGAATAAGTTTTTTACACTTATTCTTAGGATTCTGATAGCCAGAAAGGAGCAATAGAAATGTGGATCTCACTGTCAGAGCTAATGCTACAGTTTATCAAAATATTTGGCATCAAAAACACTTTGAGGGATTCCCTATTGGCTCAGTGGTAAAGAATCTGCCTGTCACTGCGGGAGACATGGGATTGATTCCTGATCTGGGAGGATTCCACATGCAACTAAGCCCATACACCATCACTGCTGAGCCTGTGATCTATAGCCTGGGAGCCACGGCTACTGAGCCCACCTGCCACAACTATGTGCACCCTAGATCCTGTGCTCCCCACCAAGAAAAGCCACTGCAATGAGAAGCCCATGCACCACCATTATTAGAGAGTAGCTCCCAGTCTCTGCAACCAAGGAGAGGCTCATGCAGCAATGAAGACCCATCACAGTCAAAAATAACTAAATAAACAAAAGTTAAAACAAACAAACAAATGCTATGAAAGGGAACAAGCTTGTATATTCTTACACAGTTTCACACTCTGATACAGATACTTTAGTAGATGGAATAAGGCAATACAGTTTGAAAAAAATTACCTAGAATAGCTCTGAGTTTCAATAGAAAGACAATATAAATCCTAGTTACTTTTAATATTTTTAATAAGGCAAGTAGTTTATTATTTACTTCTTTGATATTTATTTGAGTTTCTTATTTGCAAATTTTAGAAACATTTAACAAACATTGAATAGATGTACTCCTATCCAATATCTTTACTGATGGATTTGGTAATTTTTTTTCTGTATTATATTGATTCAGGGAAACTGTATATAATTATCCTACTCTTTCAAAAAATTAACTTTGTTGTGACTTTTCTCTTTACTTAAAGTGTGTTAAAATCTTAAGAGTATCATTTTTGCCTGTGTGCAACACATCACTAACTGATGTAACACATCAAGATATTAAATATATCTAGTGAGCAGTATTATTTGTAAATTGAGTATTCTTATGTCCAAATACACAGTTTTTATGGAAATAAATATCATATAATTATAGTTCATTATTGGTTATGATGTAAATACTCAGTTACTTTAGAGTATTTTAATTCAGGCCATAATTATGGACATTTTCCCGTCTAATCTGCTGAAAGTGGACGTAGCAATTAGGATGTGTGATAGAATTCTCCACCTGGCAACTGTAGTTGCCATGGTGATGACCATGTGGGCAAGAAACACTGATTCACTGTGCTTTCTCTGCTTGGCTTTATCGTCTCCAAAGGGAAAGAGCATGCCTCTGGCTGAGGATTGCCTCTCAGCCTCCTTTGTTATCTTCTGAACTTCTAGTTGTTGGGGAGAGGGATCAGAAATGAGAAGCTGACTTATTAAAAATTCTTTCTCCACATAAAAGGATGGGTAATTGGAATCTGCAAGAAAATTAAGAAAATTTGATTTTATATCATAAAAACAACATGATTATTGTGGTACAGCTACTGAAACATGATTGATACTATGTTCTCTATGATAAAATTTAAACATATATGCACTCTATATTCTGTGCTACATTTCAGCTAACACAGCATTTGCAAAATGAAAGAAAAATATATATATTATTGGAAAATTCCAAGACTTCTTTCATTTCCTAGCTGTGAGCTAAATTTAAAAAAAATTCTGTCAGTTCAGATATGTCTGGGAAACTTTCAGTTAAGATTCAGATATATAATTATGACTGATTGACATTGCTGTATGGCAGAAACTGACACAACATTGTAAGGCAATTATCATCAAATGTAAAAAAATGAAAAGAAACAGATTCATACCCTCCATAACAGCTCTTAAACTTGCAGAATATTTATTTAATCTGTCTTTGGTTTGGTTCCCTCATATATAAAAACAAAAATAAAAGTAAGTGTGAAATGAGACTTAAACATGAAAATATGTTAATATACTTAAAATAGTTCCTGGTATCTTTATTAAATGAATGCTTGCTATCATTGTCAAGTATCATGATTCCTATTGAGAGAGGCTGAGATCTGGGACCCTTTGTTACAGTGCTACGGTCCTTGCACCTGGACACCCACCTCCTCAAGCAACAAAATATGAAGAAAAAAAAAATAGCTGCATACATGTGCAGTAGGGGTAAATTCTGGAAAAAATGTCCCAAAAAATCCCAACTGCCACTTCTGATGAGTTCAGAGCAAAACCTGGGTGTTGAGAGCAGGGAGTCAGGTGCTCATGCCCTTTCATTCATCACCACCTGGGCATATCACCTGAGACACCTTCTCGCAACCAACCAGCTCAAACCCCGCACTTTGAGGAGTGAGCAAGCGAACCTGCTACTTGTTTTCACTCGCTTCTGTGGCCACAGGAGCCCCAAAAAGCCTTGCCTGAATTTTTTGACTAGTTTCCTGGCAATTTTTATTGACTGGGGAAGGCCAAGAACCCTGGTCCGTATCACTGTAGACTCAAGCCCTTGCATTATTCTAGGTTCCCGGGAGAGTTGCTGCTGCTGCTGCTGCTAAGTCGCTTCAGTCGTGCCCGGCTCTGTGCGATCCCATAGATGGCAGCTCACCAGGCACCCCCGTCCCTGGGATTCTCCAGCAAGAACACTGGAGTGGGTTGCCGTTTCCTTCTCCAATGGGTGAAAGTGAAAAGTGAAAGTGAAGTCGCTCAGTCGTGTCTGACTCTTCGAGACCCCAACAGGCTCCTCCATCCATGGGATTTTCCAGGCAAGAGTGCTGGAGTGGGGTGCCATGGACTTCTCCCCTGGGGCGGGGCGGACAGGGGGAGGGTGATTTCCCTTAAACATGTTGCCTCTCCTATTCCATGCCTTCATTCTCCACTTGAAGTATAATACACGTGGATCCTTGGAAACCTTTGTTTCACATTTCTCCCTTAGATGAAACTAACCTGTCAAAAAACAACAAGATCGGGGGCTTTCTTTAGCGGTGGGTGGCAGTAAAATGGGTAGGTGTGTCCTCCTGGTGACTGGAACTTTCCCTCTGGGAAACTGTCCCAAGGTTTATCTTTGAGAGTGAATTGGCAGGACCATCTATCTTGGTCTGAGCTGTTCTTCCAAATTAATCAGTAACACAGAGCTCATTTGATTTCCATCTGCTG
The DNA here is from genome assembly GCA_006410615.1 of Neotragus moschatus. Lineage (NCBI taxonomy): Eukaryota > Metazoa > Chordata > Mammalia > Artiodactyla > Bovidae > Neotragus > Neotragus moschatus. The sequence continues at coordinate 2,893,960 of SJYA01001417.1, forward strand.
GGGCTATGCTATTTTAGTTCTCACTCTTATAGGGGTAAGAGCTCAGACGGGAAGAAAACTACTGGATCTTCTCAAAAATGCATCCTTGCTGTTTAAAACTTTGTATTTAATTGATTTATCTTGCTGTTGTTTCTGTTGTTCAATCACTCAGTCATGTTCAACTCTTTGCAACCCCATGGACTGTGATGTGCCAGGCTTCCTTGTCCATCACAATCTCCTGGGGCCTGCTCAAACTCATGTCCATTGAGTCAGTGATGCCATCCAACTATCTCATCCTCTGTTGTCCCCTTCACCTCTTGCCTTCAGTCTTTCCCAGCATCAGGGTCTTTTCCAGTGAGTTGGCTCTTCGCATCAGATGGCCAAAGTATTGGATCTTCAGCGTCAGTCTTCCCAATGAATATTCAGGATTAATTTCCATTAGGATTGACTGGTTTGATCTCCTTGCTGCCCAAGGGATTCTCAAGAGTCTTCTCCAGCATCATAGTTTGGAAGTATCAATTATTGGACATTCAGGCTTCTTTATGGTCCAGTTCTCACATTTGTACATGACTACTGGGAAAACCATAGCTTTGACTAGATGAATCTTTGTTGGTAAAGTGATGTCTCTACATGGTCAATTATTCCTATGGGAAAATTTCAGTTACTGCCTCCAACAGGAAGAGAGGAACCCTGCACTTCCAAATAGGAAATTCAAATACTTTACTACCCCAGAAGAGGAAGAATTCTTTCTTGCCCAGCAACAAAACCAGCCAATAGAAAATGCTACAGTTCAGTCAATGAGAAACTGTCATCACCTGAACTTCTACTTTCCTCCAATGAACTTCTATTGTTTTCCTACTGAGACTTCCTTTCCTTGTCCTACCCTTCAACTATAAAAGCTTTTCATGTTCTATAATCCTTGGAGTATCCCTCTGTTTGCCAGAAGAGTTGCTCCCCTATTTATGAACCTTGAAATAAAGCCAATTAGATCTTCAAATTACTCAAAATTTTTAATAGTTGTGATAAAGTAAGGAGGCTAAAGCACCTAAGTTGCCTACTGAAGGGACACAGATATGGATATGTGCATATCAAAGAGGGAATAAACCACTGTAGGTAATTAGTGTTCAAGTTACCACAGAATACTGGGGAAATTTAGTGAGGCACTTATGTAAAGCTTACAAAGTGGGTCTAATTCATGACACTAACTCCCATAGATTCCAGGAAAAGTTGAATTTATCAAAATTGATCATTCAAACAAGAAAATGAAAGATCTATGTTTCTTTATTCTCTTATGTTTTCTTCATTAGGCTGATAATACACTTGCAGATCTATTTGCAACCCCCCTAAAAGGATGATAGGTTTTCCTAATTCCTCTTTGTTAAACACTTTTCCCACTTCTTTTACTTTAGGAGGCACCCAATCTGATATAAAACTATAAAGTGTATACACCCTGTCTCTTATACACATCTGTCCTTGGGGAAATGAAAATTTACACCACAGTGAGATAGCTATAAAGGCAGTAGAATGGCT
>SJYA01001417.1:2895518-2914131 GCA_006410615.1 Neotragus moschatus
GAGGCACCCAATCTGATATAAAACTATAAAGTGTATACACCTTAGAAAATGTATTGCACCAATTATAATTTAATTTGTTTATTAATAGTTTAACCAATAACATCTTTTAACTATTATATTGTAATATACTTTAAACATGTTAAATAATTAAATAATGCATACTAAATAATTATATATTATTATTTTGATTACAGTTGCATTTAAAACTTTGTTCCATTTTGTGGCTTTTATTCTTTTGTTTTAAAAATGAAATCTGTTAGTAAGTTTATATCAGGTTCAATGGTTCTCAAATTATTTGATCTTTAGAGCTCTTTACAGTGTTAAAAATTATTGAGCATTTCAGAGAGCTTCATTTTACTGTGATAATACATCTATCAATGGCTACTGTATTTGAAACTAAAATTAAGAACATTAAAGTATTCATTAATTTATTTGAAATAATAAAAATGCATTTCACATTAATATATCTATATCTTATGACATATTTTTTATAAAAGATAACCATTAATATATTCTGTAAAATATTATTGAGAATAGTGAGTGACATTGTTTTAAGTTTTTGCAAATCTCTTTTTTTTTGTTGTTTTTTAAATTTAAATGTATTTATTTTAATTGGAGGCTAATTATTTTACAATATTGTATTGGTTTGGCCATACATCAACATGAATCTGCCACGGGTGTACACTTATTCCCCATCCTGAACCTCCCCCCCACCTCCCTCCTTGAACCATCCCTCTGGGTCATCCCAGTGCACCAGCCGCAAGCATCCTGTATCCTGCTGGGCTTACTGAAGACATTTGAATTCTCACATTCTGCATTCAGTTTATTGCAGTACGTTGTTTTATTTGAAATTCAAGAAGAGATTCTGGCCTCAAATACTTATGTGGCTAGAAAAGCAAGGAATATTCCACTAATTTTGTCAGCTTACTCTAGATATCCTTCTTTGGTACTCTACTGAAACTTGACAAAACCTGATGAAACAATTTCTTAAAGGTTAGTTGCACGTGAAATCTGAAACCATTGCAGTCAAGTTTTCATACTCATTTACATTAGACTACATTAGTCTGATTTATTATCTGAATAGATCCTTTGCTCACGTGTAATGCTATAACATTGCACATTAATCACTTACAAATATTCACTGAGTAATGCAAATCTTCCTAATATTGATGCATGTAATTCTATAATACAGAAAAGCATCCATATCATATCATCACCACCCATGTGATCAGGAAAGTCTGGAAGTGTTGAGAAATGTCAAAATGCCAAAATTCCAATTTTCATTTGAAGGTTAAAATCTCTTTTCTTTATTATTTTCAATTAGAAGATAACTGCTTTACAGTGCTGTGTTGGTTTCTGTTGTACAACATGCATCAGCCATAAGTATACATATGTCTCCTCTTTCTTGAACCTCTCTCTTAACTCCTACTCCTCTACACCCTTCTAAGTTGTCACAGAGCACCAGGTTGAGCTCCCTGTGTTATATAGCACCTTCCCACTAGCTATCTATTTTGTGTATGGTAAAGTATATATTTCACTAATACTCTCTCAGTTTGTTCCACACTTCCCTTCTCTTGCTCTATCCATAAGTCTGTCCTCTACATCCGTGTCTCTATTCTTGTCCAGCAATATGTTCATCAGTACTATTTTTCTAGATTCCATGTATGCATGTATGTGTATATGTGTGTGCTCAGTTGTGTCCGACTCTTCCAACACCATGGACTACAGCCCTCCAAGCTCGTTTATCCATGGAATTTTCCAGACAAGAATACTGAGGTTGCCTATTCCTCCTCCAGGGGATCTTCCCATCCCAGGAATCAAAGTATCATCTCCTGCATTGGCAGGCAGATTCTTTACCAGTAATGCCACCTGAGAAGCCCAGATTCCATGTTTATGTGTTAATAGAAAGTTCAGATCTTTCCAATGGGAACAAATAATGTCAGTTATGTTCCTTTTTTCAAATCCTAAAAGATGATGCTGTTAAAGTGCTGCATTCGTTATGCCAGAAAACTTGGAAAACACAGCAATGGCCATAGGACTGGAAAAGGTCAGTTTGCATTCCAATCCCCAAAAAAGGCAATGCCAAAGAATGTTCAAATTACCATAGGATTGCACTCATTTCACATGTTAGTAAGATTATGTTCAAAATCCTTCAAGCTAGGCTTCAGCAATATGTGAACCTAGAACTTCCAGATGTACAAACTAGATTTTGAAAAGGCAAAGAAACCAGAGATCAAATTGCCAACATCTACTGGATCACAGAAAAAACAAGGAGATTCCAGAAAAAAACATCTGCTTCTACTGCACTGATTATGCTAAAGCCTTTTTAGATCATGACAAACTATGGAATCTTTCTAAAGAGATGAGAATACCAGACCACCTTACCTGCCTCCTGAGAAACCTGATTGCAGGTCAAGAAGCAACAGTTAGAACTGTACATGGAAAAGTGGACTGGTTCAAAACTGGGAAAGGAGTACATCAAGGCTGTATATTGTCACCCTTTTTATTTAATCTATCTGTGGAGTATATGTGAAATGCTGGGCTGGATGAATCACAAGCTGGCATCAAGACTGCTGGGGAAATATCAATAGCCTCAGATATGAAGATGATACTACTTTAATAGCAGAAAGTGAAGAGGAACTAACGAGCCTCTTGATGAAGATGAAAGAGGAAAGTGAAAAAGCTGGCTTAAAACTCAACATGTAAAAAACTAAGATTATAGCATCTAGTTATATCACTTTATGGCAAATAGATGAGGAAAATGTGGAAACAGTGTCAGATTTCATTTTGTTGGTCTCCAGAATCATGCAGACAGTGACTGCAGCCATGAAATTTAGACACTTGTTCCTTGGAAGAATAGCTGACAAACCTAGACAGTGTATTAGAAAGCAGATATCATTTTGTAGACAAAAGTCTGTTTAGTCAATGCTATGGTTTTTCCAGTAGTCATGTACATATGTGAGAGCTGGACTCTAAAGAAGACTGAAAGTCCAAGAATTGATGTTTTCAAACTGGTGTTGGAGAAGATTCTTGAGAGTCCCTTGGACAGCAAGGAGATCAAATCATTCAATCCTAAAGGATATCAACTCTGAATATTCATTGGAAGGACTGACGCTGAAGCTGAAGCTCCAGTACTTTGACCACCTGATACAAAGTGCCGACTCATTGTAAAAGACCCCGATGATGGAAAAGATTGAAGGCAGGAGAAGGGGGCAAGAGAGAATGAGATGGTTGGATGGCATCCCTGACTCAATGAATATGTTTGAGCAAACTCCAGGAGATAGTGAAGGGCAGCGAGGCCTAGCATGTTGCATTCTATGGGGTTGCAAAGAATTAGACCTGACTTAGTGACTGAATAACAACGATTGACCCTGAGTAGTAGGACATGAGAGAGTCCTCTATAGGCCTTCCCAACTGCAATTTTGCATTATGTGTGTGCCTGCTCAGATTTAGCGACTGAAGAACAAATTTTCCTTGAATTGATAGATTCACTTTGTTCATTTTTGAGAATATGTCTGCCAAAATCTAATTCTGATAGCCATAGCTTTTCTTTCAGTTCTATGAAGTACAGAGGAGGTGCAATGAAAAATGAGACTATTTGAACTTGTAACTCAAATAACTGCACAGGTGCTGTCCTTGAACTAACTCTCATGCCTCAGTGAACAGCAGCAAGTTTTATGGGTAATTCCCATTTCATCACACATGATATTAAAGAGGTGTACCTATGAGTCAAGGTTTAATAAAATCAAAAGGAATATTTTTATTATTTCATCAAGGATATTAAGCAAACTTACAGTTAAACATGCAGATATGGTAGTGTTGAGTGTAATGACCACGCATATAATTTATTGCCATTGTTTGATTTGTGCTAAAGCTGTAGCTGCTTTATCCCAGTTTGCTTTGTGCCATCATTGCAAATATTAGTGGAGTGGAAAAAGCAAATAATACCCTCATATTATTATGAAAGTAGCATTGGCCTCAAACTCTCTGAAGTGATCTCTGGGAATTTCTAGGGTCCTCAGACCACACTTGAGAACTGGGGCTTTAATTCATTTCCTCTATCTGCTTAATAGTATGAATACTTGAACTACATAACATGCACACCATGACCTACTCAAGGGGATTTTCCCAACCCAGGGATTGGACTCATGTCTCTTACATCTCCTGCAGTGGCAGGTGGATTCTTTACCACTGAGCCATCTGGGAACCCTATAGCATTAGTTGGTTAGTCATATGTAACTCTTTGTAATGCTATGGACTGTAGCCCACCAGGTTCCTCTATCCATGGAATTCTCCAAGCAAGAATACTGGAGTGAGCAGCCATTCCCTTCTCCAGGGCATCTTTCCGACCCAGCGACTGAACCCAGGTCTCTTGCATTGCAGCCAGATTCGTTACCATCTGAGCCACCATGGAAGTCCCTGTGTATAACTCTGACACTATAAAATAAAATTACTGAGATTTTAGAGAAAAAGTCATCATAGCCCTGGGGTGTATATTGAAATTTAGATAGGTAATCTTCAATTTTCTAATAAATACAATAAGTAAATGTGGTTTTCAATAAGAAGATATACAGATTGAGCCAAACCAACGTTTTAGACTGAAAAAAAAAAAAAAGACAGAAACAGATAGCATGTCAGAGGATAACTGGAAAAAACTTACCAGGATACAATTTCTTCATAATGCAATAATTATAAATATGAAAAGAAAGGAATTCTTCCCATTTATATACTATTGTATTTTTATGCATCCAATGTAAAAATCTTATAAATATGCTTCACTGTTCACTGTCAACTTGGTCCACTGGGGAAGGGAATGGCAAATCACTTCAGTATTCTTGCCTTGAGAACCCCATGAACAGTATGAAATGCAAAATGATAGGACACTGAAAGATGAACTCCTCAGGTCAGCAGGTGCCTAATATGAAAGCCTGAAGGTAGGAGAAGAAGCGGATGACAGAGGGTGAGATGGTTCGATGGCATCACTGACTCAATGGACATGAGTTTGGATAAACTCTGGGAGTTGGTGATGGACAGGGAGGCCTGGCTTGCTGCAGTCCATGGGGTCACAAAGGGTTGGACATGACTGAGCGACTGAATTGAACTGAACTGATATAACATGATATAATGTCCAGTTTCGTAAATTATATTTAAAAACATTTGTATCATCAATCTATTATTGAGAAGTTTTCCATTAAATTCCTAAAGAAAATCTATGGCTTCTGTTGACAACTATAACTTTATCAAATTCTCTCAGGCAGAATCAAAGAAGTTGACCTGATGGCCATTTTTTACCAAGTGGCCTTATCTAGTTACTCTGATATTTTAAAAGTCCTAAAACTCCTAGAGGAGAACATAGGTAAAACACTCTCTGACATAAATCACAGCAGGATCCTCTATGATCCACCTCCCAGAATACTGGAAATAAAAGCAAAAATAAACAAATGGGATCTAATTAAAATTAAAAGCTTTTGCACAACAAAGGAAAGTATGAGCAAGGTGAAAAGACAGCCTTCCGAATGGGAGAGAATAATAGCAAATGAAGCAACTGACAAACAACTAATCTCAAAAATATACAAGCAACTTATGCAGCTCAATTCCAGAAAAATAAATGACCCAATCAGAAAATGGGCCAAAGAACTAAATAGACATTTCTCCAAAGAAGACATACGGGTGGCTAACAAACACATGAAAAGATGCTCAACATCACTCATTATCAGAGAAATGCAAATCAAAACCACNTTACAGCATCGGACCTTGCTTCTATCACTAGTCACATCCACAGCTTGGTTTTGTTTTTGCTTTGGCTCCATCCCTTCATTCTTTCTGGAGTTAATTCTCCACTGATCTCCAGTAGCATATTGGGCACCTCTTGACCTGGGGAATTCCTCTTTCAGTATCCTATCATTTTGCCTTTTCATACTGGTCATGGGACTTATGCTTCCTGATTTAGAAATTAATTACAGTCTTAATAACCAATGGAATCAGTATTGGGGTAAGAATAGGTAAACAGATAAATTCAGAAAAATATAAAGTCTAGATACAGACCTTAATATTTATGGTCATTTTTTTTGACAAACATGTTGAAGCCATTTAATAGAAAATGAGATGCTTTTAAAAAAAGGTCATGGACCAACTATATAAACTTACAGGAAAAACTAAATTTTAACCCCATGTCACACCATATAGAAAATTAATTTGAAGCAGAAAATAGACCTAAACTTAACTATAAATTTGCTGAAAGAAAATAAGAATATAGCTTCATGATTTGGGGAAATTCAGAAATTTTGCAAAAAGATATATACAGAAATGCACTAAATATAAAAACTTTTATAATGATAGACTGATTATCATCAATATTAGAATATCCTGTTTATCAAATACATCTTGAAAAGAAAACAAAAAGACACAGCATATACTGAAAATGATATTCTTGGTACTTATACAAAGATTTATATCCAATATACTAATGCTATCTTACTAATTCATAATAAAAAGACAAAAAAACTCCAAAAATGGTTAAAATATTTGAACTTTGCAGAGGATCATATATTAATGATCAGTAATCAAGTGGAAATATTAGTATTAGTATTAAGTATTAGCTAAATGCAAATGAAAACTAAAATGATATATAGTTCCACATCCAGGATAGCCAAAATATAAAGAAATTCACAATACTGGTAAACAATTTACCACAATATTGGTAAACACATGGAATAACTAGAATCTTGAGTTATTGCACTTTGGAAATATCTTTCTAAAATGTGAAGCATAATGCCTGTCCTCTGATGTAGCAAGTCTACTAAGGAATATACCCAAGAGAAATAAAAAAATNCTAAAATGATATATAGTTCCACATCCAGGATAGCCAAAATATAAAGAAATTCACAATACTGGTAAACAATTTACCACAATATTGGTAAACACATGGAATAACTAGAATCTTGAGTTATTGCACTTTGGAAATATCTTTCTAAAATGTGAAGCATAATGCCTGTCCTCTGATGTAGCAAGTCTACTAAGGAATATACCCAAGAGAAATAAAAAAATATATGTTTAAAAAAACTTACACAAGAGTATTTATAATAGCTCAGAGCTAGAAAAAACACGATGAAAGGATGAATAAATTATTGTGGTATATTCATCTTATTGAAATACTACTTAGTAATAAAGAATTCACTGCTGATAGACTAACAACATGGAAGAAACTCATGCAAAAGAAACCAAAGCTACATTAAAGTATAGTAGTATAATTCCATTTCACCAAAAGTTCAGAAGCAGAGAGAATTAATCCGTGGTGATAGAATCCATAGTGGTTGCCTATGGGAGGAAGAGTGGCTTGAGGCAGACTGGAAAGCAGCATGTGGGAATCTTTGGGGGTTGATGGAAATGTTCTTCATTTTGGTGTGGGTGTTGGTTATATGATTTAAAATATTTAACAGAAACTCATTGTGTTATATGCCTAATTGTTACAAATTTGCCTATACATCTTCCTTCAGTAAAAATATTTAAAAACACAGGAGCTAATATATGCAAAATGTATGCATGTTACGCCTCACATAGAAGATACGCTAATGATACCTAGAGATTGCAAATTTTATACAGAAAATGTGTAAAAGAGGTTAATTTTACTCACCATGCCCTACTGCTGCTGCTGCTAAGTTGCTTCAGTAGTGTCTGACTCAGTGCGACCCCATAGATGGCAGCTGACCAGGCTCCCCGATCCTTGGGATTCTCCAGGCAAGAACACTGGAGTGGGTTGCCATTTCCTTCTCCAATGCATGAAAGTGAAAAGTGAAAGTGAAGTCGCTCAGTTGTGTCTGACTCTTCTTGACCCCATGGACTGTAGCCTACCAGGCTCCTCCACCCATGGGATTTGCCAGACAAGAGTACCGGAGTCGGGTGCCATTGCCTTCTCCGCACCATGCCCTAGACTTCACCAAATCACAAAGGCATTAGAGTCATCACTAGTTATGAGTAATTCAATATTTATCACATAGTATATTAGTTAAGGTCACAAACATAAGAAAATTCAAAACACATAATGACTTGAATGCCATAAAAACTCATTTTTGATTCACATAATTTCCAAATTGATGTTCTTGATTGGTGGGTAGATCCCTTTGAAGTTTCCATTCAGGTAACAACAGTTCCCCTGGAAGTTCTGCCATTTTCAAGGCCGCACGCCATGTTGTATCCATCCCAGCCTGCTGGAAGATAAAACAGCTTGGAGAATCACACCTGGTGAGCTTGAAGGGGCTGGACTGGAGGGAGCACACACCACTTTTACTGACATTCCACTTTCTAGAACACAGTCACATGGATATGTCTCATTGCAAAGAGAGAATGAAAGTACAGTCTAGCTATGTGCTCTGTGAGAATGGAAGTCTAGTGCATGAATAGCCGATCCTGTCCCATATATGAGAAATTCATGTGCAAGGAGGGAATTCTGTTTCCTTTTTCCTCCTTTTCTTTTCCATTGTCAGCTTCCATTGAACATGTGCAAAACTTACCCTGTATGAACCTGAATATCAAGTAGTTATCACTCATTCTTAAATATTCTGAAAGCCAAATTTCTAGGCACATGTATGAAGCTATCACATTTTTTTTTTTAATGTTTGCTGGGAACAAGTAACCCAGAAGAAATGACTACCTATCTATAATCCAGAGAGCTCTGGAGAACCTCAGAAAATTATTAAAATCCCCATGAATTCACATAAAACTAAGTAAGCATTGTCTGCAGAAATAACATTTTTCACACATTTGTGTCCTTCGTTCTTCATAAATAATAGCACATTCTAATTAATGCCTCACTAAATCGTAACAGATTTTTGCTACCATACATGTTTTGAATTACCTTTTATTTTCATTTTAGAATGAAGCCCTTATATTACAGTGCTTGGGAATCATGTAGTGTAGATGGTTACCAGCTGTCATCATTACTGAGGCCAAAACAACAGACTGTTTCAAGACATGAATTAATTCAGATTTTTAAAAAGTCAATTAAACTATTTCTCGGCATTAAAATCTTATACATTCTTAAACTCTCAAAGCAATTTTTTTTATATAAGACTTTTTCATTTTAAGAATTAGAAGTCATCAGAACAAATTTCCTGTTAGGAGGCATCCAGTCATCTGAGTAGGAAATAAGACCACTGAAGGTCCTTATATAATCACAGATTTATCCTCTGGCTAGGTCTCTTAAGGAAACATTTCTTTCTATCACTCTTCAATCTTTTTACTTTTTTTCTTAGATTTTTGAGATGGGTAAAATCTCAGATTTTCACTCAGACACTGAGGATTCTCTCAAATTGACCATCAAAGCATTGTAGTGTCTGTTACTCAGGATTCTACTTTCTATTTACACTGTACCAACTCCACCAACCAACAGGTCTTTATGATTAGTGTCTAGTATTATACTCCTATTATTATCCTTTGTATTATTAGCTCCATATAAAAGCACAACTCATTCAATTTATTCTCACATCTACACCAAGAAGAAATGTTATTTCTTTAACAGTGAGAAGTACACAAAACCAGGAATAACCTAGGAAGTTATGAAGCCTCGGCTTTTCATCCAGAATCTAAGTTTCCCCTAAATCAGAGAAACTAGAATCTAGCTATGAAACGAGTAAACATGTAAAATATTCCCTAAAAGTTAGAGATTAAAAAAGATATATATCTTTCAGAATCTTTCATCTTGTGTTTCTAAGGCAAATGAAGACTAGTCATTTTATCCCATAAAAAAGTGTTTTGTTTTCTATACTAAGACCTAAAGCAGTGATGAAGGTCGTATAAGATATTGTGACACTGATGAATGGAACTGAGTTGAAACATTCCAAGTTCCTCACTGCCAGGCACTGGCCACCTTTTCTTCCTGGAAGTACAGACTCCTCTCATGACAAACCTAAGATGCTTAAAGTGGATGACAGCTTTTAAACAACAGAGGGCAAGTATTGAATGAATGAATATTCGTCATGATTTATTTCATTATTAGTGAGTCTTTTAAATCATAATCAAAACAGGGATTTCCAAATAACCCCCATCTAACATCAGACTGTATAACTGGTATTATTAAGTTACATTTTATAATAAAGTTCAAAACACAGATTATTCTAAAAATCACAGAAATATCTATGATCATTTCTTATGAACTTCCTTAAAAAGATTTAAGATATTAAAAGCCTTCCAAATTAGGGTAGCCTGTGGCTGCCAATACCATTGAGTTGATTGCCTGACTCTAAGTGAATTATTCTAGAATAATAGCTGATGTTGTTGCCTGAGCAGAAATGGGAAAAAGCAAAATCGTCAACGACAGTTTTTAATAACTAAATGTTAAGAAGCAATGTCTCTTAACACCCTCATTAAATTATCTCCTAAAACTTATTACAGATACTCTTCTTTTCCGAGGGCTGGGTTCCCTTTGTGCTCTAAATAGATGTGGGGGTGGGGAAGCTATGGTCACGGCTGTCACTGTTAATTAGCGTCTCCTGCATGCCTCTTCCTGCCCAAGGCACTCGCCATCCTCTGCCAGACCCAACAGGAACTTGCAGAAAAACCTTGTTTACTCAGCGTGGCTCTTATGCTTGTATTATTTGATGGCATTATGGAGAAGAACTCATCAGTGCCTCTCTGTAGGAGTGAAAGTCAATTTTAAATGTGGTGAGAACTTCACCTAAGCTAATCTTGGAGTGATGAATCCTCAGCTGGACATAGAATTTTACAAAAAAAAAAAACCCTGTGAGGTGAATTATCAGGCAGATTATAAATTACAAGCAGTGAAAACACTTCTGTTGAGTTATCCTTATAAATTTATTTTTATTCAAGGTCATTTCACACATTCATCATTATTAATTTTCCTCTTAAATACTGTGTTGCTTCTCATGAGAAAATGACTTTCTGAGGAAATAGACATGCAGTCTTTTCAGACCTGGCAAATAGTTTTGTTTTTTTTTTAATTTATAGTTATAATTATAGAAATTCTTTCTGAGGGTATTTGTAGACCCAGATACATACTAATGTGCCAAAGTGAGCCATATTTTTGATCCAAGGTATTTAAAATGTATATATTGTTTTCATGATTCTTTCCATTCTATTTTTCCTTCTTCTGGTAATGAGTTTCATCTTCCAGAAGTGGGTTTAAGACCCACTCAAGACCTGTTGTGACCTTTCCAGGACTTTTCTCACTGCACTATGGAGAGAAGAAGCTTGCTTGCCTGTAGCTTCAAGCCTGAGATGAGGAGGCTGTTAGCTGCTGGCAGTCATGGTCCTTCCTGAAGGAGAAGCAGCCTGGGGAGATGAAGCTGAGGAGGGGAGAGACTCATAGAATATGGAGTGAGGCCTGAGGCTCTTGAGGGTTTAAGGTTATTGGTAAAGCAGGATCCTCCTTTCTAAAGTATGGTAGTATCAGATAATGACCCCTCCCTTTTATTTAAAAGCATTTGAATTGGATGTCCATCCTTCAGCTGCTCTAATCAGTCTGGGAACCAATGCCTGTCTGGAATGGAGGATGCCATTCAAGTCTTTGTAGTGTTCAGTCCCTCTGCTTTCCATCCTTACCTCCTCTGATTAATGATGATTAGAAATAGATAATTACTTCTATAAACTAGTACTTGCCATATGCCAAGCACAGGGCTAAGTACCTCACAAGCATTGTCATGTTGAACTCTCTCCACCACCCTGTGAGGAAGATACAATCATTATATCCTTTTGAGAGATGCAGAAGTTACTCAGGCAGGGCTCATTGCCAGTAGCTTGCCTGATTTGAACCCAGAGGCTGCCTTCTTAATTTCTCCATCAGGTCATCTGGACTTCTCAACAGTGGGCTATGGGGAAGCATCCATGTACAGGAGCGGCAGGCGTGGTGATGTCTCACTCTCCATGTTTGCTGATTTTGTTATCAGTCCACTCTTAGCATAGGTGGTGCCCAATTTGTTTCTATGGGTTTCTTGTTCGTAAATTATAATTTGAAATCTCTCATTTACCAAAAATGTTAATTTTTGGAACCATAGACCAACTTCATATTTTTGTAGAAAGCTACTGAATATTCATCGCTTTCATGCAGAATGAGGGCCTTATATTTTCCCATATACTCAGTGTTCCCAAGTATTGAGATAAAGAAGTGATTTCTCAAATGCCCACTGCTGCTGCTGCTGCTGCTAAGTCGCTTCAGTTGTGTCCGACTCTGTGCGACCCCATAGACGGCAGCCCACCAGGCTCCCCCGTCCCTGGGATTCTCCAGGGAAGAACACTGGAGTGGATTGCCATTTCCTTCTCCAATGCATGAAGGTGAAAAGAGAAAGTGAAATCACTCAGTCATGTCTGACTCTTAGCAACCCCATGGACTGCAGCCTACCAGGCTCCTCCATCCATGGGATTTTCCAGGCAAGAGTACTGGAGTGGAATCCTACAAATGCTATCTTCCCAGTGATATTTACAACATAAATATTCACATTTTCTCTCACTTCCTGATACAGAGGAATGGGAAACTTTGCAAACGACTAAATGACAGTTATTAATTTATAGACATGATTTTTTTTTCTTTCAAAAATCTCTGGGCTCTTTGTTTGATGTCCAAAAGTCAGAAATCAGTTTTGCCAAAAATTTTGGACTGTGACTCTACTTCTAGCTTGGTTAGCAACATTATATAATCCACATGAGCTTTTGCTTCTCCAGTCATAAAATGGAGATAATAAGAGTGTCATAACGTATGACTGTTGTGAGAATTACAGTCACGTCAACACACAAAGAGTCGAACATGACTGAGCAACTGAACTGAATTGAACAATACACGGTAACCAGTGGAGAAGGCGATGGCACCCCAATCCAGTACTCTTGCCTGGAAAATCCCACAGATGGAGGAGCCTGTTAGGCTACAGTCAATGGGGTCGCTAAGAGTCAGACACAACTGAATGACTTCACTTTCACTTTTCACTTTCATGCATTGGAGAAGGAAATGGCAACCCACTCCAGTGTTCTTGCCTGGAGAATCCCAGGGACAGAGGAGCCTGGTGGGCTGCCATCTCTGGGGTCACACAGAGTTGGACACGACTGAAGTGACTTAGCAGCAGCAGCAGCAGTAACCAGTGCCAGGCACATTAGTGATAACCTAGAAGTCACTATTGTTAACTGTACAAGTAGCTTTGTAGACTTAGGCTTGCAGACACTCACCCTTGGGCGGGCAGCTGCTCCTCCATCATCTCCTTGTTGCTCACAGCCTTTGTGCTGTTTCTGGCTTTTGGTATAGGTCCACCCTCTAAGCAGTTGGGAGACAGTGAAAAGAAAAGGGACATAAAAAAATGGAGGTGTGTTGCATAGAGCCTACCAAGAATAACTGGGAGCTCACAGAGAAGTGATAAGAGGACAGCTCTCAAGTGAAGCTCAGCTGCTTCCAGAGATGGCTGAGTAGAGTACATATAGACTTGTCAAATGAGTGAGGACTTTTGGAATCGTCTTGAGACGTAGCCACTGCCAATTCCTTCTGTGGTGGCAATAAACAGTTCTTAGCTCCTAATACTTGGTACCCAGAAGTCAGCCACATCTGGGATAATCAGTGGTCAAGTCAGTGGGCTTCAAGAATTGGCCAGAAGAGAGCCTGTAAAGAATTAAAGCTTTAATTCTCTTTACAGAGCTGTCATTACAAAACTACTATGGGCAAAGGATTTGGCCCATGAGTTAGAAGATCACCATGAAGTAGGTACTGTTTTCAGAAAATATGGCCAAAATGAACTCAGGTGATAAAAGACATCAAGCGAAATTGTAAAAGTAGCCTAAGAACTCTACTGAAAATGGACCAGATCCAGTTTAAAAGATGAGCACTATGATTTTTAAAGAAAGAGCTATATTCTATGGCATAAAGCAGGTCTATAAATTGAAAGAAAAGTTGTCCAACTCAGTTGTCTGAGTTTGCCAAATTAGGACAATTAATCTGTACTAAACGAAAAAAAAAATGGAAATTCTTATCTGAGGATATAAAAAAGATATAAACACATCAAGATGATGGTATTTCTAAAGGATACACTGGATCTGGCAATTCTCCCCAAACTGATAAATTAAATGTAATTCTAATAAAAATTTCAAGACATTTTTATGCAACTTGACAAGTTAACTTTTAAGTGCATATAAAGGAAAAAATATAGAAGATTAGCTAGATAAATTATGGGAAAAGAAAAATGGAAGTGCTCGCTCAGCACATATCATGAGACATGTAAGAAAATGAAATGATAAAAAGCAAGATAAAAGCAAATTAATAATTCAGGGAGCCAAACTGAGTTCACACACACGTATGCACACATGTACACAGAGTATGTATATCTTGCTATAGATCATGCCACTCCAGTACTCTTGCCTGGAAAATCTCATGGACGGAGGAGCCTGGTAGGCTGCAGTCCATGGGGTCGCTGAGTCAGACATGACTGAGTGACTTCATTTTCACTTTTCACTTTCATGCATTGGAGAAGGACATGGCAACCCATTCCAGTGTTCTTGCCTGGAGAATCCCAGGGACGGGGAGCCTGGTGGGCTGCCGTCTTTGGGGTCGCACAGAGTCGGACACGACTGAAGTGAACTGAAGTGACTTAGCAGCAGCATACATGTTATGTTGCATGTATAAAAGTCACAGTGTTTCAGAGTGGTGATGAATGTATGGAAAGGATACACTTGTCACCTGGTGTCAGATATTCTTGATGGAGAGTGTGGGACTGGAGGATTATAAAAGGGTGTAACCCCATATATTAATAATTCTAAGTGTTTTAATCTTTCATACCCAGAAGTATTTTTGCAACGAATTATGTAATGTTTAAAAATCTTTTCTCTGAGCATTTGTGTATTTTCTATTTGCTTGCTTTGCTATTACATTTATTTTGTAAAATGGAGGAAGGAATTTTAAGAGGGAAGACTTTCCCTAGATAGGAACTGTGTTTGGATCCTGGCTATCCCATTTTCTAGCTGAGGGACTCATGGATGAATTATTTATCTTCTTTGCCTCTCAAGTTTCTCTGTCTATAAAATGAAACTAACAATACTTTTTATGTGACTATTAGGAAGGTTGAATAAGATAAAATGTGTCATGTGCTTAAAATAGATTACTAATGAACCCCCTGGAGTTATTAGCATGATTCATGTGAGGCATAGAAAAAAAGCATGACTGGAAGGTATTGGAGTTTTGGGGCTTGGTCTACGAGAAATATTTCAAATTTTAAAGTGATTCCTAAAGGCAATTGGAAGCAATAAAATACTTCCATGCAAATGAAAGCATGACATCAGATATATCCTTTTAACAGATTCCCTTGGCTAAGTTATTGCAGTGTAATTTATTATATTTTATAGTTTAATTCTATTTTATAGCTAAATCTATTGCATACTATATGTCAAGAACCTTAGTTAATAGTCAACACTCAGTGTGAACACAGATATGTAAAGGCATATATATAGGTTTTTTTTTAATTTAAAATTTTTAAGATGCTTTATTCAAAGTTAGTTCCTTTAAAGAGCATGGAAATTAGAAGTAATATATCAGGAGAAAGTTGGCAAAGGCCCATTGTTAAGTGTAATTGTTACAATGATCTCTCCCAAGAATGCATATTATGGCTTAGTCAGTTCCAAGGAGTTAAGTTTTGCAGCCCATTTGATTGCCTATGACCAAGGAGAGTGTTTATGCTACTAGTAAACTGTGGGGAAATTATAAGCAATTCAGGCAGCTCCAAAGAGTTCTGGGTATTCAAGCTTGTAATATTTCAGTATTTAAACTGTATGTACTTGGTCGCACAGGGGTGTCTGACTCACTATGGCCCCATACACCGTAGCCCTCCAGGTTCTTCTGTACATGGTATTTTCCAGGAAAGAATACTGGAGCAGGTTGCCATTTAATACTCCAGGGAATCTTCCCGACCCAGACATCTAACCTGCCTCTTTTGTGTCGCCTGCAATGGCAAATGGATCCTTTTCCACTAGCACCACCTTTGGAGCCCTTAATCTGTATATTTACTTGTTGTTCCAATTTTTTACTTTTTTGTCTTAGTAGCCCAATTAATTAAATAAATATCTTATTAAAATATACTCCATACTTATATATTTAATTCAGAAATGTTACCACAGATACCGGTTTCTGAATATATATTGCAATAAGCCATCATAAAATTCCTTAGCATTATCAAAAAGTTTATAGAGAATTTTTACACACGTTCAAGGTTTTGAGAATAAATAATTTTAAATTATATGTATTATTGGCCTTCAAAAGCAGCATACGAGCTTTAAAGAGGCAATATTATCAACCTCTTTTTCATTTACTCTAAATAAACACATGTAAGTCTTATGACATGGAGGGTATCATAGAAGGCTATATTTTTTATCTAAGTGACTTTTGTTTCCTCAGCTTTTGACATTTAATCTTTCAAAAAAAAAATTGTGAGAATAGTCAGAGAAAAACAACTCCCCTTTATAATGCCAGAGAGAGAGAAAAAAAAGACCTCTTGAAAAACACCTTGATGTAATGGGTATTTGGCNACTTTGAAGGTGGGAGGAGAAGGGGACAACAGAGGATGAGATAGTTGGATGGCATCACTGACTCAAAGGACATGAGTTTGAATAAACTCCAGGAGTTGATGGACAGGGAGGCCTGGCATGCTACAGTCCCTGGTGTAGCAGAGTTGAATCGACTGAGCGACTGAACTGAACTGGTCCGTGTACCTGAGTTTCAATTTTTCTAAATCCTCATAGACGCTTCAGATCATTGATTTTTCAATTTTAGTAATTTTACTGGCTAAACTGAGNTGGACAGGGAGGCCTGGCATGCTACAGTCCCTGGTGTAGCAGAGTTGAATCGACTGAGCGACTGAACTGAACTGGTCCGTGTACCTGAGTTTCAATTTTTCTAAATCCTCATAGACGCTTCAGATCATTGATTTTTCAATTTTAGTAATTTTACTGGCTAAACTGAGGTTTTAATTTGCATGTGATGAGTGGGAGAGCATGTTTTTCTTGGAGTGCATATGCTTCTTGGCCATATAGATATCATCTTTATTTTCTTGCCTGTGTCTTACTTGGTTGTCTGTCTTTTCTTATTGAATATGGTTGTGGTTTAGTTGTTAAGTTGTGTCTGACTTTCGTGATCCCTTGAACTTTAGCCTGCCAGGCTTCTCTATCCATAGTATTTCCCAGGCAAGAATATAGGAGTGACTTGCCATTTCCTTCTCCAGGGGATCTTTCCGACCCAGGAACTGAACCCATGTCTCCTGCACTGCAGGTGGATTCTTTACCACTGAGCCACCAGGGAAGCCCTAACTAAATTTAGGAGTTGCTTATAGAATTTATATATTCTTTCCATTGTCAGATATATGCGTTGCAAATATCTTCTTCCATTTGGTATCCTGATCTTTTTCTGTCTTATAATAGTTTTTTTGGACATAATTTTTGAACTTAAGATATTTCAATTGGTCAATTTTTTCCTTATAGTTACCATTTTGTGTGTGTGTCCTTAATAAGAAATCTTAACCTAATCTAAGTTCATTAAAATGAATTATTTTTTGCCTTTTATATTGAGAACTGCAATCCATCTGTAATTGCTTTTCTTTATGTGTGAAGCAGGGATTAAGATTTAGTATTTCTCATATTGGTACTTAGATGGCCCAGGATGATTTATTGAAAAGGCTCTTCTTCTCCACTGCATTGTAGTAACATAAACATGAATCTGCTTCTGAACTCTGTTTTTCCCTTTGGTGAGTTTGTAATCCTTGCAATAATACCAGACTATTGTTACTTCTTTTAATGAACTTTGTAAGATTTAATTGGTTTTGTAAAAGATCTTGATAAATAATAGTGTAAGTTTTGTCCTTTAAGTAGAAATGCAACAGGATCTGTAAGTAAACTATTATAATTAAATAATATCAAAACAAAATCTCTGCATATAAGGTCATATATAAAAATATGTTTTCTCACATCAGCAGTAAACAAATTGAAAACAAATTTTAATAAGTATTTTTTTCATTGTTGTGATTTCAAAATAATCAAATACATAGTAATAAATCTTAAAAAAATTATGCAAGATCTCTCCCCTGAAACATTTAAAACACTCTTGAAACTGAAGAACCTATACATGTGGAAGAAAGTACAGAATTCGTGGGTTGAAAGACTCACTGTTGTAAAGATATCTGTTCTCTCCAAAGCTGATGTATATGGTATACTCTTAAAAAACTCCAAAAGTTTGTGTGATTGGGTATATATGCACACATGGAACTTTATAAGCTATAATTATAAAGTTTATATGGAAATACAAAAGATCAAAAATAAAGGAAATTTATTTGAAAATTATTTACTTAAAAAATTCATTGTTTTAAGGTTTATGTTTATTTCATGTTACATTTTGTGCTTTCTTTGTTTTTGTGATTCTTTTTCTTCTTTGTTATTGTTATAAAATAAAATGATTTTAATATCTTATAATTTAAAAATATTTATAAAATGAAACTAATGTAAGTACTTATAACCTGAAAGATTGAAAGACTTCAGTGAAATTATCTGGATCAGTTACATATATACACCTCCTTGTTTTTGTTTTTTTGCTAGATTATGGGGTAGATTTGTCACAGTGATATCAAGGTTTTAAATTCTTTTTTTTTTTTTT
>SJYA01001417.1:2914436-3052507 GCA_006410615.1 Neotragus moschatus
TTTTTTTTTTTTTTTTCAAATTTGGAGATATTTGCCTCCTCAATTAAGTAAACTTGTGATTATCTTAAATATTTTTTTCTTTTCTGGATATAGGTTCTGAACTGCACTGTTTTTTGGAGGAAATAGTTTTGTGCTGGTGCCTTGATGATCTTACAGGTGTATATTCACAAAGACCACATAAGCAAAGATTGAACCACGGTTGGTAGAAGTCCAGACAGAACATTTTGTGACTGTACCAGAACAAAATAGATGAGAGCCTTGTAAGTGGCTCCTATCAAACCACTTCTCATATGTTTCCTGCTCTATGAAGAGGCTGGCATGACATAGTTTCTTACTGCCAGCTGGGTCCTGACACGGGTCAGTCTCTCTGCCTTGTTGACCTCAGATTACAGCTGTGTGCTGTGGAACTGACTAGTAAAGCACGTCTTTGGTTCCTCAGCANAGTTTTGTGCTGGTGCCTTGATGATCTTACAGGTGTATATTCACAAAGACCACATAAGCAAAGATTGAACTACGGTTTGTAGGAGTCTAGACAGAACATTTTGTGACTGTACCAGAACAGAATAGATGAGAGCCTTGTAAGTGGCTCCTATCAAACCACTTCTCATATGTTTTCTGCTCTATGAAGAGGCTAGCATGACATAGTTTCTTACTTCCAGCTGGGTCCTGACACGGGTCAGTCTCTCTGTCTTGTTGACCTCAGATTACAGCTGTGTGCTGTGGAACTGACTAGTAAAGCACGTCTTTGGTTCCTCAGCAACAGAGACTCTCTTACTGTCATCTGACTGGTTTCCACGTAGCCCTGTGCAAGGGCTAGGAAGCAGCACCTGGGTGACCTTTGCTTTCACTGCCAATGTGAGAAATAAAGAGCTTGAATCTAAAAAAAGGCTTGTTTCTTTATCAGATGAATCCATCAAGTTTGGCCTTGCCTTGTGTATGATACGATTTACTCTTTTTCAATATATAAGTTTTAAATTTTATTTTTCTTGACTTCTTTCTGTTTCTTTTGTTTAGTTAAACATTTTGAATTATATTTAAGGTTGAATTTTATTAGTCTCCTTCATCTCACAAGAAAGTCCTTAGCTATAAAAGTGTTTTAAGAATTTTCTTCTGACCACAGTTTTAGCATATCTTGTAAGATTTAATATGCTTTATTTTCTTTATAATTATTTTCTAGGTTTTCATCTCTTTCTTGACTCAACTTTTACCTATTCAAAAATATATAACCATTTTTTGTTCATTTTTTGTGATTGCTTTTTAGTTATTTCACAGATCAGAGGGTGTAATTTGTATAGTTAAGATTTCCTTCATTTGATTTTATTGTGGTTTTTCTTTGTGATCTACATGGTTCGATTTTGTCACTATTTCATGGATGCTGGAAACGCACTCATTAGTTTCTTCAGAATGTCTGTCTTCTCACTTGTTTGTGTCTGTCTGACACAAAGTCTGACACAAAGTCTGACAGTTAACAATCTCCCCATCTCTCTTACTGTTGTGTTTAAATTCATCTCTCCTTCAGTTCTTGTCCCCGAGGATTTTTATAAGAGTGACTTTATTACTGAGCATAACTTTTGTCATGATTCCTTGTCTTAACAGCTTCTGCCTTCAGTCCAAGCTTATTAGATTTTAATATCACAAACCCTACCTCTGTTTTTCTTGGGATTTTCTACTATGTGTTCCTAGATCCTTTTGTTTATAAACTTTGGTAGAACTGCCAGCAAGAAATAACATACTGTTGGATATTGATTTATTTCCTCTGTGGCATTAATTGACCTTACTTCCCTTACATATAAACATACAGGCATAATTTTACACACAGGTACAAGCTTCATGAACAACTGTGATTCATGAATTCCCTCCCTCGCATTTTTGGTCTGGTTCTTCCCTTCCCCTGATTTTTCCCTTCCTTCCAGTTCAGGCCCTTCTTTCATGCAGAGAAATCATGATGACAGATACTGTTTATCTTCTGATTTCCCCCATGCTGCACACACACATAATCCTTGTTTACCTCTGTGTCTGTGAATATATCTGCATTTACACGCCTGGTCCCCTGCACACCCACTTCAAAATTCATCTTACTTAGCGTCTGCATGTCTCCTGCATTTGTGTGCTGGCATCTCTGAATTCCATCTTTCACTTTTTCCCCTTTAATTTCCTAAAGTCTTAGGAAATTTAAACATTTCTAAATAAAATTAAAAATTTTACCCACTTTTAAAAATTTTTTTCCATTTAATGATTACTCTAAATGACCTTGTCTACCATGTTTGGAAACTGGAAGTTCTACTTCAAAATTTAGCTTCCTTTTGTATTAGTTTTTGTAAAATTGGTATGTCTATGAAAAGAATTTTTATCCTTTCCTCTTGTTCATTTCTTATTTTTGAGTCTCCAGCAACATTATATGGTTTCTGTATATTTCCTCTAGGAGTGACCGGTTTGATCTCCTTGCAGTCCAAGGGACTCTCAAGAGTCTTCTCCAACACCACAGTTCAAAAGCATCAGTCCTTCAGTGCTCAGCCTTCTTTATAGTCCAACTCTCACATCCATACATGACTACTGGAAAAAACATAGCTTTGGCTAGACAGACCCTTGTCAATAAAGCAATGTCTCTGCCTTTAAATATACTGTCTAGTGGNGACTCTCAAGAGTCTTCTCCAACACCACAGTTCAAAAGCATCAGTCCTTCAGTGCTCAGCCTTCTTTATAGTCCAACTCTCACATCCATACATGACTACTGGAAAAAACATAGCTTTGGCTAGACAGACCCTTGTCAATAAAGCAATGTCTCTGCCTTTAAATATACTGTCTAGTGGTAAAGTACCCGCTCGCCAATGCAGGTGACAGGAGAAACGCAGGCTTGATCCCTGGGTTGGGAAATCCCCTGGAGGAGAGCACAGCAACCCACTGTGATACTGTTGCCTGAAGAATCTCATGGACAGAGGAGCCTAGTGGCCTAGAGTCCACAGGGTTTCACAGAGACAATCATGACTGAAGTGACCTAGTATACCTGCACATCTGAACTTAGAACTTAGTTATATTTTTATATATGAGATTTTCCTATTTTATAATATTGATATAACATATATTTGGTCTTAATATCTCTTCTGATTTTGTTTCCTTTCCCCCCATCTTTTGCTATTTAGCCTTATCTTTGTAATTTTAGGATTGTTTTATGTATGAATATGTGTACGTGTGGGTCCATCTGTTAGCGATGTGGAATTCATAGATTCTGCTTTTGGGTTTAGTAGTGGTTCTTTTTTTAATTCTTTATATCCCACTTAGCCCTCTGCTCCTGAATTTAGAACTCTTACAGAGCATCTGTTGCCTCTGTTATGACTAAGAGAAAATTACCACTCTCCCACTTCCTCTCTCTTCCCTCCACCTCCAGACTTTTCTTGGTTTTCCACTTATTTTTAGTCCTTTTGGTGGTTCCTTTCACAACTCCAAGTAAAACTCAGAGGTTCCTTTTCTTGGCTTACCCACTTGGTGCTGCGACAGATGAAGAAATGGCTGGCCTTACAATGTCTTCTTCCTGCTTTGATCCTGCTGATTTTGGAGTGAGTTTTACTTTTTTGAGGTTCTTCAAATATACCTTCTGGAACCAATGTGTCTTCAGAATATTGTCTCAACTTCTTCTGAAATATTTTCCTCCTTACTGCCACTCCATTTACTGGTATTTCTTTCATCGTTTGGATATCCATATTCAAGTTGTCGTGTTATTTTTTTTTAACCAACAGTGGGCTATGCTAAAATACTCCTGATCTATTTCCTAATATGAGCTCTTCCACTTTATGACATATATTTAAGCTACAGCTTCTTTTATGTGATTTTCGGTATCCAAGTTTATTTCCTGAAGCAACTATAACATGAAAATGCTTTTGTTGTTTTCTGAGGGAGATCCAAGGCAGGTTGTGGCCTTGTCTCTGTCCTTATCTGTTATTTGTTTCATTACATCAAGAATGGCTGGAGAATGGTTTTCTTTTTACTATTGTATCTAAAATCTCAGCTGTTTTCTGTGTCTTTGTAGATAATTTTGTGCTAGTTTTGGAGAGTAATAGCTTTCCCTTGAGGTTTGCATACTTTTTTTTTTCAAGTTCAGGAAAATATTTTCTATTCCATCTTTGAATGCACTAGCCTTTTTCTCTGAAGGGGTCCTGTGTATGGACAACGCTGATCTTGTCTTAGATGTGTCTGCATTCCACCTTACGTTGTCTCCACTTCAACTGCATTCATCGGCCTGCCTTTTCCCTTCTGCACTCGTAGAGAAGGTCTCAGATGTTTCCTGTTAATGAGTAACTTGGCTTTACCACAATTTGTTCTGTTGTGTGGGTGTGCCAGTCACTCAGTCGTATCTGACTCTTTGTTTCCCCGTGGACTATACCCTGCCAGGCTTCTCTGTCCATGGAATTCCCCAAGCAAGAATACTGGAGTGAGTAACCGTTTTCTTCTCCAGGGTATATTCCTAACCCAGGGATTGAACTTGTGTTTCATATATATATACATATATATATAATCCACTGGAATTCCTAAACCAACTTTTTTTTCCAACCCAATATATACTTTTTCAGATTCTTTTCCATTATAGGTTAATTGAAAATATTGAAAATATTGAGTATAGATCTTTGTGCTATACAGGAGGTCCTTGTTGGTTACCTGTTTTATATAACGTAGTCTATGTATGTTAATCCTAAACTCCTAATTTATCCCTCTCCACCCCTCTCCTCTCTGGTAGCCATAAGTTTGCTTTCTGTGTCTGAGGATCCATTTTGGTTTTGTATATAAGTTTATTTGTATTATTATTTTTTAGATTCCACAAATAAGTGATATCACATGGTGTTTGTCTTTATCTATCTGGCTAATCTCAGTATGATAATGTCTAAGTCTTTTCATGTTGTTGCAAATGATATTATTTCATTCTTTTTATGGCTGAGTAATATTCCATTACTCCAGTCTTTGGCAATATGTGAACTGTGAACTTCCAGATGTTCAACCTGGTTTTAGAAAAGGCAGAGGAACCAGAGATCAAATTGTCACCATCCGCTTGTTCATCGAAAAAGCAAGAGAGTTCCAGAAAAATGTCTATTTCTGCTTTATTGACTATGCCAAAGCCTTTGACTGTGTGGATNGTTGTTTTCCTCTATTTCTTTGCATTGATCACTGAGGAAGACTTTCTTATCTCTTCTTGCTATTCTTTGAAATTCTGCATTCAGATGCTTATATCTTTCCTTTTTTCCTTTGCTTTTTGCTTCTATTCTTTTCAAAGCTATTTGTAGGGCCTCCTCAGACAGCCATTTTTCTTTTTTGCATTTCTTTTCCATGGGGATGGTCTTGATCCCTGTCTCTCGTACAATATCACCAACCTCCATCCATAGTTCATCAGACACTCTGTTTATCAGATCTAGTCCCTTAAATCTATTTCTCACTTCCACTGTATAATCATAAGGGATTTGATTTAGGTCATACCTGAATGGTCTAGTGGTTTTATCCTACTTTCTTCAATTTAAGTCTGAATTTGGCAATAAGGATTTCATGATCTGAGCCACAGTCAGCTCCCAGTCTTGTTTTTGCTGACTGTATAGAGCTTGTCCATCTTTGGCTGCAAGAATATAATCAACCTGATTTTGGTGTGACCATCTGGTGATGTCAATGTGTAGAGTCTTTTCTTGTATTGTTGGAAGAGGGTGTTTGCTATGACCAGTGTGTTCTCTTGGAAAAACTCTATTAGCCTTTGCCCTGCTTCATTCAGTTCTCCAAGGCTTATTTTGCCTATTACTCCAGGTGTTTCTTGACTTCCTAGTTTTGCATTCCAGCCCCCTATAATGAAAAGGACATCTTTTTTTTTGGGTGTTAGTTCTAGAAAGTCTTGTAGGTCTTCATAGAACAGTTTGACTTCAGCTTCTTTGTGTTACTGGTTGGGGCATAGACTTGGATTATCGTGATATTGAATGGTTTGCCTTGGAAATAAACAGAGATCATTTTGTTGTTTTTGAGATTGCATCCAAACCCTGCATTTTGGACTCTTTTGTTTACCATGAAAGCTACTCCATTTCTTCTAAGGTATTCCTGGCACTGTAGTAGATCTAATGGTCATCTGAGTTAAATCCACCCTTTCCAGTCCATTTTAGTTCTCTGATTCCTAGAATGTCGATGTTCACTCTTGCCATCTCCTGTTTGACCACTTCCAATTTGCCTTGATTCATGGACCTAACATTCCAGGTTCCTATGCAATATTGCTCTTTATAGCATTGGACTTTGCTTCTATCACCAGTTACATCCACAACTGGGTACTGATTTTGCTTTGGCTCCATCCCTTTATTCTTTCTGCAGTTATTTCTCTGCTGATCTCCAGTGGCATTTTGGGTACTTACGACCTGGGGAATTCCTCTTTCAGTATCCTATCATTTTGCCTTTTCATGCTGTTCATTGGTTCGCAGGCAAGAATACTGAAGTGGTTTGCCATTCCCTTCTCCAGTGGACCACATTCTGTCAGACCGCTCCACCATGACCTGTCCATCTTGGGTGATCCCACATGGCATGGCTTTGTTTCACTGAGTTAGACAAGGCTGTGGTCCATGTGATCAAATTGGCTAGTAGGCAGAGGCTGAGAGGAGCTACCCGACATCTGAGGTCAGGGGCTATGCTCAATAAATTTTTAATCCAATTTTCTGTTGATGGGCAGGGCTGTGTTCCCTCCCTGTTGTTTGACCTGTGGCTGAAACTGTGGTGGAGATAATGAAGGTAATGGTGACCTCTTTCAAAAGTCCAGTGCAAGCGCTGCTGCACTCACTGTCCCCAACCCTGAACCAGGCCACTGCCAACCCACACTTCCACCAGAGACTCCTGGACACTCACTTCTGGGTCTGTCTCTTGTGGATAGACTTTTCATTATAGGGGACTGGAATGCAAAAGTAGGAAGTTAAGATACCTGAAGTAACAGGCAAATTTGGCCTTGGAACACAGAATGAAGCAGGGCAAAGGGTAACAGATATTTGCCAAGAGAACGCACTGGTCATAGCAAACACCCTCTTCCAACAACACAAAACTCTACACATGGACATCACCAGGTGGTCAATACCAAAATCAGATTGATTATATTCTTTGCAGCCAAAGATGCAGCCACAGTCGGCAAAAGCAAGATCAGGAGCTGACTGTGGCTCAGATCATGAAGTCCTCATTGCCAAATTCAAACTTAAATGGAAAAAAGTGGGGAAAACCACTAGACTATTCAGGTATGACCTAAATCAAATCCCTTACAATTATACAGTGAAAGTGACAAATAGATTCAAGGGATTAGATCTGATAAACAGAGTGCCTGAAGAACTATGGAGTGAGGTTCCTGAGATTGTACAGGAGGCAGTGATCAAGATCATCTCCCCCCAGAAGATATGCAAAAGGAAAGATGGTTGTCTGAGAAGTCCTTACAAATAGCTGAGAAAAAAACAAGAAGCTAAAGGCAAAGGAGAAAAGGAAAGATATACTTATTTGAATGCAGAGTTCCAAATAATAGCAAGGAGAGGTAAGAGAGCCTTCCTCGGTGATCAATGCAAAGAAACAGAGGAAAACTATAGAATAGGAAAGACTAGAGATTTCTTCAAGAAAATGAGAGATACCAAGGAAACATTTCATGCAAAGGTGGACACAATAAAGGACGTACCTAACAGAAACAGAAGATATTAAGAAGAGGTGGCAAGAATACACAGAAGAACTATACAAAAAGGATCTTCATGACCCAGATAATTATGATGGTGTGTTCACTCACCTAGATCTAGACATCTTGGAATGCAAAGTCAAGTGAGCCTTAGGAAGTATCAATATGAAAAAAATCTAGTGGAGGTGATAGAATTCCAGTTGAACTATTTCAAATCCTAAAATATGATGCTGTGAAAATGCTGCACTCAATATGTCAGCAAATTTGGAAAACTCAGCAGTGGCCACAGGACTGGAAAAGGTCAGTTTTCATTCCAATCCCAAAGAAAGGCAATGTCCAGAAATGTTCAAACTACCACACAATTGCACTTATCTCTATGCTAGCAAAGTAATGCTCAAAATTCTCCAAACCAGGCCTCAGGAGTACGTTAACAGTGAAATTCCAGATGTTCAAGCTGGATTGACAAAAGGCAGAGGAACCAGAGATCAAGTTGCCTTACATCCATTGGATCATTGAAAAAGCAAGAGAGTTTCAGAAAAAAAATCTACTTCTGTTTTATTGACTACCCCAAAATCTTTGACTGTGTGGATCACAACAAACTGTGGAAAATTCTTTAAGAGATGGGACTATCAGACCAGCTGACCTGCCTCCTGCGAAATCTGTATGTTGGTCAAGAAGCAACAGTTAGAACTGGACATGGAACAACAGGCTGGTTCCAAACTGGGAAAGGAGTATGTCATGGATGTATATTGTCACCCTGCTTATTTAACTTATATGCAGAGTACATCATGAGAAATGCTGGTCTGGATGAAGCACAAGCTGGAATCAAGATTGCCGGGAGAAATATCAATAACCTCAGATATGCAGACGACACCACCCTTAGGGCAGGATGCAAAGAACAACTAAAGAGCCTCTTGATGAAAGTGAAAGAGGTAAATGAAAAAGTAGGCTTAAGCTCAACATTCAGGAAACTAAGATCATGGAATCTGGTCCCATCACTTCATGGCAAATAGGTGGGGAATCACTGGAAACAATGAGAGAGTTTATTTTGGGGGGCTCCAAAATCACTGCAGATGGTGACTGCAGCCATGATATTAAAAGATGCTTGCTCCTTGGGAGAAAAGCTATGACCAACCTAGACAGCATATTAAAAAGCAGAGACATTACTTTACCAACAAAAGTCCATCTAGTCAAAGCTATGTTTTTTTCATAATCATGTATGGATGTGATAGTTGGACTATAATGAAAGCTGAATGCTGAAAAATTGATGCTTTTGAACTATGGTGTTGGAGAAGACTCTTGAGAGTCCCTTGGCCTGCAAGGAGATCAAACGAGTCCATCCTAAAGGAAATCAGTCCTGACTGTTCACTGGAAGGACTGATCCTGAAGCTGAAACTCCAATACTTTGGCCACCGGATTCAAAGAACTGATTCACTGGAAAGACCCTGATGCTGGGAAAGACTGAAGGCAGGAGGAGAAGGGGACGACAGAGGATGAGATTGTTGGATATCATCACCAACCCGATGGACGTAAGTTTTAGTAAACTCTGGAAGTTGGTGATGGACTGGGAGGCCTGGGTTGCTGCCAGGTCTCAAAGATTTGGACAACACTGAATGACTGAACTGAACTGAACTGAACGATATTTATGTAAATACCTTTTTTTTTTTCATCCTGTATGTGCTTGAAGTGTGTAGTCTGTCTTGATCATCTTTCTGTCCTGATATAGTTGAAACAGATTTTCTTTGATAAATTTCCCCTCCCCTCTGAGACCCAGTTTTGTTTCTCACAGAGCTCTAGTTTTCCCTGAGGTTGTACTGACTCTCTGGCTTTTCTGTATCAGGAGCGGCCAGTGTGCATGGCCGGGGCTGTGTTGACTTTCCTGCTGCTTACTTGAGCACTGTGCATCCAGCTCCTTCATCCTGTCAGGAGGCAGAATTCCCTTCAGAATTCCCCTCTCCCAGAGGAGAGTTCTGGAGTTCTTCTGCTTCTGATAGCTGTTTCTCCTTCAGTTCAGTTCAGTTCAGTCGCTCAGTCGTGTCCGACTCTTTGCAACCCCATGGATCGCAGCAGGCCTCCCTGTCCATCACCAAGTCCTGGAGTTCACTCAGACTCACGCCCATCGAGTCAGTGATGCCATCCAGCCATCTCATCCTTGGTCGTCCCCTTCTCCTCCTGCCCCCAATCCCTCCCAGCATCAGAGTCTTTTCCGAAGGGTCAACTCTTCACATGAGGTTTCTCCTTGGTGCTGGCTATCTCTGGAGACAGAGAGGCTGCTAGGTTGTGTTTCTACCTGGTTCCCCTACTTCTGCAGCATTCTTTCAGATCCACTTGGAGTAGAAGGCTGAAAAGATATTTGGAAGTAGGTCTGGGTCTCCTGAAGGAAGCCTGCAAGGAGTGGAGAGGTTTTACATAATCTTCTTCTAGTTTTCTTCTCCCCTTTCCCACTGACTTAGTTTGTTTTCCTACATATTTTCTCTAATTGCTGCTTAATTTTTGAAATTAGTTTCCTTTGCATTTGTGACTTTGGTGTTTTTACTCCTCTGCTCTGGGGAAAAATAGCAGTGACTGGGGGAAGGTTTCCCTGGATGGACATTTTCTAGTGATTCCTCAGCCCTGCCCAAACCACGCTTACTTGACATTTCTCTCCTTGCATTCTGCATAACCCTCCCCCAACCTCTCACACAGAATTATGCATCTAGCATTTCCTTTCTAAGGTCTCCTTCAGCTGCAGGCCGTGGACTGTGGTAAGACATTATGCCACCCTGAGGGTCTCCCTGGAAGTTCCTATCTCTGCGATAGGACAGCAGCCCTTTTGGTTGTTACACTGTGGATGTGGGGTTGTTTTTTTCTCATCCACCATTCAATATTTTAGGTTTCCTGGAATATAGGCTTTGGTTTCTCTCTTTACTCTGTAATTTTAAACTGTAAGTCCTGAAATCTGGCTTTTTGAGGGTGACCAAGATGGCCTCTCTCAGCAGAAGACTTAATTATAGGTCACTACTCATCATAACTGTAGTGTTAGAGAGGACTCTTGAGAATCCCTTAGACTGCATGGAGATCCAACCAGTCCATCCTAAAGGAAATCAGTCTTGAATATTCATTGGAAGGACTGATGTTGAAGCTGAAACTCCAATACTTTGGCCACCTGATGTGAAGAAGTGATTCATTTGAAAACACTCGTATGCTGGGAGGAGAAGGGGATGACAGGATGAGATGGCTGGATGGCATCACCACCTCAGTGAACATGAGTTTGAGTAAACTCCGGGAGTTGGTGATAGACAGGGAGGCCTGATGTGCTGCAGTCCATGGGGTCACAAAGAGTTGGACACGACTGAGTGAGTGAACTGAACCCATCACACATCTGTCAGAAGCCCATGTGATTTTGGTGAGAATATATAAGAGACATTTTACTCACACGGTGTTCAATGCATTTAAACCTTGCCACTGTTAGATTGTCAAAAAGAGAAGTCAAAATACTTAAATAATATGTTTTAAGAGAAAATTAATAAAATTGGAGGACTCTTTGGAAGGGTGAGCCATGGTTCTGGAAACCATGCTGTGGAAGACAAAAAAGCCACCAACCTAAAAATCTGGAAAGATCAGTAGATAAATCAACAACTGTAAAGTGTCCAGGTGTAAGGCAAAGGTAACAAGGGAGGAGCTGCAGTGAATTATAACATACATGGTACACCTAAATCATTCATAGTATGGTCATTTATATTCACTGTTGCAGGCTGAAGCTGGAAGGAGTACTCTTCATGCTCTGGGTTAGAGAAAGTAAACTGGCTTAATGCATCTAACAAACTCTAGTATGACCAGTTAGATTATGGAGTCATATACAGTGCACACATATCTAATCTAATCTATAATGTTATCTATGTTATTACACATAAGCACAAATTTACCCTTTCTTCCTCATAAATCATTCATTTAGGTTTTGTATCTTTTAGTTGATTTATAATCAAGAGCCAATTTTCTAGCTGCTCCTATGAAGGGCTGTTGTTTTTCCCCTTCAAACACTACTATCAGGGATGATTCAAGATTTTGGAATGGGTACATAGAGAAGTTTCTGACTTGATCTTTTCTGTGGCTGCTCACATTGTCAATGTTCCCATATAGCCACTTACCACAGTTACCCAAGACTTCATTAACAGATGTGCAAATAATTTTTAAAAGACCAAAGTGAAAAATGAGGCTGGAGGGAGAAGAGAGAGTTTTCTTCAGAGAAGGTTGTTAAATCTAGAAATCATTGAATTTATATTGTTTTTTTTTTTCTTCTTCAAGCAAAATACAACCCAAAAGCTATGCCTTATTTGGTGCCTATAGTAGGCCTTGGTTCTTTACACTAACCATTTTATTCAATGCTGATCCCAAGCAGACAAGTGTGACTTTCATTGCACAATGGACCATGGAGACAAGCTCATTCTTTTGTTCACTCTAACCCAGTGACTGGACCTTGTTAAGCGGTGTGTCTCCAACCCTGAGCTGAGTCTAACACTCATTTGCTTGTTCAATTAACATTCTTAGTTGGTGAAAGAGAAAATCCCTGGAAGAGAAACCGGACTCTGTTTTATTACTGAACTATTGTTTAAATTATCGTTATTTTTCTTGATTAACTGTTTTCCATTTGCTTCTTCATTTTCTTACTTCTCTAATTGTTAATTTTGTATGTCTGCTCTCTGGAACTCAGAAGGTCTAGGAGACAAAAGCATTTTCTACAAATAAGAAATGGGAGAGAAGGAGGGGCTATTGTGGTTGGGAAGGCCCTGCTGGACCCTGCTTGCTTTCAATTCCTACTTTCCTCTGATACTTCTAAATCCTCAAACCAGGGGACAGGACAATAAAGATAATAAGTTTTGGATAGAGAGATTAATTATAAGTTGGAGGGGAACTCAGTTTTAGGAGGTCTCATTTTCAGTAGCAGAGCCAAGATTGAAATTCAGGAGAGCATGACTCTAGACACAGTGATCTTGTGATATTTCTAGCTGTTTCTCCTGACCTCTTTCTTTGATGGCTCCAGACACTCTTTTAGGCCCCAACCTTTGATAATGACAGTTCATGATATAGCTAATGGGCCTGTGCCTTACAAGTTACAAGGTTATTTCTTGAAAACATTTGTTCAGTTCAGTTCAGTCGCTCAGTCATGTCTGACTCTTTGCGACCCCATGAATCACAGCACTCCAGGCCTCCCTGTCCATCACCAACTCCCGGAGTCCACCCAAACCCATGTCCATTGAGTCAGTGATGCCATCCAATCATCTCATCCTCTGTCGTCCCCTTCTCTTCCTGCCCTCAATCTTTCCCAGCATCAGGGTCTTTTCAAACGAGACAGCTTTTCTCATCAGGTGGCCAAAGTATTGGAGTTTCAGCTCCAAGATCAGTCTTTCTAATGAACACGTAGGACTGATCTCCTATAGGATGGACTAGTTGGATCTCCTTGCAGTCCAAGGGACTCTCAAGAGTCTTCTCCAACACCACAGTTCAAAAGCATCAATTCTTCTGTGCTCAGCTTTCTTTATAGTCCAACTCTAGCCTGCCTCTTTTCTCTCCTTTCACTTTTCACTACATTTCACATTGATCCCAATAACTATGTGATTTGCTCTGGAAGTCTTTCATTCTGCAGCCTCTGGGAGAGGACCAGATGATGTATTTTGAGGCTACCAAGGCATCCATCTACACAGTTTTTTACAAGCAAATCAAGCATTTTCACTATGCTTTTTCACTATGCTGAACAAAACCGTTCTATTCCCTTTATGCATGAATGAATCAATGACTATTGACTGTTGTCTCTCTTTGCAAGCAGACATTACATCTTCAGTTCAAAAACTATTTATGGAGCTTGTCATATGGATGAGATGTTGTCCTGGATTCTAGAAATGAACAAAGATTTTCCCAGAGCTTATGGGCAGATGGTGGAGAAAAAGTAGGACCTTCTCCTCATGCTTGAGAGAAGCTCCAAACTTCCTCGGTGATAACCCTGCCCCAACCCCCTGGGGCTCCAGCTCCTCCTGCTTTGAATGTCCCTATGGGCTGTAGCCTGCTAGGCTCCTCTGTCCATGGGATTTTCCAGGCAAGAATACTGGAGTGGGTTGCCATGTCCTTCTCCAGGGGATATTTCCAACTCAGTAATTGAAGCCAGGTCTCCTGCACTGCAGGCAGATTCTTTACCAACTGAGCTATGAGGGAAGCCCCCACCCAGAGCAATCCCCTCCTTTCTGCTGCGCCTCCACGTGCTCTCTGCCTCAGGAATCTATGATTCCTCTCCCTGTGTCTTTTCTGACTAAGATCTTCTCCGGTCTCACAGCTCGATCCTTCTGATGCCTGGTCAAGGGCATCCCCTTAAGAAATCGCTTCCTGAACACTGTAGTAAGATAATCCCAGTTGCTTCCTTTCTTCTTTCCTTCCTTTTTCTCATTTTCCCTCCATTTGCTTGCTTTTCTTTTTCCACAGAAGTGTTATTGCCTGAAATGAAGGTGCTTCTTCATGTGGTTTTTTTTTTTTTTTTTTTTNTAATTAACCTCCAATTAAAATAAATAAATTTATATTTAAAAAAGAAAATGAAAACAGTAATTTGAAAAGATACATGAATCCCAGTGTTCACAGTAGCATTATTTATACTTGTCAAGATAAGCAAGTCATCTAAGTGCCCATCAACAGATGAATGGATAAAGAAGATGTGGCGTATGTGTTGAATACAGTTGAATATTGAATATTACTCAGCCATAAAAAAGAATACAATGTTGGCTTCTGCAAGAACATGGATGGACCTGGAAGGTTATTATGCTTAGAAAATAAGTCTGATGGAGAAAGACAAATACCATATGTTACTACTTACAGCTGGAATCTAAAGAATAAAACAAATGATTGCAACAGAGAAGCAATAAACACAGAAGAGCAAACTAGCTGTTACCAGTAGGGAGAGGGAGGTGGAGAAGAGCAAGATGGGGGGGTTTCAGAGGTACAGACTTCCATGTGTAAATAAATAGACTTTAATGATATGTTGTACAGCANAGAAAGACAAATACCATATGTTACTACTTACAGCTGGAATCTAAAGAATAAAACAAATGATTGCAACAGAGAAGCAATAAACACAGAAGAGCAAACTAGCTGTTACCAGTAGGGAGAGGGAGGTGGAGAAGAGCAAGATGGGGGGGTTTCAGAGGTACAGACTTCCATGTGTAAATAAATAGACTTTAATGATATGTTGTACAGCACAGGTAATATAGCCAATATTTTATAAAAACTATAAATGGAATATTATATATATATATATATATATATAAAATCTATAAAGATTCTGAATCACTATGTGGTATACCTGAGACTAACATAATACTGTAAATCAACTATATCTCAATGGAAAAAAAGAATGCATATAAACTAAGTTTGGATAGAAAGAATGTAACTGATAAAAGAAAAAAAAATGGCTCAACAGAAATTTTAAAAGGTCATATATAAGGTGTACTTTGGTAAGCAGGTAAATGCCAGCTGTGGGCAGTGTCCTAGTCAGTTTTCCATACAAGACCTTCAGTTTATTTGCTTAACCTATTTACACTTCATTTCTCCATAACTTCAGCAGTTTTGCCTTTTTCCCTACTTGGGCACTCTGTTCAGAACTTACAGCCCTCCTCAAACCCATTGTCTTGGACTCTGCAAGCTCTCTACTCTTCCAGATCCCCCTCATCCCTGCTGTTCCCACAGTTTCAGGAAAGGAACACTTCTGCTGGTCTAACTTTTTGTAGCCACACCTTAGCCATCACCCCTTCCCTTTTGCCGCCCACCTACCATGTCTCTCTTATAGAGAATGGACACAGGAAAGAAGATAGGAAAGTAACCAATTATCATTTATCTTTTAAAAAGGTGAAATCTGGTTTTGCTCTAGTTTGGAGATCATCCATTCTACTTCCTAAGAATGTCTGTTATATGATAACTCAAACTATCAGGGGTTTACTTAGAAGAATTGCTAATAGTTTTCTCTTTACAGAATTGGTTTCATATTCATAGGAGTTAGTTTCCATCCTCTTAAGCTGCATCTCTTTCATGCACCATCAACTAGTATTTACTGCTCTGTAGACAGAAACGGAAGACCAGTACCATCTGTTTTCACATTCTGCCAACTCAACATAAGAGTAATTGACATCTTTACATGGATTATGCACTCCAGCTTATCTAGCAAGAGGTTTTCAGTTTACTGAATTAGTTGGTTAGGTGAGTTTGAGCTTAAGAAAAATGCAATTGATAATGGTAATGGTACACACCTGTATAAATAAAGTCCACATGTGATACTTGTCCTTAAGTAGAAAATATTAAGTAGAATTTAAATTCTTTTCAGCAGTGACTTATGGTGATGATCATCATGAAGGTCAAGATTTGTGACAGGTTTAACTAACTAGTTGGTTATAGAACTAAGTCCTTTTCCTCCAAGGCATACAAACAGACTGCGTTTTCCAACCTTCCCTGCAATAGATTGGCCTATGAATGACTTGTGGGTCAAAGTAATAGATGCCATATTCAGTCTTGTCCTAAAACACCTCCTGTGAAATCTGCTTTGTTCTCTTTTCCCTCATTTGCTGGCCAGATGCAGAAGATCCGCCAAGGAGTCTGAGGTTCTTGGGGAGTGTAGAGCTGCTAAAGGGTATAAGTCTGGATCCTTGAACCACTACTCAGAAGACAGCTGTGCAAACAGAAACACTTTCTTTGACTTGTAAAAGCAAGAAATAAATAAGCTGTCACTGTGTTAAAATAGTTTGTTATGGAGTTAGGCTATGTGAAGCTACGTTCTATTGCATCACATAAAGGCTTTTCAAAGGTTAAGATGTGTCTATTAATTAACCCCCAAACTATTCTGCTTTCTAATGTGTTTCATATACAGATGCATACACACATATTATACACACACACACAGTCACACCATCCCTTTGCTTTATGTAACTGTATCAGCCTAAGAACTTCTGGCAGACCCCACTGTGAACTGATCCACCATCACACAGGGATCAGTTAATCAGACTGTTAAGTTCATGTTAAGAAAATAGGTGGGAGGGGGTTCAGGATTGGGAACTCATGTACACCCATGGTGGATTCATGTCAATGTATGGCAAAATCAATACAGTAATGTAAAGTAAAATAAAGTAAAAATAAAAATTTTAAAAAAAGAAAATAGTATGTAGGCTCTGAGAGGGGAATAATCATGGAAATAAAAATACATGTATTTTGCAGTTGATTGATATTACCATTTATTTTGCTATCACCCTTGTTTCATACTTCTAGGCTCTCAGCTATATTCTCAGTAGTTATTACCACTTGGATGATTCTATAAAAAGTGAGCTGTTATTTTCCAAAATCTGTATGCCTGTTTTTCTCATGTCTTCATATATTCCTCCCATAATGTGTAATGATATATTATAAGGAAATATTTCAAATAAACTACAGTTACATCTGTTCCTTTCCAAGGCAAACCATTCAATATCACGGTAATCCAAGTCTATGCCCCGACCAGTAATGCTGAAGAAGCTNGTGCCTTACAAGTTACAAGGTTATTTCTTGAAAACATTTGTTCAGTTCAGTTCAGTCGCTCAGTCATGTCTGACTCTTTGCGACCCCATGAATCACAGCACTCCAGGCCTCCCTGTCCATCACCAACTCCCGGAGTCCACCCAAACCCATGTCCATTGAGTCAGTGATGCCATCCAATCATCTCATCCTCTGTCGTCCCCTTCTCTTCCTGCCCTCAATCTTTCCCAGCATCAGGGTCTTTTCAAACGAGACAGCTTTTCTCATCAGGTGGCCAAAGTATTGGAGTTTCAGCTCCAAGATCAGTCTTTCTAATGAACACGTAGGACTGATCTCCTATAGGATGGACTAGTTGGATCTCCTTGCAGTCCAAGGGACTCTCAAGAGTCTTCTCCAACACCACAGTTCAAAAGCATCAATTCTTCTGTGCTCAGCTTTCTTTATAGTCCAACTCTAGCCTGCCTCTTTTCTCTCCTTTCACTTTTCACTACATTTCACATTGATCCCAATAACTATGTGATTTGCTCTGGAAGTCTTTCATTCTGCAGCCTCTGGGAGAGGACCAGATGATGTATTTTGAGGCTACCAAGGCATCCATCTACACAGTTTTTTACAAGCAAATCAAGCATTTTCACTATGCTTTTTCACTATGCTGAACAAAACCGTTCTATTCCCTTTATGCATGAATGAATCAATGACTATTGACTGTTGTCTCTCTTTGCAAGCAGACATTACATCTTCAGTTCAAAAACTATTTATGGAGCTTGTCATATGGATGAGATGTTGTCCTGGATTCTAGAAATGAACAAAGATTTTCCCAGAGCTTATGGGCAGATGGTGGAGAAAAAGTAGGACCTTCTCCTCATGCTTGAGAGAAGCTCCAAACTTCCTCGGTGATAACCCTGCCCCAACCCCCTGGGGCTCCAGCTCCTCCTGCTTTGAATGTCCCTATGGGCTGTAGCCTGCTAGGCTCCTCTGTCCATGGGATTTTCCAGGCAAGAATACTGGAGTGGGTTGCCATGTCCTTCTCCAGGGGATATTTCCAACTCAGTAATTGAAGCCAGGTCTCCTGCACTGCAGGCAGATTCTTTACCAACTGAGCTATGAGGGAAGCCCCCACCCAGAGCAATCCCCTCCTTTCTGCTGCGCCTCCACGTGCTCTCTGCCTCAGGAATCTATGATTCCTCTCCCTGTGTCTTTTCTGACTAAGATCTTCTCCGGTCTCACAGCTCGATCCTTCTGATGCCTGGTCAAGGGCATCCCCTTAAGAAATCGCTTCCTGAACACTGTAGTAAGATAATCCCAGTTGCTTCCTTTCTTCTTTCCTTCCTTTTTCTCATTTTCCCTCCATTTGCTTGCTTTTCTTTTTCCACAGAAGTGTTATTGCCTGAAATGAAGGTGCTTCTTCATGTGGTTTTTTTTTTTTTTTTTTTTTCCTACTTCTTTACTGTAATGTTTCCTCAGGCACTTAATCTTGCTTACTTGTGTCTTCCCAATATTGGAATGACTACCTTAAAGGGGACATTTGATATCTACTTGATAAATGAATAAAGCAATGAGTAAATAAATGTGTCGTTTATAAAGACATTTGGCTGAAAGTTACAGAAAATGCATTCACAAGGACTGAAACAAATTTGGGTTTATTTCTCTGTGTGATACAAGTTCAAAGAAAGGATTTTGCAACCTTAGGTCAATTCAGTGGTTGATTGATGTAATTTCTGATGTCTTTGAAGTTCATTCAGCATGCCTCTCATTGAATTAAGTCTCTCAAGCAGTTGCAGTATTTTGATGACATATATTTGAATATTAAAAGACATAATTAAAGTTGAAGTATCTTGATGACATATATTTGAATATTAGAAGACGTAATTAAAATAACTGAAAGAGTTTTCTCTGGTCCCATAACTTATGGTATGCAATTATAAAATATCCTGTCTTTTAACATTTATTTTCTGGAACTAATTTTTATCCTGCCTTTGATGAAAGTTTGAGCAGTCCCATAAATGTGCTCTTGGACACCACAAAATCCTTTGATGAATAATTAAACTTGTTGGTAACATGTAGTTAAAACATCAATGCCTGCTGCTGTCTGTACAGTCTACATTTTGGGAAAGAGGCTGGGTTCCTTCTGTGCTAATTCTCTTTCTCCTTGAAGATGGAGAAGACTAAAGGGCACAGGGAATTTTTACTGATTGGTCCTTTCTTGATTTGGGCTGAAACTCACTGAATTTGCTGACATTTTAAAGTAACTTCATTTCTTGTGAGTGTCTTTAATTGTTCCTCAAAGTAGCTTGTTTGTTGCATAACAAAGCATCCCAGGAGATATGGGCTTAAAATAACCACAGTTTTATTATATTTTATAATTTTGTGAGCCAGAAATTTGGGCAGTACTCAGCCTGAGGATTCTCCAGTTCCTATAGTCTGGATTGGGGTCAGTTTTTCTTTGAGCTGGTGCTTAGTCTCAGAAAACCTGTCACCTGTAACTCCTTTGTTTGATAACTGACCTCTCCCACGGCTCACCATGTACCTCACCGTCCATCCTCGGTCCCTAGCCATCTGTGGCTTCTTTTTGCTAGGACCTGCCTTCCCTTCCAGCTGGCCCTCCTGACCAGACCCTAAAGTGGCCCCAGCTGGCTCTCTGTCACCTGGACAGAACATCTGGTCCAGAGGAAAAAACTTAGGTTCCTTTTGTCCTGATGACTTCCCAGATGTAATCACTTCCCCACAGCTCATGAGTCAGCTCTCTGAGACTGTCTCTGACTGTGGATTCCGTGGGCTGAGGTCCGACTCCCCATCGCAAGAAATCATTAGGGTAGAGGGAATGGAAAGCCCATACAGAGACAGGTATAACCTTGTTTTATACTGACAGTGTGGTTAATGCAGGGACACTGGGCTATATAAATAAATCAGGCTATTTTCAGCCTCCTTAGCTAGCCCATAATATACATAAGAAGTTGAATACTACGCATATTTAAAGCGTAAGTTTTTTAAAGTAGTTTTTTATTGGAGTGTAATTGATTTACAATATTGTGTTCATTTATGTTGCATAGCAGAGTTGGTTATACATAAATATATATCCAATATTTTTTTATATATCCAATATTTATATATCCAAAAAAATATATATTCCCATATACAGAGTAAGTTCTTATCAGTTATCTCTTCTATAGATAGTAGCATGTATATGTCAACTCCAATCTCCCAATTTATCTCTCTCCTCACCTTTCACCTTGATAACCACAGGTTTGTGTTCTACATCTATGAATCAACTTTTGTTTCGTAAATAAGTTCATTGGTACCATTTCTTTATCTTCCCCATATAAGTGATATCATATGACATTTGTCTTCTTCTGTCTTACTTCTTTCAACAGAACAATCTCTAAGTCTATCCATATTGCTGCAAATGGCATTATTCCATCCTTTTTATGACTAATATTCCATTGTATATATGTACCACGTCATCTTATTCATTCTTCCATGGACATTAACGTTGCTTCCTTGTATTGGCTGTTGTAAATAGTGCTGAAATGCACATTGGGGGTGGGTGCATGTATCCTTTCAAATTATGTATTTCTTCAACACAGTAGGAAGGTTCTCTTTTCTCCACAGCCTCTCCAGCATTTATTGATAGTAGATTGTTGAATGATGGCCATTTTGACCAGTGTGAGGTGATACCTCATTGTAGTTTTAATTTTCATTTCTTTAATAATTAATGATGTTGAACATCTTTTCATGTGTCTCTTGGCCATCTGTATGTCTTCTTTGGAGAAATGTCTTTTAGAATACACTGTAAGTTAAGATTTAGCCTTTGGAGTGATATGCCTGAATTAGATTATCATGCCTCATTTTGTTATCCTGGATCTAGCAATTTACTTCGTCTTCTCAGCCTGAATTCCCTCCTTTGTAAAACTGGAAAACTATTGTATGCTTCATGAAGATTAAATAAGACAGACATGCAAAGTATTAGAGTGTTTTATGCCTTCTTTTAAAGGAGGCAATAATAGTAATTAGTAATAATCTTTGATTAAATTTTCACACATTGTCAATTAGAAAGAGCTTTTAAAATCTTTCCCTGCAAGTTGTCACTTCAAATGCTGTGATATGTCATTCCATCATATTTCATGTGAAATCTCATTGTCAGTTTTATCACTTTAAGAATTAATTGAGTGTTTTGTGATGAGTTGCCCATTCTACCCATCAAACTCTTTTAATTTGCATTTAAACTTTATCATTTTGATAGTGAAGAGTTTGAGTAGAAACTGACTTTATGGGAAATGATGTTGTTTCTGAATATTAAAAGATCAAATTAGCAAAATACAGTTCAATCTGATTAATTTTCCAACCATCACAGTCAAAAAAATAAAATGACTCTGCAATAGCAGTGTGACTCATCATCAGTTCACAAAACATAAGGAAGCAATCAAGACTTGTTCAGTTAAAATAGCGGTGATATTTGCCTCACTAGGGGACCCTGGAAAAGGTAAATTTTAATTCTAATCCCTAAGAAAGGCAATGCCAAAGAATGTTCAAACCACTGCACAATTGTACTCATCTCACATGCTAGCAAAGTAATGCTCAAAATTCTTCAAGCCAGGCTTCAGCAGTACATGAACCATGAACTTCCAGATGTTCAAGCTTGTTTTAGAAAAGGCAGAAGAACAAGAGATCAAATTATCAACATCTGTTGGATCACTGAAAAGCAAGAGAATTCCAGAAAAACATCTACTTCTGCTTTATTGACTATGCCAAAGTCTTCAACTGTGTGGATCACAATAAACTGTGGAAAATTCTGAAAGAGATGGGAATGCCAGACCACCTGACCTGCCTCTTGAGAAATCTGTATGTAGGTTAGGAAACAATAGTTAGAACTGGATATGGAACAACAGACTGGTTCCAAATAGGAAAAGGAGTACATCAAGGCTGTATATTGTCACCCTGCTTATTTAACTTATATGCGGAGTACATCATGAGAAACACGGACTGGATGAAGCACAAGCTGGAGTCAAGATTGCCGGGAAAAATATCAATAACCTCAGATACGCAGATGACACTATCATTATGGCAGAAAGCAAAGAACTAAAGAGCCTCGTGATGAAAGTGAAAGAAGAGAATGAAAAAGTTGGCTTAAAACTCAGCATTCAAAAAGTGAAGATGATGGCGTCTGGTCTCATCACTTCATGACAAATAGATGGGGAAACAGTGGAAACAGTGAGAGACTTCATTTTGGGGGGCTCCAAAATCACTGCAGATGGTGACTGCAGCCATGAATTTGAAGATGGATGCTTCTTGGAAGAAAAGCTGTGACAAACCTACACAGCATATTAAAAAGCAGAGACATTGCTTTGCCAACAAAGGTCCTTCTGGTCAAAGCTACGGTTTTTCCAGTAGTCATGTATGGATGTGAGAGTTGGACATCCATACATGACTACTGGAAAGAAAGCTGAGCCCTGAAGAATTGATGCTTTTAAACTGTGGTGTTGGGAAAGACTCTTGAGAGTCCCTTTAACTGAAAGGAGATCCAACCAGTCCATCCTAAAAGAAATCAGTCCTGAATATTCATTGGAAAGACTGATGCTGAAGCTGAAACGCCCATACTTTGGCCACCTGAAGTGAAGAACTGATTCACTGGAGAAGATCCTGATGGTTGGCAAGACTGAAGTCAGGAGAAGGGGATGACAGATGATGAGATGTTTGAATGACATCACCTACTTGATGACTGTGAGTTTGAGCAAGCTCTGGGAGTTGGTGATGGACAAGGAAGCCTGGCGTGCTGGAGTCCATCATGGTGTCACAAAAAGTCAGACACAGCTGAGCAACTGAACTGAACTGAACTGATATTTGCCTCCAGTGGTTTTGGGTCTATCTAAGAGAACATGCTAGATTCAAAAAATGTGAAATCACCTTGTAGTATGGCTATAAATCTTCAAAAAGATAAAAGAGGTTACTGGTGTGGATCTCTGTATGTCACTGCAAGGGGAGTGTGAGTTGCAAAAGATCTGTAAGATCAAATTATAAATCATTTGTTCATTAGTTGTTTTTTTATTCACCTGTTTGTCCATTCAGTCAGTCAAATCAGTCAACACCAGCATGATGTAGTGGAAAAGATTTGACTCTGAAGTAGACAAACCTGATTCTTAAATCTAGCTCTAGCATATATTAGCTGCGAAACCATAATAAGGCATCGTTTGCATTCTCAATCTCAGTTTCCTTTTTTGCCATTTGCAGAACTAATTACCTCTGATGTTGCTAAGAGGACTGCATAATTTTAATGGTTCCTATCTGAGGCAATATCACCTCTTATGCAAAATCTGAAAATTCACTGGGCATTTAGAGAATAAGGATTGAAATTCTAGATGGTTTGCAATGTCTAGAACCCTTAAAAATCTGGAGTATATGTTTCTGTAGCTTAGAAAGTCATGCTTGTCCCAAATTACTCTTGAGTGTTCCAGTGAAAACGATGGAGCTTTGAAACCTGAGTCTAGACTCTAGCACTATTTTGTGTATAATAAAGACAGTATTTTGTTACAATTGTGATATGCATTGAACTTTCAAATGAACCTGCCATATAAACCAAGGGAAGATTGCACATTGTCTATTTGGTACTTTACTAAGAATTCATCATTATTTTGGAAACGTGTTGCCATCAAGAATTTTATCCTGGTTAAATCATCAATAAAACACATTTTATCGGTCTTCATTTTTAGCTATCAAATTTATAGTTATGTATATATATATGCATATAAACACACACACATATATCTCTCTACATATATATGTAGAGACAGAGTGAAAGGCAACTTTAGCCATTATTTTAAAAATATTAAAATGCCAAATAGTGTTCAGTATTTTATATTGATTTTATCCTAATATTTACTCTACCAAAACAGAGTAGAACCAAAATTAGATAAATATTTTCCCCAAGAAATACACTAGGGTTGTCAGAGGTATACCACATGTTCAAGATGTAAAAAAAATGATTTGAAAAAGGTAATGATAAAACTGAAATATTGCATTTGACCAGAAAAAAAAAAGATTTCATTGGTTCTTAGATAAAACAACAAATTAAGCTAAAATATGGCAAATTGCACAATATTAGACAAAATTATTTTGTTATTATTATATTAATATTTTACTGTCAGTATAATGTTAGTATGCAAAAGTGGAAAGAAATGAAAAAATGTAATTTTCAACCAAGCATTTATCATGTTTGAGAAGAAAGGTAATGTGGGGAGAGAGGTAAAATACAACTTTACAATGTGCT
Organism: Neotragus moschatus; assembly: GCA_006410615.1. Taxonomy (NCBI): domain Eukaryota; kingdom Metazoa; phylum Chordata; class Mammalia; order Artiodactyla; family Bovidae; genus Neotragus; species Neotragus moschatus. The sequence goes on from SJYA01001417.1 coordinate 2,938,856, forward strand.
TTAGTGACATAAATGTTAATTATAAGTGAATGAACGATTTTTATGTGATAATGAATATTTGCTCTTGCATATGTTATGTTTGTAAGAAAGGACAAGTTTTAAATGAAATATAATTTTCAAAGTTGCTACGAATGGACATAAAGAAAATTTCGATACCTGAAAGCCTTAAAATGTATACAAATAGTTCATTTCTCCATGCCATTGCTTCTGCTGCAGATGGAGCAAAAGCCATGGTGAATCACGTGGAGACCATGGGAGGACTTTTAAATGCTTCACCAGGTGTCTTTAGCACTTGTTTGCCTTCTGCTCAACAATGCTTCGGGCCAAGGATTGTAGTGAAAAGTCACTGAATAGACAACACTGTCATTGCTCCTAAGACATGAAGACTGTTCCCATGTACCTCAGATAGTTTCATGATCTGTACCTTACCACTGAAGACATGTTTGGATATTTCCTTCTATATGACAAAGGAAGTAACTATCCAAAGAAAATGGTTGTTGCTGTTGTTTTAAGATTGTTGTTTTTAAGATCTTATTCACTTTCAGATGTTACTGAATAATTTTTAAGTTATTAAATTAAATTAAATTATTAAAAATGTGTACATTGAAATTGTATTATTGAGAAAGTATGCAACATATGTTTTAGACTTATTTTAAAATGTTAAATGTTTTTTTTTCCCTAAACTATAAGGAAATGAGATCAGTTTTATTAAAGTGAAGGAGAATATCAAGGTGTTTATCTCACTCACTAACAATGACATATGGATACACTAAAAGGTTCTAATTTGGAAACATTTGCTCATAATTAAATACTATTTAATATGTATAAATAATTTAAAGATCTTTATCAGACTAATTTACTAATCTACTAAAAATGGGTAAAGACTATGTTAAACATTTGCTGGAAGTTAAATAACTTAAAAATAATGCCTTTGAGATCAAAATATCTTTTAATTGATATAGTTAGAAAAGATTTTGTGTTTAAGATTTCCCCACACACTCATTTGGAAAGAAACTAAATTACTTATTTAGACCAATTTCCAATTCTGTATTTAACTAAAGATGGTTTTAGTGCAGTAGGGTGGTTACTAAAAAAAGCTGTGGAACCAATTGTAATGTCTAAGGAAAGGATGTTAAAGACTCCTTTTAACAGCTGGAGAACCAAATATCATTAAGTTACCAAAAACACAGGAAACATGGGGATCTTGGTATATTTCATCAATGCAGCTTTGCTTTGAGATATTTTGAATTATATATATACATTTACATACAACAAATATACACACACTATTGTGCAGTATGATGACCAGTAACCCATATTAAGAAAAATGTGCACTAGGGCAATTTAGGAGTTGCCTCCCAGGTCTACCACATTATTTATGTTACGCTGTCCACTTATGCCTTCTTCTCTTACTTTGTGTCACCAGCTGAGGGATATGGTCCCCAATAAATGGTCCATCATGGTGTGAGTTGGAAAGAGGTTTCCTGGAATAAACTATGATAACACAGGGTCTTACATTGTGTCTGCATCTGTAAACAACAATAGGCTCATATGTATGAATTTCATGCCTCATCACTTTTTTCCCCATTTCATCAGTCTGTAATTTGCCTTGGATTATCCCCCCATTTCAATTAAAGGTATTTCTTCTTTCTTTTTACTATATAATTACAACTTTTAGTTGTTTCTTCTAAAGTTAGACTTTATTTTAATCTCTGTTTTTCCCCTTACATTTTCCCTATCCCATGCCTCTTGCTAGAATGGGCTTTGAGTGTCTTTCTTCTCTTACTTACAAATTTATTCATTATAAAAAATTTGAAGTATTGGTCTATTTTATTATGTTCTTCAGGATAGCTGTATCCGAACATTTGCTTCTTGAATGTATGCTGTATAATTACAACTTAGTTTCCATTTATATCTCTGGCATATCTAATTTCTGATAGGTCACATAATTTGACATTTTATTGGTTAAACACTGCTAGATTTTGACAAAGTTATGCAGTTCAATGATATACCATTATGGTATTATACTGTTATTTTGTGGGTACAACCTTAAGACCACCCTCAGTTTCAATAATTCACCAGCAAGACACACAGAACTTTCTGAAAGCTCTTATACTCATTGTTGCAGTTTATTATAGCAAAAGAATATGAATAATATTCGCTCATGAAAGAGACATGTGATGCAGGGTCCAGGAGGATTCTACCTCTGTAGCTCCCAGTCATCCTCTCCTGCTGGAGTCATAGACAGCCTCAGCTTTACCACAGAATAGGATGTGAGTTTCATTTCAGGACAGCAATGGGAGCATCACAACATACTCATTATAAAAAAAGAGCTTTGGTCTGATGGAACTGAGACCCACAAGAAGCAGGGATGTAGCTGGCGGAGTACTGGTAGAGAGGTTCTGGTGCATAACCATCTCTTTCATGATTATCCTTAAATCATGCAAATCCTCATTCTGAAGATAACTGTATTTCTCCCACTTACGTCTTAGCCTCTCTCAAAGTGAAGAAAGTAAGATAAGATGATATTAGCTTCATGTTGCTAGAGAGCCCACACCATGAAAGCATTATACTTGTCAGAGGCTCAAAACAGTCTGATGAAATGTTGGATATGCACTGTATATTAGGTACGTATTCAATAAGCTCACAGCTTCATTTTTCCTAAACCTTAAGAAATGAAAATCAAAACATTCATTTAAATCTCTCTGTCAAAGTTTTCTTTTTGTGGAGTCATGAGCAAATCTTTTCTGTGTAGATGGTGTCAGTTTCAGGGTGACAGCAGGAACAAATTGAAGAATATTAATTATAATCTCTTAGAATAGTTACATAAATTGGATTCTATGAACTCTACCCCTCAAGCCTAGTGAATCTGTAGCAACTTGTTTCTGCTAACGAAGAAAACATGAAATTACCCTAAATATATTAAATCCTAGCAAGACTGTAGTTTTTATTTCATCCTAAGGGATAACAAAAATGTAGTGTTTTAGGCAGCAAAAATCTAGCAACAAGATGGTCATCCAGGGATGCACATGGTAGATAATGTTGGTAACACTTATCTTGGCTGATGACATTTGTATGAGAATCGTCCATCACACATCAACCCCATGCTGATCTTTCCTCTCCAGTCCTGATTTAAATACACATGTCTAATTTGCATTAAATCTCAGTCTGGAACCCAAACAGTGAGGAAACATCATATTTATTTACTGATTTCTTGCCTTCCACACTAAAAATATTGTTATTCAGTAGACTCAGTGCTATACATTTCAAAGGAAAAATCGGAATGCACGCTAAGTTACTCTGGTCATGTCCAATTCTTTGTGACACTATGGACAGTAGCCCCTACCGAGCTTCTCTGTCCGAGGGCCTCTCTAGGCAAGAATACTGGAGTGGGTTGCCTTGCCCTCATCCAGGGGATCTTCTTGACCCAGGGATTGAATCCACGTCTCTTACAGTCTCCTGCATTGGCAGACAGGTTCTTTACCACTAGCATCACTTGGGAAGCCCCAAAATTGGAATAGTAGGTATCTAACTTACCCTAGGCAATACTTTACCAACATATATTAGTTATATGCTGCCTGCATTCACACACACTGTCCCCTGATCTGGAGAGCACTCTCTCTTCCCCACCTGCCAACTTTGTTGACTCACTGTTTCAGATCCACTCTGTCTAATGGGGCTCAATCAGGCCACACCTGAACCATCACCCATGATGACATCCTGAGAGCCGTGGTCAAGCACACAGCTTTATAACAAGACTCCTTACAGGCACTATAACATCTGACTTATGTGCTTGCCTCCTCTTAGATACTGTGGATTCTTTGAGAGCAGAGGTGAGGGTTTTTCATCTCTGGACCCAAAGCACAAGCATGGGGTGGACACAGGGTAAATCCTCAGTTAATGTTCAGTGAATGAAAAAAAAAAATGTTTTCCTTGAAAAACTTTCAGCCTCCATATGATGGTGTGGTGCTGAAGAAAGAAGGTGGGGGCCTTCTGGCCCCTGAGGGACAGGGCTTAGATACCCAGCACTAGCCAGGCAGGTCACTGTACTAGCACTGGGAAATGATGCCCTGACCCTTCAGGATATACCCTGGATGCAGAGCCCTCTGATCAGGATCCTGGCCTCTCCATCAGCGAGTGCCCTCACCATCATGTCCCACTGCCAAGCAGAGAGCTAATGGCAAGAGGCAATTATCAAAGCTCCCTGAAGCAGCTGAAGGCCTGAATATAACAATAAAGATATTGTTATATTTCTTGTGCAATAAATTGTGGCATACCTTGCAATAGAATATGAAATTATTTTTAAAAGTTGGGGCAAATCTATGAATACAAGAGAAAGATCAGTGGTTTCCAGGGTTTAGGAGGGAGGAAGGGGTAAATGGGTAGCAGAGAGGATGTTTTAGAAGAAGCAATTCTGTGTGAGCCTGTAATGGTGCATACATGTCATATGCGTCCATGCTTGGTCACTTCAGTCATGTCCAATTCTTTGCAACCCTTTGGTCTCTAGCCCAGCGGGCTCCTCTGTCCAAGAATTCTCCAGGCAAGAACACTTGAGTGGTTGCCATGCCCTCCTCCAGGGGATCTTCCTGACCCAGGGATCAAACCCACATCTCTCATGTCTTCTGCGTTGGCAGGCAGGTTCTTTACCACTTCCAGCTGGGAAGCCCGCATGTCACTATACATTTGTTCAAACTCATAGAATATACAACACCAAGGATGAACCTTGAGGTAAACTATGGACTTTGGATAATTATAATGAATCGTGTAGCTTCACTGACTATAAAATATTTACCACTTTGGTGAGAGATTTAGGTGATGGGAGAGGCTATGTGTGTGTGTAGAAGCAGGGAGCATATAAGAAATTTCTGTACCTTCTGCTCACTTTTACTGTGAACTTGAAATTGCTCTAAAATAGTTGGGATTTTTTGTTTATTGGTTAGTTTTTTGTTTTTTTTTTAAGGATAAAGTGGATTTGTTACTGAACTCAGGTTTGGCTGCTTGCATCTCAAACCCAATACTTGAGAAAGAAACATTGGTTGGAAAGGAACATTTGCTTTATTCAAATTGCCAACAACTCAGAGAGAAGATGGACTCATGTCCAAGAACCAACACCAAAGATTCTGCTGGACCATGAAAGCTTTTTGAAGGGAGAAAGAGAAGTTAATTGTTTGAGGAGGGGTTCAGAGGTTGTTATCCTCACTGTGTGCAGGGTGATTGGCTGGTGGTGATTTAACATGGTGGTGTTCCAGGACTCTTTTTCTTAGCCTGAATTTATCATCCTTCACCTGGGTGGGAGCCTTCATTCCTAAAAAAGAACTCAAAAGTATCACTATGCATATTCCTTGAGGGGAGACCAGGACCCTGCTTTATCCCTGCACTTTTGTTCCTTGACTTCTCTTTTGTTTTGCATTCCCTCCCTTCCCATAGCCTAAGAAAAAATCATCACGTTAAGCAAACCAGAAAAAGTCCTTGGAAAATGAGCAGAAGCTTAAGGGTCCAGGAATATGTCTTCTGTAACAGTTATACTTTAAAGTTAAGTAGGCTCTAGGGCTGAGGAACTGATTACAGATCCAGTTACTGACATGAAAAGATGCGTGTGCTATGTTTTAATAATGCAAAAGAATCATTATCTGTATACATTTTGGGGGGGGTCCTTTCTTCATGGATTCAATTGTTTCCTAGTAAAATTTAGTAATATGTTTTCAAGTGTGAAAGAATTTCAATTTAAAATAGAACTGGAGGATATAAAATAGAGAATCTCATAAATGTGGCCCCAGGAAAACATAAGGACTGAGAAACTGATTTCCCAGTAATCCCTGATTTACAGAAAACTGATAGTGTTGGAATTTTCTTGGATAATGGGGGACTGATCAGAGGTAATCATATTCAACCTTGGGCTGTTTTGCCAAACTCATGAATAGAATGACCCAGATAAGATGGTCTCACAAAGTGGACTGAATTAAACTTTGTGACTGGACTGATTTTGTCTGTTTGGAAAAATGTCAGGGTTGGTTTCCATTCCTTTTAGATTTGAACAAACTTTAATTGAACTCTCCTGCTTTTCCCTTTCCTGCCCATGAGTATCGGAGAAGGCAATGGCACCCCACTCCAGTACTCTTGCCTGAAAAGTCCCATGGGTGGAGGAGCCTGGTAGGCTGTAGTCCATGGGGTCGGGTTGCTGAGAGTTGGACACGACTGAACGACTTCACTTTCACTTTTCACTTTCATGCATTGGAGAGGGAAATGGCAACCCACTCCAGTGTTCTTGCCTGAAGAATCCCAGGGACAGGAGAGTCTGGTGGGCTGCCGTCTATGGGGTCACACAGAATTGGACACGACTGAAGCGACTTAGCAGCCCATGAGTATAACCTGCTCCAAACCCTCATCTGTAGCTTGCTACAGTCTTCTTGTCCTGAATTATTCTGCTAGTCTCAAATAGTTTCTTTTGAGCTTGCCTCAGTTTACCTCTCTATTTAGGCCAATAAGCTATTTTAATTTAGAAAAAATAAATCTGGCTTTGAAAAACATTGAGTTGATATAATTGTATAAATTAAATAAGTGATGACACAGATGTTGGCAAACAACAATATTTCATTTTGGTAAGTAGGAACTTTAAGTGGGAAGTCAAAGCAGGTATGTAAAAATCTTGCAATCTTAACTTTAAATTAGGTGTCTCAGGAACATTAGTGTTCATTTTCTCACTGTAACAGTTTTGTATGTATTTCCTGGTTTAATCCACTGGAAAGTTCCAGGAGCAGTGAAAATCCAGTAGCACTGAGCATACCTACTACCCAAAGTGTGATCACCAAATATCCATTACCAAGGAATCCAACAAAGGCTCTTAAGAAAAAGGCTGATTGCAGCACAATGTTAAAAAATGTGGAAGATAAGTCTGGGACTACACATTATATTAGAAAGAGATGAAAGCTCATTGGAATTAGGGTAAAAGGACCCAGAACTTTATCCAAAAACTAATAATAATAGGAAAAGGTCAAGGGCTTACTTTGCTTCTCTGATATGAAAGGTTCAGTTCAGTTCAGTTCAGTTGCTCAGTCGTGTCTGACTCTTTGCAACCCCATGAACTGCAGCATGCCAGGCCTCCCTGTCCATCACCAACTCCCGGAGTTCACCCAAATTCATGTCCATTGAGTCGGTGATGCCATCCAGCCATCTCATCCTCTGTCGTTCCCTTCTCCTCCTGCCTCTAATCCCTCCCAGCATCAGGGTCTTTTCCAGTGAGTCAGCTCTTCACATGAAGTGGCCAAACTATTGGAGTTTCAGCTTCAGTATCAGTCCTTCCAATGAACACCCAGGACTGGTCTCCTTTAGGATGGACTGGTTGGATCTCCTTGAATTCCAAGGGACTCTCAAGAGTCTTCTCCAACACCACAGTCCCAAAACATCAATTCTTTGGCGCTCAGCTTTCTTCACAGTCCAACTCTCACATCCATATATGAGCACTGGAAAAACCATAGCCTTGACTAGACAAAGGTAGTTCAATGTAAACAAATAACTATTTAATTATATGCTTTTATAAACTTTGATAAACCTAAATTTGAATTATCATTATGAATTCATTTTTTTCACACATCTATTTACTGAAATACATGAGAAGATAGGCAAGCCAGTAGTATGCCTGTTTTTCAACNAAGGTAGTTCAATGTAAACAAATAACTATTTAATTATATGCTTTTATAAACTTTGATAAACCTAAATTTGAATTATCATTATGAATTCATTTTTTTCACACATCTATTTACTGAAATACATGAGAAGATAGGCAAGCCAGTAGTATGCCTGTTTTTCAACAAAAGGAATAAAATTTCTTGGATAAATTGGCAGGAATGTGAAAATATATACAATTCTCCATTCAGGGCTTGGGAAAGAAATGTGAACCTAGGATATCATATTCTGCTAGAAAGCAAGGAAGTGTTCAAAGACAAATGGGGTCATGATAAGCTAATCTACTAACTTGATCAGATTCTTACTGCTAAAAATGTTATACCTTAATCAATAAGAATAAAGTGATGACTGTAGGCTGAAAACTGATCATGTGTAAAATCTATGATTACTTTTGCTTTCATCTTGAATATTTAAAGAGTTTGGAAAATTGTCATTTCCATCATCACAATGGGAAAAACCTAGACAAACTGAAAGTCAGAAGCTTTCTTAGGATACGATAGAGAACTAAGGTTGCAGGTCAAACTACTACCCTGAATTTGAAGAGAGATCCAGAAAGACAGAGCAACTGAAATCTACTCATCGAGAGCAGACATGCTCTAACCATCAACTGCTAGCACTTAACATAGTAATTTTGACAGATTACTGGAGGTTTAATATGAACAAGTGTGAAAGCGAGAAAAACCCAAGGCTACAGTCTTAGGGGGTGCTCTGCATTCATGGGATTTTAATCTAGGAACCCCTAAGAAAGATCCCAGCGTGGCCCTGGCCCAGGAAGAAGAGTAACTATTGTGAAATGTCTCAGAACCTTCTTCATAAATAAAGCCTACTTTCCAAGGGAAAGAATTTCACCAGAATCACCTTTATCTTAGCTGCTGCTGCTACTGGTGCTAAGTCACCTCAGTCGTGCCCAACTCTGGGCGACCCCGTAGACGGCAGCCCACCAGGCTACCCCATCCCTGGGATTCTCCAGGCAAGAACATTGGAGTGGGTTGTCATTTCTTTCTCCAATGAATGAAAGTGAAAAGTGAAAGTGAAGTCGCTCAGTCATGTCTGACCCTCAGCGACCCCATGGGCTACAGTCTTCCAGGCTCCTCCATCCATGGGATTTTCCAGGCAGGAGTACTGAAATGGAGTGCCATTGCCTTCTCCATTATTTTAGCTAGAGAAAGGGAATTCCTCCCACATCAGTCACCCTTCAATATTTCCGTCTCACCCAAGAGGGAAAATTATAGTCAACATCAGAGAGAAAGAGTATAGATTGGCAATGCTGTACCCAGAAAGAAGAGGATGGAGTGAAGGGGGAAGTTGTACCACAGGAGGAGGGATGTAAATGCTTATGAAGGCTTACGAAGGCCATAGCCCTGAGACACAGATGCACAGAAAGACTGAGACTTGATCAGAACAGCATAGAATCCTCTGTAAAACCCACACTTCACCACCACATGGACCAGGCTCCAGGATAACAACAGGACATTGTAGGTGAATTGCAAGCTTCACATTCTATCTAAGCAGGAAAACTTAGCAACCAAGGTCCAAAAGAAAGGAGTCTCTGACACCTGCAGCTATGGCAAACAGTAAACCCAGTTACTTATCAGGCAAGTGAACAAGAATTCTCACATTAAGGCTTATTTATCTCTGTTAACATTACCTGAAATAACATGTCTTGATTTCAACAAAAAAATTATAAGATACACAAAGACAAGAAGCAACACCACTTTATGAAGAAATAAGCCAGTCACTAGAAAGAAAACTCAGATATAACACAGATGTTGAGATTATGTCAGGGAATTTAAAATAACTTATAATTCATATCTTGATGACTGTAACTAAAACATACAATAGGTAAGAACTGATAGAAAATGTAAACAGAGAGATGGGAACTAAGAAAGAACTGACAGGAAATGCTAGAAGTAAATGATATGGTAATGAAAACAAAATGTGTCTTTGATTGGTTAATCATGCCCACTCTGATGGAGCATGCCAAAGAGTCATAGCAGCAAAACAAAAGATCTCCCAATGGCCAAGCCTGGAACAATTTGAGCAATAAATTAAAGTAGTGTTGGATTATAACCCAAAGTTTAAAACAGGTGTATCAACCCATACTGCTTAAATATATGTTAAGGACTGAATACATAAATAAATGGAGAAAAGATAAGAAAAGAGAAGAATATGAGATAAAATCCAATTGAGGAGTATTTTATAAAACACCTAAATAGTACTCCTGAGAACTGTAAAGGTCATGAAAAACAGAGAAAATCTAAGAAATTATCACGGTCAAGAGTGGCTAGGGACACAGGGCAATTAAAAGTAAGTATTTTGGATGAGATCCTGGAACAGAAAATGGGCATTAAATCTAAAAAATAAAGAAATGTAAACATAATTGAACTTAACAGTAATATATCAATATTGTTTGACTCATTGTGACAAATTTACCATCTTGATGGAAGAGGTCAACAGAAGGGAAACAAATAATGTATCATTATCAATGATTTAAATGATATCAGCTGTCACTGAGCGCAGGCGGCTGCGAGCCGCCGGCTCACTGAGCGCAGGCGGCTGCGAGCCGCCGGCTCACTGAGCGCAGGCGGCTGCGAGCCGCCGGCTCACTGAGCGCAGGCGGCTGCGAGCCGCCGGCTCACTGAGCGCAGGCGGCTGCGAGCCGCCGGCTCACTGAGCNAGGGGATGACAGAGGATGAGATGGTTGGGTGGCATCACTGACTCAATGGACATGAGTTTGGGTAAACTCAGGAGTCGGTGATGGACAGGGAGGCCTAGCCTGCTGCTGTTCATGGTGTTGCAAAGAGTCGAACACAACTGAGTGACTGAACTGAACTGAACTGAAATGCTTTGTAAGTTTATTGCAATTTTCTTTGTTGTCTTTTTTTTCCCCTTGGACATAACTTTAAACATTATATTTCATCCCTTTTGTGATTTATTAACTTTCTACCAAAGAATTGCTTCCTTGCCCAAACTTGGGTCAAACTTCTTCCTTTAGCTATTCATTGTCCTGGCCTGCCAAGCCTGGTTTTAGTAAAGAATCCTGCTGTCAGTTTATTGAGAATCCCCCAACCCTCTATAGCCAATCAACCTCCTCTTCCCCTTCATCTCTGATTAGCAACTAAGTTCCTCTTTGCAATTGTCCATCCTTTTATTCTGCCCAGTGGTGATAAATCCCCACTTATGCCGGTTATATTTGGAGTTAAGGTCAATCTCTTTTCTTTATTGCAATAGTCTTTCCCACATTGCCATAATCTTGAATAAAGTCTTCCTTGCCATTTTAAACAAACTTGAGAACAATTTCTCTTATTATTCTATGCCCAATCTTAACCTTCCTATTTTTCTGGTGGCACTTGGAAAAAGTTTAGGAAACAAATAAATATACTTTCATAGATGTATATATCTTTGAATTTTCATATACTTTTAAGTTGAAATAAGGATCATAGCACATTTTTTTCTTGTATTATAACTTTTAAAATTATCAGGAAAAGTCACAAAGGATTAAAATAGTAAAAAAGAAAAAAAAACTCAATAAATACTGTGTCAAGGTAATCAATTTCAGCTGTCTCTGCTTTTCATGGTCTTTGAACTGTAAGTTATAGAAATCTGACAATAATGTAAATGATTCTTTTTTATAGAAACACAAATGAATTAGTCCCAGTGTGTTGCAATTGATTATTGACCTGTGAACAGATCTGTTTTGCATCAATTTGCAACTTGATTTCAGAATTCTTTTATTCCCTATATATATGTGTGTTTTGAGCTTTATGATGTATTACAGATTCTCTCATTAATTATGAGTTATTTTTGACATATGTTCCGTATGGTAGTTACAAGTTTCCTTTAACACAACGTTGGAATTTATAATAGTTGTTAACCTTTTGAATCATATCTCCCACAGCTTAGTCATTTTTCTACATGTAAGTGTTTAATGCCTTATACCAGACATTTTTCCTGGCCTCTGGGTTGAGCTTTTGCTTGGCTAAATTCTGCTTTTATCTGGTTCTTTTTCAGGAAATGCTTATGGGTGTCATAAGTTTCTTAATGTTTGAGAAGGTCTGACTGCTCTCTTCACCCTTGAATGACAAAGTCACCAGGAAGAACATCGTGGGCTCGAATTGCTCTAGTCAGTTTGTTTCTTACTCTTTATTTATAATAATTATTTACATCCTTTTTCTATAGCAATAATTCAGTACTAAGCTATTATCTTTTTTTGCTGGGTTTATTTTCTCTTTGCATTTAGTAGTATATGGATTTTATTTGTAATTTTCTGTCTATAATCTCTCCCTTTACTTATTTTTATTTTAATGCCCCTCATTTAAAATCCGTTAAAATAAACCCATGATTAACATGTTCTTCTGTGTACAGTAAAATATTAGTGTTTCATATTTCCCGGGATTAAGTTCTTTTTTTTTTCCTAATTAGATGCTTCATCTTTCTTTTGCCTGCCAACTTCTTTTTTCCTCACTTTCTTTCTTTCTTCTCTCCTTTCTTGTGATATACTCCCATACCCTCTGTTCCCCCCCTTTTTTGTCTTTTTAACTGGAGGATAATCACTTTACAATATTGTGTTGGTTTCTGCCATGCATCAACATGAATCGGCCATAGGTGTATATGTGTCGCCTCCCTCTTGAACTTTCCTCCCACCGCCCACCCCGTCCTTCCCCTCTCGGTTGTCACAGAGCACTGGATTTGAAGTCCCTGCATCATACAGCAAATTCACACTGGTTATTTTTACATCTGGTGATGTATATGTTTCAATGTTATTCTTTCAGTTCATCCCTCTCTCTCCTTCCCCCACTGTGTCGACAAGTCTGTTCTCTTAGTCTGCATCTTCATTGCTGCCCTGCAAATAGGTTCATCAGTGCCATCTATCTACATTCCAGTATATGAGTTAATATATGATATCTGTTTTTCTCTTTCTGACTTACTTCACTCTGTATAATAGGGTCAAATTTCTTCCAACTCATTAGAACTGACTCAAATATATTCCTTTTTTATGGATGAGTAATATCCCATTTTATATATCAATTGCTTAGTAATTGCTGCATAAACACCATGCTGTTAGAAGTGAATAAGTCTGTCCAGAACTTTACTTGTAGTGATATGGTAAATTTTCCTTGACTTTCCTTTCAAGATTCATGGGCATGTTTCACCTCGTCTATGAAACGATATGATGGCTATTTGTTCAGGGCTGGATGTTTCAAGGGTATGAAGGTATAGGGCTCAGAGGGGACTACATTTAGTGATGGCTGGCAGTCCTAGACTCTGCCTTCTTTTTTTGTAATTATCTGAATACCTTAAATTAAAGGGGACACATCCTATTCTATGATGTCCTGAAGTTCACCATTTGACATTTGACTTGACTGTGCACCATTTCTGGGTTTTGTCCTCCTTCGGGGGTTGGAGCTCTGTCCCTGTAGCCGCCATCCAATGATGGCTGAATGAGACTGGTCCCTGCCCTCATCTGGCTGTCTCACTCTCATGGTGGTAGCCCTCCTGCAAGCAGAAATGGGCGAACTAGAAACTGTTTGGGCCTCTCTGAGACGCTGTATGTATGTTCCACTTGCCTAGTTTTCCATTTATTGCTCAAAATAATTAAGCCCTTCCTTTTTCTCTGCCCCTTGAGAAAATCGTCAGCACGAAATCTTTGTGTCTGGGAGATTTTTGTTGCTGTTCTTGCAGAATGAGAAGAATGTAAAAACCGACAACATTCCTTTTTTTTTTTTTACTTTTCCCCAACCTAGGGCTCATGATGAGATTGTCTGGACTTTCCTCAGCTCTCTCCAAAGTGCCTCCATGGGACACAGAGTAAAAAACTATGTGGAGAGGTACCATGCTGAGTTTTGAGGATTTCTGGACAATCTTTTTTCTTGCTGAATTGTAAGCCACCAGCCATCAAACCATTTAATTTAAATTTGAGCAAGTGTACTTTTTGCTGCTTCTCCTCATGGGATCTCTCCTTCCCTCCTCTTTCCATCACAATTGATTTTTTTGTTGTTGTTGTTCACATTGTTTGGTTCTGAGGTGGGAAGGTTATCATACTCAGCTTCACTTTACTTATTTAATCCCCACATTACACAATGCTTTTATGAATTCCTTTGGCTAAAAAGGCTTGGTGGCAATTTTAAGACATCTACAGATGTTAAAATGCCTGCAACAGCTTGGTGCCTTCCATGTGGCCCAGAGGCACTTTTAAAAAGCAGACTGAGAGCACGTTTATTTCCAGCCATCTCTGGAGAAGCAATGACGGTTTTGAAATGTCACTTTTAGAATTTTAGAATGTATATTCTAAAAAAGAAAAAAAAAGCATTTCCCCTCCTCCCCCACCCCCCATTCAGTGTTACCTGGCAGTCAAAAATTAGAGTTTTAGTAAAACTGGGAATGGCTAAGGCGTTTTTGAGTTCAAGCCTAATATTCCAATAATACAACCTGAAAATGACCATTGCCCCTTTCTTTGACCTGTTGGCCATGAGTGAATTTATAGCCATTGAAAGAGGTACAAGAAGGTGTGCATATGCCCATGCTAAGTTGTTTTAGTCGTGTCCGACTCTTTGCGTCCCTATGGAATGTAGCCTGCCAAGCATCTCTGTCCTTGGGATTCTCCAGAGAAGAATACTGGAGTGGGTTGGCATGCCCTCTTCCACGGGATCTTCCTGACCCAGGAATCGAACACACATCTCCTGTGGCTCTTGCATTGCAGGCAGATTCTTAACTACTGAGCCATGGAAAAGCCACAAGAACACGTGGGGAGGACCATTGGGATGTTCCTGGTTGCAGGAGCAAGAATGTGGCCTTCCTGCCTTAAACAGAAAGGAGACACTAATTAAGAACATAGACCTTATGTTCAAACAAGCAGTGGCTTCTCTTTCCTTAATGCCTTGGCCTTGCTATCGTAGAAAGTTATAAAATATTATGTTCTAAGTTACCACTTTATTATTATTTTATTACACACAATGATATTATTATGCATTACATTTTTTTATGTGCCAGGCAGTATTTCAGATACTTTATCAATACAGTCTCATGTAATTTTCAGAACAGCCCTAAGATACGTATATGGATTTGGTTGTGAGAAACTGAGACACTGAGCAAGTAAGTCATCTGTCTCTGTTCACACTGCTAATGTAAAAGCTGGATTTAAACCTTTGCTGACTCCACAGGGCACAGTCTCCCTCTCTGGGATGTATTCTTACAGATGGCATAGCTCCTTGCAGGGTGCTAAGCAGATCATGCAGGGAAAGCAAGTAGAGTACAAGGGAATCTGAAAGACCTTTTGGGGTCCAGCCCTGTAGCCACCAGCATCACAGGACTGAGACCTTCACAGCTTCTTTGAACCTGTTTTCCATTGACTGTAAAATGGCCCAATGCTATCCACTCTGCAGAGTCGTGCTAGGAATTTCAGAGATGATCTCTGTGGGGTGTCTAACTGTGCCCTGCGTCTCCTAAGTATTTGGTTATTGACTCACCCTTGGTATAGAATTGACATTGTCTACCTTTTATAAATGCATACATTCCCAAGGAAACAATTCTTACACATACTTCCCATATGCTATACAATGAAAGATGAGCAGTTATATAAACACTGTCAGTAGAAAATAGTTTAATATACGTTTTCAGAATTAAGCTGGTGGTTTAATGATATTCAGAAAGTAAAGATACACGAACATCTTCAAATTGCATGACCTGAAAAATGAGTCCTCCATCCACAACTCTGGTCGTTATTTTAGCAAATTGTAGTCCCTTCCTCTGGCCACATTTCTAGCTAGTGAGAACAGAGGACCTATTCCCAGAGAGAATGAGTCACCTATAGGGACTGTGAAATTTGCCTCCAGCTGCTCCTTCTTTTGTGCAGATGGGAGAACTGGCATTTGAGTCTGTGTCCCGTGGGCCCCACTTATTGACAGTCCTCTTTATAAATAGGAAAGAAAAGGACAGTTATCTTGGCCACAGAGAACAAATATGAAGTAGTCTGTTATGAGATAAAATGCGTCACCACAAAAGATGTTGAAATTCTAACCTCAGTACCTGAGAATGTGATGTTATTTTCAAATAAAGTCTTTGCCGATATAGTCAAGATCAGGTCATTAAGGTGGATCCTAATCCAATATGACTGGCGTTCCTTAAAAAAAGAGTACATTTGGTTACAGAGATAGACATACCGGGGGAATGCCATGGGGAGGGAAATGCAGAGATCAGGGTGATGCTTCTGTAAACCAATGGATACTGAAAATTGTCAGAAACCACCAGCAACTTGGAAAGAGGCCCAGGACAATTTGTCTCTCAAAGACCTTGGAGTCTGAGGGACAACCAGTCCTGCTGACACCTTGATTTCAGAGTTCCAGCCTCCAGAACTGAGAGACAACATTTCTGTTGTCTAACTGCCCAGTTTTAAATACTTTATTAGGCAGCCCCACGCCACCAGTGCATGGTCCTCAACAACAAGCCAAATTTCCCTTCAGCTCACCTCAAGGTCAGAAGCACTAAAATGCTGTGCCCGACTCAGAACCTCAGAAGACTTGAAGTTTGGGAGTTTCAGGTAGAGGCCTGGAAATATAGCTGAAAAGCATGGGATAGATTGTAAGGCTCGGAGAACCGCACTCTGAAAAGGACACTAGGGACAGCCTCTAGTGGACTGACAAAG
Source organism: Neotragus moschatus (assembly GCA_006410615.1). Taxonomy (NCBI): domain Eukaryota; kingdom Metazoa; phylum Chordata; class Mammalia; order Artiodactyla; family Bovidae; genus Neotragus; species Neotragus moschatus. The sequence continues at coordinate 2,955,180 of SJYA01001417.1, forward strand.
TTTATTATCTAACTGCGCAGTTTTGTAATTCTCAGGGAATAGAGCATAAGGCAGATTTGCACGTAGCCATTTCAGATAAACAGTTAAAGAATTTAAGCATAAAATACAGTTCCCATGGCCCAAGACATAACATAGCTTCGGCAGAACTCTGAAGGGAGTCTTATCATGAAACAACAGTCCTTGCTCTCAGAAACAGGCGGTCAGAAGGAAGCCTCCGAATGCCTCGAGGCGGGGCGTAGGACCCTTCCTCATCCATTCCCAGCCTTGGGCACTCGGTGAATGCGCTTAACCCTTTGTTATGCTTGTTCCAGCTTCCAACCTTTGTCATGAGTGGAGCAAATACATTTTCAGTATTTGCTTAAAGCCTTCCAGCTCCTCCACAATAGATCAGCGAGTGTGGCTAGACTGCGCACAGCTTCAGCATTCTGTCCTTGAATAGCTGAGACACAGGTTGACACATGAGCGAGGGCAGGGAGCCAGTGAAGGCAGAGCAGACCATTTCCAACCTCCTGACCTGGTGCCTCCTTGTGGGCCACGTGGACAAGATTCACCCCTCACGTGCAAGAGCATAGAAGATTTACTGAGAAATATTTAACCAATTAGAGCACATATTTAAATGAAACAAAGTCATTGATTAAGGTAAAGTTGGAGAAAATTGGGGCAGAGAAGCATAAAAGTGACCTTTACCTGATAATGTTGAATTAGTCATAATTTTGATATATATTCCCAGCTAGAACTCAACATAACTTAAAAAAAAAACCAGAAATAATTTTTGTTCATACTTTATCATAGAACTTTTTGCAAGAAAAATTAAAGAGTGGGTATAAGCCTACAATAAAGTTATCCTGCAAGTGGGAAAGATATTATGAAGAAAACTTGGAATAATAAATACTGACAATTCTATCACTAAAACAATAAAAGCAATTCCCTACAAGGAAAGAAAGAAGGAAAGTAAAATTTATTGCTATACACATTGCTCTCATATATGATGAAAACTTTAATTCTCATAATGTAAAGAAAGATATGATAATAATATACTGGAATAATAGCAAAAAGGCATGGATTATCCCTTTTTTTTTTTTACAAATGAGAGATATGGTGCTCACAGTCATTAAGTAAATTGCCTCAGGTCACAAAGCTGGTAAGATTCAAAATCAGAAATCAAACCCAGGTATATTCAACTTGGAAAGCCAGGGATTTGGGGTCATAAGGAAATCATGACTTTTACCTTTGAGGCAATAATTAACATTGTACAGATAGTTAAATTATTTCTGCCCAGAATATGCTTGAAACCACTCAACTTGAAATCCATTTTTATCATAAAAATGAAGTATCTAAAAATAAAACCTGAAATCAAAACTGATTCAAAGCAAATGCATTCTGAGGTATTTCCTGGGAAGGGTGAAGCCCATTCCAATCTAGATTTGATAGAATTTGCCACTATAGCTAAATTTCCAGGGCATCAGATGACCAATTGTTTAAAGTTGGTTCCACATCAAGTGAACTTCACAGGAAATTAGAATCATAAACTGGAGAAGGCAATGGCAACCCATTCCAGTACTCTTACCTGGAAAATCCCATGGACTAAGGAGCCTGATAGGCTGCAGTTGATGGGGTCACGAAGAGTCGGACACAACTGAGCAACTTCACTTTCACTTTTCACTTTCATGCATTGGAGAAGGAAATGGCAACCCACTCCAGTGTTCTTGTCTGGAGAATCCCAGGGACGGCGGAGCCTGGTGGGCTGCTGTCTATGGGGTCGCACAGAGTTGGACATGATTGAAGTGACTTAACAGCAGCAGCAGAATCATAAACAGGCTTCCAAGCAGCCTTCATGAATTAAGTCTATTTGATCAGAACCTGGGGAGGCAAGAGAAATGTCTTAAGAATTCACAGAAACACAGCCTCAAGTCCAACAGCATCAGTGCAACAAATGGTTGTGACTTGGAGGCTAGCCGGATACACAAATATAAGTTATGATAGAAGCCATAGAGATAGTAGTTAACACATAACAAGCACCTAAGTGCCAGGGACTCTGCATACATTATTGTCAACCTGCATATCAACAATGGAAGGGGAAGGTATTTATTACTTCCTCTACATAGAGGAGAAAACATTTTCGAGATGACTCACTTCCTCAAGGACAAACACTGTCAGGAAAGATGCCGTGCAATTTTCTTTGGAGCGATGACCTTTCTACTGAGGAATCCCTCATATCTGGTCTTCAATTCTTCTCTCAGTTCTGTTCTTCCCTCACAAATTCAATTTCTGGTTGTTGTTCTGTTTTTTTCTATCAATGAAGGTCCTTTCCCTATTCTACAGTTTCTACCTCTTATCACATCTATCTCAAATCTCCCAGAAAATGGAAACCAGAATAATGGCTCCTCAGAAATGTCCGAGTCCTAATCTTCAGGACCTGTGAATATGTTATATTTTGTTACATTAAAAGGGGAATTACCATTGCTAACCAGCTGACATACAGATACAGAAATTATCCTGAGTAATCCAGGTGGATTCAGAAATCCTTAAAAGAGGAAGAGATAGGCAGAGAGAATGACAAAATAAGTCCATGTGAGAAAGACTCAACCAGCCGCTGCTGACTTTAGATACAGAAGGAGACATGAGACAAGGAATATAGGAGGCTTCTAGAAGCTGGGAAAAGCAATCACATTATTCCTCTCCTAGAATCTCCAGGAGTACAGCCCTGCTGATATCTTGCCTGATAATAGATATAATTGATATATTTTGTTTTAAGCCAGTAAGTTTGTGATAATTTGTTACAGCACCAATAGGAAATTAATACATACTCCAGCCATATTGGGCTTTGCTGATAGCTCAGTTGGTAAAGAATCTGCCTGCAATCCAGGAGACCCTGGTTTGATTCCTGGATCAGGAAGATCCACTGGAGAAAGGAAAAGCTACCCACTCCAGTATTCTGGCCTGGAGAATTCCATGGACTGTCCATGGGGTCGCAAAGAGTCGGACACGACTGAGAAACTTTCACTTTCACTTTCCAGTCACATCATCCCTCACTATGACTGGTCTCCTTTTGACTCAACTGCCCAATCAAGGATGATGTAATTAATAAATTCAGTATGGTCTTACATGCATTTAAGTAGTCACAATAGCTTTTTCATATATTTGGAAAAATGTTATGTCTGACTCTTTGAGACCCCATGGGGATCGTAGCCCACCAAGTTCCTCTATCCATGGAATTCTCCAGACCAGAATATTGGAGTGGGTAGCCATTGCTTTCTCCAGGGGATCTTCCCAACTAAGGGATCAAACCTAGTTCTCCTGTATTGCAGCCAGATTCTTTACTGTCTGAGCCACTAGGGAAGCCATGAATACATGTGTGTAATTAGGATTAATTATATGAAATTGCTGCTTATGGAGGTCAAAATTGATATTTGCAATTTCATATTGTTCAATTATATATCTATATATATTCTAAAAACTATTATTCCATGTGCTGACAGTGGTTGTGAGGATAACTTGTAATGTTTTCATCCCCCCATAACTGAGGGCCAGATTTTGGGGATCATTGCTCTAAGGGTAGAGACAGATGAAAGATACATGCATTTACAAATCTCTTTACCTTTCCTATCGTATATTCATAGATTATTTAAGTGATATGTCTATGAGAAGAAAAAATAATATGTTTTGAGGTAAATGTCCCAACTGTTTTTATTTTCTCCCAACTCAGCAGGAGAGGGGAAAATAGCCAAAAAAGGAAGGAAAGAAAGGAGGAGGAGGAAGGGAGGAAACAAAGAAGGAAAGAAAGAAAAGGAAGAAAGATGGATGGGAGAGAGGGAGGAGGGAGGAGGCGGAGGGAATAGAGACAGGAAGATAACAGGCAAAAATATAGGGGTGAAGAAGTCTTAAGTATGACACAGTTCAAATTCCTTTGGTATATTCTGTCCTTTTGAAATATCTTTGAAAATAGGCATATGATCCCCAGGTAATCATATATAATATCATTAAATCATTGATAATGATATGTGTTTCACTGCTGCTGTTGAATACATGTCATTTAACTAGTACAATGGCTTAAATTGACAATAATAACTGTCATTGAGTATGGCTAAATCTACTTTTGAGCATCATCTGAGAAGACTAATTTAGCTTTAGGATTAAAGTATTCAAACCTTATTGGTCACTATTAGAAAAGCTGTGTCATTCTTTGATATATTTCCAATATAATAGAAGTTCTCAGTTTATCACTGAAACTTTTTAACATGAACACTGCGATTATTTATAGTTAGAATATTACAAAGTGAAGTACAGTTCTTAGGGAGAAAAATGGCTTTGGTATGTAGTAGAATTTACAAGGAGAATAAGCTTCTCACACTATTGTTAAAAATGAAGTTAGGTGACATATTTCATAAGTTAATTTTTTTCTATTTTAATATACTTTAGGTTTTCTATTTTATATTGGATTATAGCAGATCTAAAAGGTTGTTTGTGTTTCATATGTACAACAAAATGATTCAGTTGATACATATATACTTTTTCAGATTCTTTTCCCAAGTAGGTCATTACAGAATATTGAGTAGAGTTTCCTATACTATGCAGTAGGTCTTTATTGATTATCTATTTTATACATAGTAGTGTGTATATGTTAATTTCAAATTCCTAATTTATCCCTGCCCACCCCCACGACACTTCCTCTTTGGTAATGGTAAGTTTGTTTTTGAAGTCTATGAGTCTGTTTCTGTTCCACGAATGAGTTCATTTGCAGCATCTTTGTTGGTTCCACATATAAGTGACACCATACGATATCTGTCTTTCTCTTACTTTCTTCATTTATTATGATAGCCTCTAGGTCCATCTCTGTTGCTGCAAATGGCATTATTTCATTACTTTTTTTAACTAGGTAGTATTCCATTGTACAAATCTTTTTTATCCATTCTTCACATTTAGATTACTTCTGTATCTTGACTATACTAGGATTTGTTGGTTTGTTTTTAAAAGAGCATTTTCAGGTTCATAGAAAACTTGAGCAGAAACTGTAGAGATTTCCCATATACCCTTTCCCCACACACAGGCACAGCCTCTCCCATTGTCAACATCCCCTACCAGAGTCGTACATTTGTTACAACTGATGAGCTTCTGTTGACACATCTTTATCATTCAAGGTTCATCGTTTACATGGTTTCCATTCTTTCCTTATGTAAAGAATGTACAAGAATGTACATTCTTGGTTTTGTATATTCTGTGAGTGTCAGAAATTGTGTGATGGCATAAATGCATTACTGCAGCATCGTACAGAGTATATCTACTGCCTCAAAAATCCTCTGTGCTCTGTGTATTCATCTCTCCCTATCACTTCTGACAAGCACTGGCAGTCACTTCCTACTGTCTTCATGGTATTTTCTTTTCCAGCACATCGTATCACTGGAGTCAACAGTGTGGTTTCCAGATTGGCTTCTTTCACTTATCAATATGCATTAAGTTTCCTTTATGTCTTTTCCTGGCTTGAAAGAGCATTTATTTTTTAGTGCTGAACAATAATCCTTTGTCTAGATATATATATCATAGCTTATCTTTTCACCTGTGAAGGACATCTTAGTTGAATCCAACTCTGGGCAATTTTGAAAAAAAGCTGCTGCAAATATATGTGTGTAAGATTTAGTGTGGACATACATGTGTTATCCTTTAAAAGAACAGATGAACTCTTTATGATGTAAGATAAAGTAAAGTTACGTGATTATACAAAGTTGATGGACAGAGGAGCAATGTGGCAGACTCACTAAAATCAAGACTCACTTGAATCAAATGTATTCAGTCTATAAAAATACATGAGTTTATAATTTTATATGAAAAAGAAATAGTAAAGCAAACAATAGAAACAAGAGACTGAGGTAAAAAGTGGATGGAAAACATTTTAAAGAAGAGATTAGTACTCACCACTCTCATCCATTGATGATTCTTGGCATCCCTTGAATGTGGATAAGCATATTGTCAATGCCTCATTAAAGTGATACAACATGAAACACTCCATCATCTAGGAGGCGTGCTTGACAGAAGAGCTGAATCTAGGTTTGTTTATTAGGTTTAGATTACCTTACAGATCAGTTCAGTTCAAACTCTCAGTCGGGTTTGACTCTTTGTGACCACATGCACTGCAGCACACCAGGCCTCCCTGTCCATCACCAACTCCTGGAGTTCACTCACACTCAAGTCCATTGAGTTGGTGGTGCCATCCAACCATGTCATCCTCTGTCTACCCCTTCTTCTCCTGCCTTCAATGTTTCCCAGCATCAGGGTCTCTTCAAATGAGTCAGCTCTTTTTATCAGGTAGCCGAAGTACTGGAGTTTCAGCTTGAACATCAGTCCTTCCAATGAACACTCAGGACTGATATCCTTTAGGATGGACTGGTTGGATCTCCTTGCAGTCCAAGGGATTCTCAAGAGTCTTCTCCAACNTGAGTTAAATTCACCCATTCCAGTCCATTTTAGTTTGCTGATTCCTAAAATGTCAATGTTCACTCTTGTCCTCTCCTGTTTGATCACTTCCAGTTTGCCTAACATTCCAGGGTGCTATGCAATATTGCTCTTTACAGCATCGGACCTTGCTTCCATCACCAGTCACATCCACACCTGGGTGTTGTTTTTGCTTTGGCTCTCTCTCTTCATTCTCTCTGGAGTTATTTATCCACTGATCTCCAGTAACCTATTGGGCACCTACCAACCTGGGTAGTTCACCTTTCTGTCCTATCTTTTTGCCTTTTCATACTGTTCATGGGGTTTTCAAGGCAGGAATACTGAAGTGGTTTGCCATTCCCTTCTCCAGTGGACCACATTTTATCAGAACTCTCCACCATGACCCACCCATCTTGGGTGGCCCTACATGGCATGGCACATAGTTTCATTGAGCTTCCAATTACTGCCTATACAGAGGGTACTAGAAAAATTTAAATATCAACTTGAGAAAAGTAGTCAAATCCAAGATTCAGGATATTTCTTAGAACAATTGACCAAATTATCTCAACAAATCAATTTTTTTTTAAAATCTATAGGAAGAAAGTTCAATTAAAGAAGGATCAAGAGACTAAATCTTGATACAGATTTGGAAAAAAATATGTATATATACAGGAAGATATTTTAATATGATTGAGACAATTGGATATAGATCCATTATTGTTACTGAAAAATTATTATTGTGTTAAGTTTTAAAAAATCTTGATATTATGGTTTTCAAAATATTTATTTTGTTTTATGAAATACATGATGAAATAGGGTTGAAATGAAAAGATAAGAAATATTGGTTTTACTTTCAAACTCTTGAACAACAGTAAATGAACAAAACAGGGATAAATAAATGAAGCAAATGCCATATAATCTTGATTACTATTGGAACTGCAGGTCTATCTTAGAAAATTTTCACTATAGCGGTGACATACGGTATACATATTGCATAAAAACTTGAAATACACTGAGTCTGAAAAAATACTATTCCCCAGTTCTTGTTTGAAAAAAAAAGTCTTTTGTCCTCAACCATACTCAGATGACCTATTGAATTTCAGTCCTGTGTCCTCAGTGCCCTGATAGATACACCTATGCACCTGAATCACGTTTATACATAATTGGGACTCAATTCCTTCTCTCCACAACTAGAGTCAGAGTGTCTAGAGAAGGAGAAGAGTGGGAATGTGCACTTTTACTTTGAATATGATGCTCTGAGGATAGTTCTTGAAACCCTTCAAACTCAATAAGGCAGCACTTACAAAAGTGCCTGAGGTCAGTGCTGGGCCTGAGGGACAAATGTTGTCTTGACAATTGTTTATGGGGTCATTGTCTCTGACTTCTTTGAAACTTTGTACCTTTGGTCCCATTTGCTCCCCTATTTACTGTTTTACCTTCAAACCTGTTTAAGTCTCTATCCAACCAAAGAAAACCACTTTTTTTTTTTTTAATCTTCCAGTTGTGCTCAAAAACTCCCCACTCTGCCAGGTGCTATTAATAGTATTTGCTCTTCGATTTTCATTCGCTCTCCCGCCTGCTAGAAAGAGACTTGGGACTGCTGTTCTCTGTACATTTTCCTTCATTTCAGTTCACAGAATCAATTTTGGGTTCTACAAATAACATGTCCACTTCCCTGTTAGATAGTTTTTCTCTTTCTTTCACTGATTTTTGAGTATATAGCTATTTTCTAAGTGTTGACGTTAATGACCATAGTCTATTCACTACATACTATAAGCCTAGAACTCCTGTTAATCACTGTATATGCATTATCTCGCTTAATTCTGTTAACAAAACCACATGGAAAATGTTAATGTCCTCATTTTCATTAAAGGCTTTCCTGATAGCTCAGTTGGTAAAGAATCCACCTGAAATGCAGGACCCTGGTTCAATTCATGGGTTGGGAAGATCTGCTGGAAGATCCCTATCTGTTGGGATAGGGAGTTATTTCATGACTTAACTGGGGAAACATAAGAACATAGTAAATAGCAGAAGATTAAGGATATAAATTTATGATAGACCACACATACACACACACACACACATATATATAGTATATTATGATTAATATTAATATAATATTTGGTTGAGATTGGAAAAAAATAAAATAAGGTAAGGAAAAAGAGAGTGAAGTATATTATTTTAGAAGCCAGACAAGCCCTCTAAATAGATAAATGGCTAAGACCTAAATAAAGTGTGACAACATTTCAGTGGTATTTAGTATAGTTACAATTCAATGCATTACCTCTTGTCTAGTTCTAAAATACAATTCCCTACCACTAAGTCATCTTTTCTCATTCTTCTCAGCCTTGGAAACCACCAATCTGTGTTCTGTCTCTTACAGATTTATCTATTATGGATATTTCATGTAAAAATAGTCACAGAATGTGATCTCTTGTATTTAGAACCTTTAATTAGTGTGTTTTGAATGTTCATCTACATGTAGCACATATTAGTACTTCATTCCTTTTTGTGGCATGATATTCCATTTTATGTGTACACAGGGTTTTCTCTTATGCCTCAGCTGGTAAAGAATCCACCTGCTTTGTAGGAGACCTGGGTTCAATCCCTGGGTTGGGAAGATCCCCTGGAAAAGTGAAAGGCTACCCATTCCAGTATTCTGGCCTGAAGAATTCCATTAACTGTAGAATCCATGGATTGCAAACAGTCAGACACAACTGAGCCATTTTCACTTTCACTTTCAACAATTTGTTGACCCATTCATACATTGACGGACATTTGGTTTATTTGTACCATTTTGTTGATGTAAATAGTGATGTGTATATATACTTTCCTGAGTCCCTGTTTTCAGTTCTTTTTGGTATACACCTAGGAAGGGAATTGCTGGGTCATAGGGTAGTTCTGAAAAAGATGGGAATACCAGACCACCTGACCTGCCTCTTGAGAAATCTATATGCAGGCCAGGAAGCAACAGTTAGAACTGGACATGGAACAACAGACTGGTTCCAAATAAGAAAAGGAGTATGTCAAGGCTGTCTATTGTCACCCTGCTTATTTAACTTATATGCAGACTACATGATGAGAAGCACTGGGCTGGAAGAAGCACAAGCTGGAATCAAGACTGCCGGGAGAAATATCAATAACCTCAGATATGTAGATGACACCACTCTTATGGCAGAAAGTGAAGAGGAACTAAAAAGCCTCTTGATGAAAGTGAAAGTGGGGAGCGAAAAAGTTGGCTTAAAGCTCAACATTCAGAAAACAAAAATCATGGCATCCAGTCCCATCACTTCATGGGAAATAGATGGGTAAACAGTGGAAACAGTGTCAGACTTTATTTTTGGAGGCTCCAAAATTACTCCAGATGGTGACTGCAGCCATAAAATTAAAAGACGCTTACTCCTTGGAAGGAAAGTTATGACCAACCTAGATAGCATGTTGAAAAGCAGAGACATTACTTTGCCAACAAAGGTCTGTCTAGTCAAGGCTATGGTTTTTCTAGTGGTCATGTATGGATGTGAGAGTTGGACTGTGAAGAAAGCTGAGTGGTGAAGAATTGGTGCTTTTGAACTGTGGTGTTGGAGAAGACTCTTGAGAGTTCCTTGGATTGCAAGGAAATTCAAGCAGTCCATTCTGAAGGAGATCAGCTCTGGGATTTCTTTGGAAGTGAAGTGAAGTTGCTCAGTCGTGCCCGACTCTTTGCGACCCCATGGAAAGTGAGTGGTTTGCACCAAGCTCCTCAGTCCATGGGATTTTCCAGGCAAGAATACTGGAGTGGGTTGCGATTACCTTCTCCAAGAAATCTTCTCGACCCAGGGATCGAACCCAGGTCTCCCGCATTGACACTTTATTGTCTGAGCCACCAGGGAAGTCCTTTATGAATGATGCTGAAGCTGAAGCTCCAGTACTTTGGCCACCTCATGCAAAGAGCTGACTCATTGGAAAAGACTCTGATGCTGGGAGGGATTGGGGGCAGGAGGAGAAGGGGATGACAGAGGATGGGATGGCTGGATGGCATCACTGACTCAATGGACATGAGTCTGAGTGAACTCCGGGAGTTGGTGATGGAAAGGGAGGCCTGGTGTGCTGCGATTCATGGGATCACAAACAGTCAGACACGACTGAGCGACTGAGCTGAACTGAACTGAAGGTAGTTCTATGCATAAGTTTTTGATAAACCACCAAGCTGTCTTCCACATTGCACAATTTTATATCACCATCTACAATCAACGCATCAGTGTTCCAATTTTTCCACATCCTCACTCTGAGAGGCAGTATACTGGAGTTTTGAAAATGAGCAGCAAAGGAATTGCAAACTGATTTGGAGAGTAACCAGATTCAGAGCTCATAAGGCCTACTGGCTACAGTAAAGAATATGCAAGAAATCATTGCCGACGACAATTTCAAGAAAACTACTCCTATACTTTCTTCTCAGGTCTTATGTTTAATGCATTTTGAGTTGATTTTTGCATATGGTGTAACTGTTGTTGTAGTACAGTCACTAAGTCATGTCTGACCCTTTGTGATCCCATGGAATATAAGGGTCCAGTTTCATTCTTTTGCATGTAGATATACAGTTTTCCAAGTAGCATTTGTTGAAAAGACTATCCTTCCCCATTGTGTATTCTTGGCATCCTAGTTGAAGGTCAGTTGACCATATATTCATGAGTTTATTTCTGAGCTCTCTATTCTGTTACATCAGGCTAATGATCTGTATTTATGCCAGTACCATACTATTTTGATTACTGTAGATTTGTAAAATATTTTGAAATCAGAAAATATGATGCCTTCAGCTTTTTTCTTTCTCAAGACTGCTTTGGCTAGTCAGCATTGCTTGTCTAGAGGGATGAGAGAATCCAATTAAAGGCCATAGATCAGATAGCAATATATGATTGGCATTTAGAATGAAAAGTCCGGCTACCTTGTGAGAAACAGAACACAGAAAGACATATTTGAAAGGAAGGCATCCAATCAGAAATTCACCAAGATACCTCAGTCTAGATTGGTAGCAGTGAAAGTGGTGAGAAGGAGTTAGATTTGCAGTGTCCTGGGAGTAATTTGTTAGCAGTAAAACTTGATAAATCTCATATTTATAACTCCCATTCTGATCTCACCTATGAATTTCACACTCCAACTTGCTGCCATGACCGACTTTCCTGGGGAAATTCAAAGGGTTACATAAAATTAAAAGTAATGTTTGTTTATCTCTCTCCCAGCCTCACAGTGTCCAGTAAACGATGCTCTGCACCTTCCATTTCACATCCTACCGTATGGTTTCTACATTTTGTTGTCTCCTTTAACTTCTCTTTTCTCTTCTATCCTACTTATAGTCCATTCCATAAAATCTGGATTGACCTTCAAAGTATACTCAAATTTAGATTGTTTATAGAACCCCAGAAGTGACATTTAAAGCTATAAATCTGATTATGCTGCTCATACACTCAGAATCTTATGAAGGCTTCTCTTCATTCTCAGGAAAACATATGAATTTCCACTATAGTGGGCTTGGTCCTTCCTAACCTGGGCATGGGACACTTCCCTAGTCCATCTTTTCCCGGTTACCCCTCACTCATGTGGCTCTAGCTACACGTGAGTCCTTGCCACTCCTTAGAAAATGGCAGGCATCCTGTCTTTTCAATTTCTTAGAGCTTATTGTTGCCTCCCCTAGAACATCCTGCCCACACATGACTGCATGTCAGTCTCTGCTTACATGAAAATTTTGAGAAGTATATTCCCTGACCTCAGGTGCCTACAAGTTATATATATTACATTTTCCTTTAATGGAGGAGAAATTCCATGAGAACAGAATCTGTTTTATTCACTGCCATGGAAAGCTCAAAAATGAGACAGGTACAGTATAGGTACACAATACATATCTGTGGAATGAATGAATTCATGTGTGGTTTAAACCCATAGCATCAGATGAGACCACCTAGGTAGTAACTGTAAACATGGAAAAGAATAAAGCCAAGGGCAGATCCTTAAATTATGAAACATTTAGAGACAGCATAGGAGGAGGATTCCATAGAGATGAAGCAGCATTTTGTGGATACGAGGAAATTCAGTAAGAACAATAGTACAGTAAAGAAATAATTTCAGGGACTTCCCTAGTGGTCCAGTGGCTAAGACTCCACACTCCCAGTATAGGAGCCCTGGGTTCAATCCCTGGTCAAGAACTAGATCCCACAAGCCACAGCTAAAAATCCCTCATGCCACAACAAAACACGTCACAGTCAAATAAATACAATAAGTATTTTTAAAAAGAAATATATATATATATAAAGAAAACATTTCAAAGAGAAAAGAAAGTGAAAAGTGAAAGTGAAGTCTCTCAGTCATGTCTGACTCTTTGCAACCCCATGGGCGCATGAGGCGTAGCCTACCACGCTCCTCTGTCCAAGGGATTTTCCAGGCAAGAGTACTGGAGTGGGTTGCCATTTCCTTCTCCAGAGGATCTTCCTGATGGCAGATGCTTTACTGTCTGAGCCACCATGGAAGTCTCTTCAAAGAGAAAGTATATCATAAACACTTACGTTTCTTGTTACGATGAGAGCTGAAAAGTAGCCTTTGGATAAACTATCAAAACAAAATATTTCTCAAAATCTAATGCAGTGCTTGCTGACCCTTACTCTACAGTCCATCTGAGGGATGTCACCATTCCCAAGACCCAAACTCGATCCATAGACTGATGAACCTCAAGACAGCACCTTCAGGGTCAGCCTGTCTTCAACCTGAGCACATCTGCCTGAGTGTTCTGTTGGGTCTTCAAACTTAGTATGGTCAGAACTATGTTATCCTTTATGCTCTCTCAGTTTTTATGACATTGAGACTCTTCCCCTAAATTCTTTTTTTTTTAATTGAAGTATAGTTGAATTGCAATGTTGTGTTAATTTCTGCTGTACAGCAAAGTGATTCATATATATTCATATATCATTAATATAGAATATATATACATTCTACATTATTTTCTATTATAGTTTATCACAAGATATTGAATACAGTTCCCTGTGCTAGACAGTATCACCTTGTTGTTTATCCTTTCTCTATATAAGAGTTTCCATCTGTCAATACTAAATTCGCATTCCATGTCTCCGCCATTCCACTTCTCCTTGACAGTCACAAGTCCTTTAACTATTGAAATCATTTCTCACTGTGACCCACTCTCTTTCATATTAGCAACCCCAGTGTCATCCTTTCTTCACCCACCGCACCCAACCTCAGTTCAGTTCAGTTCAGTCACTCAGTTGTGTCCGACTCTTTGCGACCCCACAAATTGCAGCACGCCAGGCCTCCCTGTCTATCACCAACTCCCGGAGTTCACTCAGACTCACATCCATTGAATCAGTGATGCTATCCAGCCATCTCATCCTCTGTTGTCCCCTTCTCTGCCTGCCCCCAATCTGTCCCAGCATCAGAGTCTTTTCCAATGAGTCAACTCTTCAGATGAGGTGGCCAAAGTATTGGAGTTTCAGCTTTACCATCATTCCTTCCAAAGAAATCCCAGGGCCGACCTCCTTCAGAATGGACTGGTTGGATCTCCTTGCAGCCCAAGGGACTCTCCAGAGTCTTCTCCAACACCACAGTTCAAAAGCATCAATTCTTTGGTGCTCCCAACCTCAGCGATTATTTATTAGATCCTCTCCATTCTACCTCATAGAACTTGATACGAATGCAATCCTTTTGTTCCAATATTGATTATTTCTTGCTTATATTCTTATAATAAGCCTTTAAATGATCTCTTTTTCATCAATTCTTTTCTCCTTCTGGTTTATTCAATACATTGATATCAGTGTTATACTGACTAAACTTAGAAGAGCTAAAACCTAGCAGATTTATCATTAAAATCTCTAGGATACAACTCAATTCTTAAAGCTGTGTATCTAAACAATTAAGTAAATTTTTTAACAGATAACTTTTATGAGGATAACACTTTTCATCTTTAGTTTGGTATCCAAATACTTCATGATCTAGCCTGTTTTATCCCTAACACCATCTCCAGTTTTACCATCTCTTTCCCACAAGTCTGTGACCCTGAACCAATTATATGAAAATAAGAGATGATTTTCACTATGCTCCTTTATCTGAAAGTCACTCATTCTCTGTGCGATTGCTTGGCAAGCTGCTTCTACCCCTTGTAGACCCAGGTGAAGCAATAACTCACTTGCCTTCTTCAATGTCACCAAACAATTAATTAGTCTTTCTTTGTTGCTATGACAACACTTTGATCACATCCACTTAAGAAATTGGTCCTTAACACACCTATTTGTCTCACATTGTCCTCAAGGAATGACAAAAGTTTTTATTATCCATCTTTGTTTCCCAGTGAAGCCCACATACACTCAACATTTTTACTCAATGAGTGCAAGGTAAGTGAGCAATGTATCATATTGCCTAATGAATGATAATTGCTAATATTATACTCCCAATACCTAATATCCCTGAGAGCACATAATAGGGACTGCCTTTATGCAAAGTTCAACCCATTACTGCCTTACAACTACTCACAAAAACACAAACAGCAAAATAACCTATGTGCTATCTCACAACTATAATCTATCTTCCTTCCCAAGGAATTCCAGCTATGCCTGATATCTTTTTTTAGCACTTTCCTGGATTTCTGGATATTTATTTTCCTTTCAACATTTTCATACTCATCTGGGGAATCTTACAAGGGCTGGTATCAAACAATTTTATTTTTTTGTGGGTAGAAACCAGCTGTGGGAAAGCCCATATGAGTGTAATATAAATTCCCACTTACTACTTTTATCACAAATATGTACTTTAGTACCATAGTAGAATCAAAGTAAACAAAAATGCAAAGAGAGTGCCTTAGTAATGAGATCAAACTGTCAAATAACATTATGTTTTAATGATTTAATATTACATACATGGCCACAAAAACAGGAAAAATGCATGTACTTTTTTGTTGATGCTGATGATTAAGCTTTTATTGATCTATGTCAAGTTAGAACACATACTACTTTCAGGATTAGCCCTGTTCAGTTCTATAGTAGAACATAGAGATTATATAAAATAAACTATTATTTTAGTTTATTTTTCTGTGTTTCTTTTTCTGAAATTCACTTATTCAGACTGGGGAAACAGTAGTTATTAAATTAATACATACCTAATTTAATTTTTTGATATTATTGATTCACTGTTGGTTAACTCTTTGATTTAATCAAATATGAGATACCTCTGTGAACCAGACACCAAAGATACAGCAAAAATGCAAAAGAAAAGTGTATTCTTGCCTTCATCATTTGTATGTTCTCATAAGATGATAAAGACAAATCAATATATAAATACATAATATATTGGAGAGTGGCAGTACTATGAATAATAGTTAAAAATAAAATTAACCTGCACAAAATTCAGGAGAGAGGATTCCCCTTTCAGAGCTGTGAAGGTGAAATAGTTCATTGCTCAGTTCTGTACGAGTCTTTGTGACCCCATGGACTGCAACCCACCTGGCTCCTCTGTCCATGGGATTCTCCAAGCAAGAATACTGGAGGAAGTAGCCATTCCTTTCTCCAGGGGATCTTCCTGACCCAGGGATGAAACCTGAGTCTCTTGTATTGCCAGCAGATTCGTTACTGTCTAAGCTACCCAGGAAGCCTGGATAACATATGCACTACATCAGAAATGGCAATTTCATTAAGGATCTCTGGCTTAGATCAAGATAGTGGATTACCAGTGCTCTTTGCCCATAGCCAGGTCAGAGGGAAAATTAAAGAAGTACTTTACAAAATGTTTGACCAGTATCTCGATGGGGAGGTAGGTAGGAGAAGCAGGCATACCACAAAGGGAAAATCACTTGAGTGTCAGAGTCACCTCCATGAAAGCTGATATTAAGTGGAACCTGAAGGATAGATGCAGTTTATTTAGGAGAGAGAACAGCACTGTGAAAAGCCATACCAAGGAAGGAGGAAGTTCGCTGGAAAAGACTGAGCATCCAGACTGAACCTTGACCTGTCTAATTATTTGGTGAGATATTTGATTGGTTTGTCAACCACTCTGGAATGGGCTTGTCTTCTTAATTTTGGCAATTTTAATTTTATTTAAATTTTCATGATATACTGATGCCATATAGATAGATAGATAGATGATGTATAATTTACTTTGATACTGAGTCCTTAGTTAGGGACAGTCTACAAATGCAGGGTTGATCCTTGAATAAATAAGATTTATTTGAATAAATTCCATTGAAATATAAATGGGTATCTCTGTATTTGGCAGAAACTTAACCTCCAAATGTGAGGGTTCCAAACGTTGCTTTGCCCAAATTCTTCAGACAGAAAATAAAGCTAATTTCTGCTTTGAAAGTGGTTGACATCCAAAGTTTTAGATGGATGCACTCCTTTTAAATTCAGCAAAGTACATTTAGTGAAGTGGACAGAGGACGAGACATGGCTAGAGATGACACTTACGTTCCCTTGTGAAGATTCTCTAGTATTTTATCTCAAAATGATTCTAAGTGCAACACTTGTAATTCCGCAAGTATTGAGACATACACAGGACAGTTATATAGGTGTGTTTCCTTGGATGCTGACCTATTTCAACTGGAAATGGTCTTGAAGATCATCTGCTCTAACCACATTATTTCAGAAATAAGAGAGCACCATTCCACTAACTCCAGCCATTGTGCAAGTCTTGGCTGGATTAGCTTGTTACTTAAAAGATGAAGCATAGTGCTACAAAGAGAAATCTTGCCTAAATGTGCTCCATGAAAGAACATACTGTCTGGAGAAGCTCAAGGACATCTCTGGTTTATACTTATTTTATTTACTTCTTCAGTATTTGAGTTATTAAGTACACAGAAGGAAGAAAGCATTAGCAGCATATATCCTAAAAATATATTTTCCAAAGGATGATAAAAAGAGATAAAAACTGGCCATTTACTGCATGAGAATTTTCATTCTCACCATGACTCATTGCATGTTTAACACCTCAGGGGAATGCCTTTTCTGTAGAACCTGCAAAAGTAAAAGTGTTATGTGTCATGTATTCTAAAATGCTGCCCTCGTTTTGCTTGTGCTTTAATTTATTTACTGCAAATGACCATTTCTTTCTATTTCTTTTCCTTTTTAAGAGTGAACTAAACTGCATTTGCTTTTTTTTTTTTAGATTATTTTAATTTGAGAAATAATAAGCAAACACAGGAAAACTAAAATGACATGTTACCAAAATTTTTACTGTGATAACATAATTTCATCACTTCTCAGAGTTAATACAATTCAGTTCAGTTCAGTCGCTCAGTTTGTGATCCCATGGACTGCAGGATGCCAGGCTTCACTGTCCATCATCCACTCTAGGGCCTTGCTCAAACTCATGTCCACCGAGTCTGTCATGTCATCCAACCATCTCATCCTCTGTCATCTCTTTCTGCTTCTGCCTTCAATCTTTCCCAGCATCAGGGTCTTTTCCAATGGGTCAGTTCTTTGCATCAGGTGGCCAAAGTATTGGAGTTTCAGATTCAACATCAGTTCTTCCAATGAATCTTCAGGACTGATCTCTTTTAGGATGGACTAGTTGGATCTCCTTGCAGTCCAAGGGACTCTCAAGGGTCTTCTCCAACACCACATTTTTAAAGCATCAATTCTTTGATGCTCGGATTTCTTTATAGTCCAACTCTCACATCCATGCATGACTACTGGAAAAACCATAGCTTTGACTAGACAGACTTCTATTGGCAAAGTAATGTCTCTGCTTTTCAATATGCTGTCTAGGTTGGTAATAAATTTTCTTCCAAGGAGCAAGTGTCTTTTAATTTCATGGCCGCAGTCACCATCTGCAGTGATTTTGGAGCCCCAAAAAATAAAGTCTGTCATTGTTTCCACTGTTTCTCCATCTATTTGCCATGAAGTGAAGCAAAAGCAGAGACATTACTTTGTCAACAAAGGTCCGTCTAGTCAAGGCTATGGTATTCCCAATGGTCATGTATGGATATGAGAGTTGGACTGTGAAGAAACCTGAGTGCCGAAGAATTGATGCTTTTCTTGGGGAAGACTCTTGAGAGTCCCTTAGACTGCAAGGCAATCCAACCAGTCCATTCTAAAGGAGATCAACCCTGGATGTTCATTGGATAGACCGATGCTGAAGCTGAAACTCCAATACTCTGGCCACCTCATGTGAAGGGCTGACTCATTGGAAAAGACCCTGATGCTGGGAGGGATTGGGGGCAGGAGGAGAAGGGGACGACAGAGGATGAGATGGCTTGATGGCATCACTGACTCAATGGACATGAGCTTGGGTAATCTCCAGGAATTGGTGATGGACAGGGAGATCTGGCGTGCTGCGATTCATGGGGTGGCAGAGAGTCAGACATGACAGTTTTCTGAATGTTGAGTTTTAAGCCAACTTTTTCACTCTCCTTGTTCACGTTCATCAAGAGGCTCTTTAGTTCTTCTTTGCTATCTGTCACAAGGGTAGTGTTATCTGCATACCTGAGGTTATTGATATTTCTCCTGGCAATCTTGATTCTAGCTTATGCTTCACCCAGTCTGGCATTTCACATGATGTACTCTGCACAGAAGTTAAATAAGCAGGGTGACAATATACATCTTTGATGTACTCTTTTCCAGATTTGGAACCAGTTTGTTGTTCCATGTCCAGTTCTACTATTGCTTCTTGACCTGCATACAGATTTCTCAGGAAGAAGCTAATGTGGTCTGGTATTCCCATCTCTTTAAGAATTTCCAAAGTTTGTCATGATCCTCATAGTCAAAGGCTTTAACATAGTCAATAAAGCAGAAGTAGATGATTTTCTGGGACTCTCTTGCTTTCTTGATGATCCAACAGATGTTGGCAATTTTATCTCTGATTCCTCTGCCTTTTCTACATCCACCTTGAACATCTGCAAGTTCACAGTTCATATACTGTTGAATCCTGGCTTGGAGAATTTTGAGCATTACTTCGCTAGCATGTGAGCTGAGTGCAATTGTGCAGTTGTTTGAGCATTCTTTGGTAGCGCCTTTCTTTGGGATTGAATTGAAAACTGACCTTTTCCAGTCCTGTGGCCACTACTGAGTTTTCCAAATTTGCTGGCATATTGAGTGCAGCACTTCAACAGCATCATCTTTTAGAATATAAAATAGCTCAACTGGAATTCCATCACCTTCACTAGCTTTGTTAGTAGCGATGCTTCCTACGGCCCACTTGACTTTGCATTCCAGGATGTTTTGCTCTAGGTGAGTGATCACACCATTGTGGTTATGTGGGTCATAAAGATGTCTTTTGTATAGTTCTTCTGTGTATTCTTGCCACCTCTTCTTGATAGCTTCTTCTTCTGTTAGGTCCATACAATTTCTGTCCTTTATCAGGCCCATTTCTCGTTTTCTTGAAGAGATCTCTAGGTCTCTAGAATGATCACTGTTTGTTTCCAAGGCAAGCCATTCAATATGACAGTAATCCAAGTCTGTGACCCAACCAGTAGTGCTAAAGTAGCTGAAGATGATGGCTCTATGAAGACCTACAAGACCTAGAACTAACACCCCAAAAGATGTCCTTTTCCTCATAGGGGACTGGAATGCAGAAGTAGGAAGTCAAGACACACCTGGAGTAACAGGTAATTTTGTCCTTGGAGCACAGAATGAAGCAGAACAAAGACTAACATAGTTTTGCCAAGAGAATGCACTGATCATAGCCAACATCCTCTTTCAACAACACAAGAGAAGACTCTCCACATGGACATCACCAGATGATCAATATCAAAATCAGACTGGTTATCTTCTTTGCAGCCAAAGATGGAGAAGGTCTATACAGTCAGCAAAAACAAGAGAGAGAGCTGACTGTGGCTCAGGTCATGAACTCCTACTGCCAAATTCAGACTTAAATTGAAGAAAGTAGGGAAAACCACTAGACCATTCAGGTATGACCTAAATCAAATCCCTAACAATTATACAGTGGAAGTGAGAAATAGATTTAAGGGACTAGAAATGATACACAGAGTACCTGAAGAACTATGGATAGAAGTTCATGAGATTGTACAGGAAGCAGTGATCAAGACCATCTCCAAGAAAAAGAAATGCAAAAGGGCAAAACGGTTGTCTGAGGAGGTCTTGCAAATAGCTCAGCATTAAGTATACTTTCCAATTTCTTGTGAGTGCTCTAAGAAGGCATGTAGTTTCTGTTTTGTATCCAAACCCTATACCAATATGTTTGTATGTCTCCAATTATTTTTCTATAAATATGAAGACCAGATAGAAGGAAATACACACAGTTAGGTAAACTGACCTTTTTTTGTTTATTTGTTTCAATGCTTTTTAGATATCACTCAATACATTATCACAGGTACCATGTAAAAGCAGGAGGATTGCCCTCCCTTTTCAATCTGTTCATGTGTTGCCATAATAAAATACCACCATGGGCAGCTAAAATAGCAGACATTTATTTCTCACAGTTCTGGGAGCTGGAAATCCAAGATGAAGGCCCCTGAAGATACAGTTCCTGGTCAGGGCTCTATTGCTGGTGTGCAGATGGCCACCTTCTGGTTGTATCTTCACACGGCTTTCCCCTGGTGTGTGAACATGAAGAAAGAGAGAGAGATCTTATAAGGACACTAATCCCGTAATGAGAGACACCTGATGGCCTCAACTATACCTAATCCCCTCCCAAAGGCCCCAACTCCAAGAACATTTGAATTTGGGGGGAGGCACAAACGTTCAACTGACTCAGATAGTAAAGAATCTAAGTGCAATGCAGGAGACCCAGGTTTGATCCCTGGGTGGGGAAGATCCCCTGGAGAAGGGAATGGCTACCCACTCCAGTATTCTTGCCTGGAGAATTCCATGGACAGAGGAGCCTGGCAGGCTACAGTCCATGGGGTCACAAGGAGTTGGACACAACTGATTGACTTGGAGTACAGAATCATTTACAATCATTTAATTCATTATATTACTCAAAACTTGGGCCCCAAATAGCCTGGGACAGCCAGGAAAGGAGACCAGACTGAGTTTCTATTGTGGTGAGAGCTGGGGCTTATCAGGGTTCCCCTATACACTCAGGGACTTTTGAAACTTCAATCTCCTGGCTTCTCTAAAGGTGAAAGCATCTGGCTGATTTCTCTTCTGACCAGACGTGGGCACAAGGGGAAGAGGGAGAGATGAGGCTTAGAAGCTGTCAGCAGCCAAACACATCAACTCGTTATTAATCAATCTAGTCAACTCCACTTTTTCAATATGCTTTCCTGGAATTTTAACATTCTAGCTTATTGTACCCTGAATGTGGCGTGTTCTCCCTACAGTAATGGAAAAGTAGGAGGTCATCCCAGGCCAGATGTCTCTGCCATGGCCACTCACTCACAAAGCCTCTATCCTCAGCAAGGGGACCAAGCCACTCCCCTCCAGACCTCAGAGTCCTCTTGCCTGATGTTGAGCTCAACGTGGTCATCCAGTGTGCAGGCGTTGTGTTTGGTTTGCAAGCACCAGGTGTGTCTGTGGGGTATGCCCATGTTGTGTACGGAGGGCAGCTCATCCCATCTGCACTGATGCACAATGTTCCATTCAGGACTGTATGTTTTACAGTTTGTGTTTCCATTCTGCTATTGAGGAAAGATTGTATTCATCCCAGTTTTATCATTACACTATTCACTGTTCAAAGTAACAGTGAAACGGCCCTTCTTTTGTATCTCTGGGACAAATGTAAGATTTCTGTTGACTATTAATAGATACAGGGGCATGAATCTGCTGAACAAATGTGTGTGTTTACCTTGATAAATACTGTCAGCAGCTTTTTAAATGGTTTTATCTATTTACACACCCACCACAAAGGAGTTACAGGTGTCCCACACCCTCACTTATATTCAGTATTCCTAGTTTTCTTAATTTTAAAATTTAAATGAGAACAAAACAGTAGAAAAATCATTGTGGCTTAATTTTTTAGTATATTTTCTCATTGCTATTGGCCATTTTGGTACTATCGTTTGTTAAGTAGTTACCTATGACTTTTCCTCACTTAAAAACTGGGCTACTATATCACTCTTTTCTTAATGATTTGAAAAACATATTCTGAATATGAGTCTTTTGCTACTTACATGTATTGCATAGTTCTTCCACCCCCACTCTGCAACATGGCTTCTTAATAATTTTAGATGAAGAGAAGAATTTAAGAAGTCTAATTGCTTAAATTTTTCTGATCATCTTCGTGCAGTTTATCCTGTTTGAGAGATAGCTTTGTGCTACGTACTTTTCTAGATGCTTACTCCATTTAATGTTCACATTCAGATCTAATAATATACCCAATTTACTCAGTACTGTTTACTTTAAAGAACTTTTATTTCCCATGTTCCATAGTGTCATCTCTGTCAAAAATTCAGGTGCTCTTTTATGCTTGAGTCTGTTTAGGAATTTTTCATTGCACTATTTATCTGTCCTTGCGCCAATACTGTAATGCTTTAAGTAATATAATATGCTTTTACGACAAATATCGATATCAGATAGTTTGAGTGTTCAAACATTGCTCTTTTTTAAAAAAAATCAGATTATTTAGGTTATTCCTGGACATTGCAATTCCATATACATTTTTTAGAATGAGCTTGTCGACGTTAGCAAAAAGTAAAAACAAAAACCAGGAAGGATTTATGTAGGATGAAAACTGGAATTGTAGACTCAGTTTGAGGAAAACTGACACCCCCACCGTGCTGATTATTCTTCTCCTTAAAGACGATATATCCTCCTCTTTATTTGAGTTTGCTTAAATAATATCAGTTTCAATACAGTTTTGTAGGTTTCGTGAAGTCTTACAAAGTCTAGATGTCTTTATACTTAAGTGTTTGTTTTATTTGCTCTGTAGCAATTATCATTTAAAATTGCTTTCTGTAATTTTCTGTGACTAGTACATATGAACACAATTTATTTTCAAATGATAAATTTTACCCAGAGATTTTGATAATTTTAGTGAATGATATCCTGATGTAGTGGTGGATTCTTTAGGATGTTTCTCATACATACTCACGTTATCCATGGATAGTTTCTTTTCTTTTATTCAGTATTCATACTGTTTCTTTCTTCTTGACTTAATCACGTTAGTCAGAACCTCAAGTAAAAACAAAGAAGAACTAAAGAGTCTTTTGATGAAAGTGAAAGAGGAGAGTGAAAAAGTTGGCTTAAAGCTACAATTGAGTTCAGTTCAGTCGCTCAGTCCTGTCTGAGCCTTTATGACCCCATGGACTGGAGCACAGCATGCCTCTCTGTCCATCACCAACTCCCAGAGTTTACTCAAACTCATGTCCATTGAGTCGGTGATGCCATCCAACCATCTCATTCTATGTGGTCCCTGTCTCCTCCCACCTTCAATCTTGTCCAGCATCAGGGTCTTTTCAAATGTGTCAGTTCTTTGCATCAGGTGGCCAAAATATCAGAGTTTCAGCTTCAGCATCAGTCCTTCCAATGAACACCCAGGACTGATCTCCTTTAGGGTGGACTGGTTGGATCCCCTTACTGTGCAAGGGACTCTCAAGAGTTTTCTCCAACAACACAGTTCAAAAGCATCAGTTCTTTGCTGCTCAGCTTTCTTTATAGTCCAGCTCTCACATCTGTACATGACTACTGGAAAAATCATAGCTTTGACCTTTGTTGGCAAAGTAATGTCTCTGCTTTTTAATATGCTGTCTAGGTTGGTCATAGCTTTTGTTCCAAGGAGC
The DNA here is from genome assembly GCA_006410615.1 of Neotragus moschatus. Classification (NCBI taxonomy): domain Eukaryota; kingdom Metazoa; phylum Chordata; class Mammalia; order Artiodactyla; family Bovidae; genus Neotragus; species Neotragus moschatus. The sequence continues at coordinate 2,979,247 of SJYA01001417.1, forward strand.
AAGTGTCTTTTAATTTCATGGCTGCAGTCACCATCTGCAGTGATTTTGGAGCCCCCCAAAATAAAGTCTGTCACTGTTACCACTGTTTCCCCATATATTTCCCATGAAGCGATGGAACCAGATGCCATGATCTTTGTTTTCTGAATGTTGAGCTTTAAACCAACTTTTTAACTCTCCTTGTTCACTTTCATCAAGAGGCTCTTTAGTTCTTCTTCATTTTGTGCCATAAGGGTAGTGTCATCTGCATATCTGAGGTTATTGATATTTCTCCTGGCAATCTTGATTTCAGTTTGTGCTTTATCCAGTCCAGGATGTCTCATGATGTACTCAGCATACAAGTTAAATAAATGGGGAGACAATATACATCCTTGATGTACTCCTTTCCCAATTTGGAACCAATTTTTTGTTCCATGTCCAGTTCTAACTGCTGCTTCTTGACCTGTATATGGATTTCTCAGGAGGCAGGTCAGGCAGTCTGATATTCCCATTTCTTGAAGAATTTTCCACAGTTTGTTGTGATCTATTTAGTCAAGGCTTTGGCATAGTCAATAAAGCAGAAATAGATGTTTTTCTGGAACTCTCTTGCTTTTATGATAATCCAACAGATGTTATTAATTTTTAATCTGGTTCTTCTGCCTTTTCTAAATCCAGTTTGAACATCTGGAAGTTCACAGTTCAAGTACTGCTGAAGCTTGGCTTAGAGAATTTTGAACATTACTTTGCTAGCACGTGAGATGAGAACAATTGTGCAACAGTTTGAGCATTTTTTGGCATCTTCTTTCTTTGGGATGACCTTTTCCAGTCCTGTAGCCACTGTTGAGTTTTCCAAATTTGCTAGTATATTGAGTGCAGCATTTTACATTGTAACTCAACATTCAGAATACCAAGATCATGGCATCTGGTCCCATGACTTCATGGCAAATAGATGGGGAAACAATGGAAACAGTGAGAAACTTTATTTTCATGGGCTTCAAAATTACTACAGATGGTGACAGGAGCCATGAAATTAAAAGACTCTTGCTCCTTGGAAGAAAAGCTATGACCAACCTAGACAGCATATTAAAAAGCAGAGACATTACTTTGCCAACAAAAATCCGTCTAGTCAAAGCTATGGTTTTTCCAGCAGTCATGTATGGATGTGAGAGTTGGACTATAAAGAAAGCTTAACATTGAAGAATCGATGCTTTTGAACTGTGGTGTTACAGAAGACTCTTGAGAGTCCTTTGAACTGCAAGTAGATCAAGCCAGACAACCCTAAAGGAAATCAGTCCTGATAGTCATTGGAAGGACTGATGCTGAATCTGAAGCTCCAATACTTTGGCCACCTGATATGAATAATTGACTCACTGGAAAAGACTCTGATGTTGGGAAAGATTGAAGGCAGGAGGATATGGGGATGACAGAGGAGGAGATGGCTGGATGACATCCTCGACTTGATGGACACGAGTTTGAGCAAGATGCTAGAGTTGGTGATGGACAGGAAAGCCTGGCGTGCTGTAGTCTATAGGGTCATAGAGTTGGACAATGACTGAGTAACTGAACTCAAGTAAAAAGTTGACTATGCATATGGATAATGGACATTCTTATCTTACCTCTGGCCTTTGAGCAAATTTTCCAGTGTTTTATATATTAGAAAGTATGATGTTTGATTAAATTTGATAATAAGTATCTTTTCTCCGATTAAAGGTGTTCCTTTCTCTTACGTCTCAGCTGAAAGTTGCACTCCTAAATAGGGGTGAGATTTTCTGTAATTCATTCCATGCATTTCTTGGGAAAGTTATGCATTTTTTCTCCTTTTCTGTTAATGTAGTGATTTATATTGACTAATTTTTCAGTTTTAAACCAACTTTACTTTCCTGAAGTTAATAGGAATATACCTAAACTTCTGTATGATCTAGTATCATTTTCATATATTTGTTTATTCATTTTGACACTGTTTTTTGAATATTGTATCTATATTCCTGAGAAGAATTGATCTAAAATTTTATCTTCTTTTAAACTTCAGTACAAGGTTTGGTGTGCAGGTTATTTTGTTGTCATTAATAAAGCTGGCAAATTTTCCTCTATTTTTCTATACTCTGAAAAAAAATATGTGTAACATTCATGTTACTTCTTTATTAATGTTTTTCAACAGTTCTCTAGTGAAGGTCTCTGATACTGAAGTTTTCTTTGTGGAGTGAGCTTTATTAAAGGATACTTGAAAATTTTACTTGTTATTGTTTGAGTTTTGGTTAGTTGTATTTTTCCAGAAATGAGTCCAAAATTATTGCCATGAATCTTTAAATAATATTCTGATTATAATTTTCATTTCTATCATAGCTTAGCCCTTTCCCTTTTGATTCTTAATATTGTTTGTACCTTTCCTTTTTGTGATCAGCATTGTCAGCATTTTAATTTTCTGAAGATTCTGATGAAAACATTATCTCTCTCCATTAAATATTCTTTCTATTTTATTATCTAGAAATAAAACTTTTTCTATTCTTGTTTTAACTTTTTTTCACTTAATTTTTATAATTATTAGTTTTTAACTCCTTAGTACTCACTGATTTTGCAGGCTTTCTTCTTTTCTAACCTGTGTATTTAAAGCTATTTTCCTCTAGGCACAGATTTAGAGAAAAGTATTTCATGAATTTGATAATTTTATCTGTTGTGTTTTCACTATTAATTAATACAAACATTTCCTAACATATATTATTATTTCCTTGACTCATTGGCTACTTAAAATATTATTGCTACATTTAGAGGTTTTCCAGTTTTGCTTCTTTATTGACAACTAGGTTTACTGTAGTCACAGAATCATAATTGGTCTAATTTCAAATCTTTGACATTTGTTAGACTTTCTTTACAACACAGCATAAGGTCAATTTTGTACATCTTCTGTGCTAACTTGAAAAGAATGAATATGTTATTTCCTGGTTTATCTCCATTCTTTTCTTGATCTTTGATTTTGGTTACTCTCTGATTATTTTATTGCATGTTTTGAAAAAAATCATTGATTCAAATGCAACTGTAAGAAATAATACAGAGAAATACCATAAACATTTTTTTCCCGTAAATGGTCACACTTAGCAAGATTAGAGCATATCACCACTAGGATCTTAGCATGATGGTGGTGGTGGTATTTCCCCTGCTGCAAAATCTGCAGGCAATTCTTCATCTCCAGGTGATGGATGATATCTGAAGGCCCAAGGACACAAAGCATCTTTCCAAATCAGCCATGTGCTCTGACTGTGTCTGTTTCTCATATGGAAACTGCCCACCTAGGTATCTTTCTGAAGACGGGAAAATTTCAGGTCCAGACTGGAAAAAGATGATTTCTGACAGGGTTCCTAATCCACCTTCCTGATGGTGTGGTTTTACATGTTGTCAGATGGACTGTTGCTTGAGGTAGTAGGAGTGCCCAGGTGGTATCCTCTTGCTATGTGGGCTCCAGGATACACAGGTCTAAGGGGCCTTTATCTCATAGAAGATGCTTATGCTGTTCCTTCAAGGCTGCAGCCACAAACTATTTTTCTTTCTCTTCCTACATTTCACAGTTTTCTTATAATGTCTCTTACACTACTTATAGCGTTTATGATTCTGCATAACAAGGAGGAGCAAGGAGAAATGCGTCCATGGCATCTTATCTGGGATAGAAATCTCTGTAATAACAACAACAAAAAAGTCCAGATCATTAGTTCCTTCCAAAAAATCAGATAGAGAAAAAATTGGGAAATCAGCAGTTGAAGGAAAACTGGAAAATCCACAAATATGTGGAAATTAAGTAATACACTCAAACAACAAATCAGATAAAGGAGAAAGCACTGAGGAACTTAGAAAGTATCTTGACAGAAATGAAAATGGCATGGTACAACCTATGGGATGCCGGAAAAGCAGTGCAAGAGGGACATTTGTAGCTATAAATGCTATGCTAAAAACAAAAAGAAACCTTAAAATCAACAACCTAAATTTACACCTTAAGGAACTAGAGAAAAAGCAAAATACTAAACCTGAAGCCACAAGAACAAAGGAAATAATAAAGATTAGAGCACAGATAAAAACAGAGACTACAAGAAAGCATTAGAGAAAATCCACAAAACCAAAAGGTTTTAAATCTTTGAAAAGATCAGCAAAAAAAATGACGCATACTTAGCTAAATTACTTAGGAGAAAAAAGAAAGAAGGCTATTTAAATCACTAAAGTCAACATCATTATGGTTAAGAAGCTTGAACCAATAACTCCGGACCTCTCCTACACAAATCTTTTCTTCACCAGTTGATTTTCTTTGCTGCAGTGCTGTCTAGGTCTGTCTAGTTCTGGGAGCCTCCCATCAGCCTGTCCCAGCAGTTAATGAAAGGACTGGTAGAACATGAACACTCCTTATGCTCTCATCTGCATTATTCAAGCATGTGTAAGTCTACAGCAAAACCCATGTTTCATTGGAAAAGCTTTATTCATCATGTGAAGCACATCTTTGAAATTAGTTTTGAGGTAAGAAATGTGCCCTTATCTAGCATAGTGAGGAAAGAAGACAAATCTCATGATTAAAGACACTTATGCAAGTAAAAATAATACCAGAGCACTTCTGAAAGTGTGAAGGTAAATGAAACAAAGGAAGACCTTTTAAAAGGATCTAGAAGTAGGATTTGTGGCCATTGTATGAATCATCTTGTACAAAGGTCTCTGCGACTCAATCATCAGCAGAAGTGGGCTCCCAGATTCTGCTTCTTTGTTTTCTTGTTCCCCTGGACTTATAGTTCAGCTGAGTGTTTCTCCAGGCTACAATTTATGTTTACATTTCCACTTGTGAAAAAGTGTATTTGTTTTAAAGACACTGTTCAATATGTTTTAGGTCTTTTGCCTGTTACATTAAGCATTTATGAAAATATTCCCAAATCTAGATAGATAAAAAATTGTCGGGTGGAGATTTTTGTGCTTCACTGTTTATAATTCTGACAATTTGGACTGCAGTGCACACTGGTTTTCAGCTCACAGACTTGAGGTACTCGGTGGTGCTGAAATAGTTCAGCACTTCCAAAATCCCCACAGTAATAGGAGAGCTCCTGCAGATCATTTTGGGTGCTGCATTAACAGGGCTCTGGGGGAGCCAGGAGCTTCTGAACCAAGATCTGACTGAGTCAGACAGCAGTGGTGCAGCACACATCATCACCTGAACACTTTGTGGTTGATTTCAAGGTTTATATGCTTGCTAAACCTGAGCTTTCTCAAATTGCATTTCAAGAGGACTGCTTATTTATTTGAAGTATAGTTGGTTTACAGTGTTGTGTTAGCTTCTGCTGTATAACAAAGTGATTCAGATGTGTACACATACATACATATACTTTTCACATTCTTTTCCATTATGACTTATCAGAGAATGTTGAATATAGTTCCCTGTGCTATACAGTGGGACCTTGTCGATCATCCATCCTATGGATAATAATTTGCATCTGCTACTCTCAAACTCCCAACGCATTCTTCCCCCTCCCCGACCCCATGGCAGCCACAATTCTGTTTTCTAAGTTTATGATTCTGTTTCCCCTTCCTGTATAGTTTCACTTGTGTCATATTTTAGATTCCACATATAAGTGATATCATAAGGCATTTACCTTCCTCTTTCTGACTTCACTTAGTTGCAGCACAAATAGCATTATTTAGTTCTTTTTTATGACTAAGTAATATTTCATTGCATATATATGTACCACATCTTCTTTATCCATTACTCTGTCAATGGACATTTAGGTTGTGTCCACATTTTGGTTACTGTGGATAGTGCTGCTATGAACACAGCAGTGCATGTATCTTTTCAAACTATTCTGTGGAGAAGACTGTTTCCAGTCCTTCTCTCCCTGTTAGTAATGCTAAAGTTTTCAGGAGCAGTTGTTTCATTTAATAAGGGACATGCTGGTAGAACAGATACACAGTTTCTGTTTCAAAAGTGAATTGAGGCATTGGGAGGGAAGTTTAATGGAGTTGAAGATGCCAGGGAAGAAGTTTTTTGTTGTTGTTGAAAAACAGCTCTTCAGTTCCTTTAAAAACAATATTCAAGGAACTTTAAGAAAAGTTTTTATTTCATATAAACTGGATGCTTTTGCCTTTATACATTCCTTTTCTGCTCTTGAATTTTAATATTTTAACATCTGGAAGAGTTCTAAAAAGCTCTTTTTGTTATTTAATGCAAATCCTTGAAAGGAACCCCGTTGGGCTCTCCATTTTGATGGAGCACAATTCTTTCAAATTATAGCTAAATTTGCCAGGGTTGGAACTGACACATAATTCACATTTAAGCTAAAAAAAAAAATGCATAGAACTTCAGCAAATGTCAGTTTAAAGAGTAACTATAACTGGTAAGGATAACCAGCATGCTTCTTGGAAAAGGTAATCAGATGGGGCATGGGTGTGGAGGGAGCTGGCACCAGCCCTGGGCCATGAAAGCCTTCATTGTTGAAAGTGCCCAGCACAGCACCTTGGGTTGTGAAGCAGTCTTGACCACTGTAACCCAAGAGGGTCAACTGGAAACAAAACTCTGCTACAGGTTGAGCAGATCCTCATTGGCTGCAGACTCTGCTTGTACTGATACAGGCTCCTGGGATTTGTTCTCATCCTTGGGCTGTCACTACAGCCCTTGTTCTCATCCCTGGCCAGTCACCACAGCAGGCACCTTCAGCCTTTCTCATAGCAGCCAGAAATCTCCCTAAACTAGGTAGCGTGAGCACTGGATGAGTAAACACTTTGTGGTGCTGAGAAATGGAATATTTCCTGCCGTATCAGTTAATAAGGGTGTCACAGTCATCAGTGATTATAGTCCTCCAATGTGAACTGATGAGCTCTTAGGGCACCGAAGAGGAGGAGAGTATCTAAAATCTAGCAGCTATCAGACTGCAGCCACTTCCTACAGTGAGTTCCAAGGGAGCTCAGGATGTGAAAAACACAAGATCTTGGCCCCAGATAGTCAAGATACATATGAAATGAATGATTTCAGCGAGCCCAAACTCTTATATCTTCCCATACATAGAAAAACGCTAAATTCCTTAACTTCAGATATCTGGTTTTCCTTAATTAACAATAATATTTTGATGTACAGACTATCTGCCCTCTGTTGTAAAACTTCTATATAACCTGGCTCCTTCCCTTGCCTCCTTGGAGCAGTTCTCTCAGGGCTACCTGAGATGCTGTCTACTGGGTTTGAAGTTTCCTAAAAATTCCCACTGAACAAGACGTAACTCTCGACTTTTACGTTGTGAACATTTTTAGGTTGACAGTGCTGGGTGCTGGCCCCTGGCAGGGAAAGGCCTGCATGCACCCTACCACCCTCAGAGCCTAAGGTTAACTTACCTGTGAATGTGCCCTTGGATGGGCTTCACTCTCTTGCAGCTGGCAAGTGGCTCCTTTGCTGGGTCTTCTTGGCCTTTCTCCAAATTTTTGCCAACAGAATTGATGTATTTGCATCAGCTGAGCACCATCAAGCTTCTCAGCTGCTTTACTGATGACTTTGTCTGCAAGAAGCCCAAAATGGCCACAGAAAACTGCCCCCAGATGACTACTCAAAACAGAACACAAGGCTGTTCCTCCCTGCCCTGAACCCCCACTGGCCACCTAGCCTAGTTTGCAGTCATCCTCTGGTTCTTTTTCTCTATTGCTCTTTGCTTTTTTCTTTCACCCCTTTTCTGTTTCTATTTTATTCTCTTTCTCTGCACACAGGGTTCTGAAGCAATATTGCCATAAACAAGTATGTCTTTTTCAAGGTTCAGTTCAGTTCAGTCGCTCAGTCGTGTCTGACTCTTTGTGACCTCATGAATCGCAGCATGCCAGGCCTCCTTGTCCATCACCATCTCCCGGAGTTCACTCAAACTCACGTCCATCGAGTCAGTGATGCCATCCAGCCATCTCATCCTCTGTCATCCCCTTTTCCTCCTGCCATTAGGTGTCACATTTATTGCTATGTTTTTTCTTAAGTTTTTTTTTTTTTTTTTTTTGATGTGGACCATTCTTAAAGTCTTAATTGAATTGTTACAATATTGTTTCTATTTTATGTTTTGTTTTTTTGGCCATGAGGCATATGGGATCTTAGCTCCCAGACCAGCGATCAAGTATGCACCCCCTGTACTGGAAAACAAAGTCTTAACTGCTGGACCACCGTGGAAGTCCCTATTTTTATTAGATTCTTAGCTCTCTTTTTTTAGTCACAGAGTTATTAACCATTGTGCTACTAACCCCATTTTTCCATTTTCTCTGTAAGTTTTCCAGAGTGATCTTGCACAGGGTGGTGATTTTTAAGAGGGTGTGTGTGTGTGTAATCCCTGGAGGAGGGCATGGCAACCCGCTTCAATATTCTTGCCTGGAGAATCCCATGGACCGAGGAGCCTGACAGGCTACAGTGCATGGGGTTGCAAAGAGTCAGACACGACTGAAGCAACTTAGCCTGCGTGAATGTGTGTGTGATGGGCATCAGGGCAGGACTGACTGAGGACTTCAGCAACGGAACCCTTGACTCAGCCTCTGGCCCAGGCGATTCCATCACAGAGAGGATGGGAGGCCAATCAGGTTATAATAATAAATGTTTGCTAAAAATTCAATGTCTTACCTGAAGAATCCCACAGAGAACTATGAAAAAAGAAATAATATCCAGCTAAGGATGGAAAGAATACTCACAAATAATATATAGGAAATACATGTTCTAGGCTTTCTGTGCAAGGAGGTTCTTTCAGATCATACTCACTTGAAAGAGGACTCATTCCCTTTCTCTCTATCTTATTTGAGTATTCATGAAAGCCAGAGGGAGGGAAACCAAATGGAGAGAACGTTCAACCACAAAACAACTCCTCGACCCTTCGGAGCAGAGAGCAGATTGTGTGTAAAGTCAAGAAAAGTCCCCAGGGTGAAATACACAGCAAGCTGCCACTGGCAAGAAATAAGCTTGGGCAGCCTATTGAGGGCCACAATGAAAGTCATATTTTTGTCATTCTGACTGCATGGGCATAGGCAGTATTTAATCAGAGAAAATCAAAGTTACATATAGGGACCTTGTAAAAACTGTATGGACCTCTAGAAATTGCAGATGGAACTATCAAGGCCAAATTAGAACAACTATGAGAGCCCTGATACCATGAAGTGCCCCATGCACGACAGAACCACACAGACATGAGTGTGACACTCCTTGACATCAAACCCGGAGGATGTGAAAGGCTCAGGGGTGGAATTTCCTTTGACTATATTCAGTTCTAGCACTTCATTTGATGCCCAGTCTTTGGTGAGACAGAATAAGTTAATCCCAGTGAAACACAGACATTATATAGAATTTGTTTTATAGATACTAATGCTTCTTTTGTCATTCCGGTAAAGTACATTTACAAGTCCTCACTGCAAATTCTAGGTTCCATCCAGTCACTATCAATCTTTTTTATATTTTTTAAAAACAATAGTTCCAAATATTGAAGAACCTATTTGAGATTCAGGGGCCCAGAATGAGCAGGGTTTCTTTGTATTTCTGCTCTAACCTTTTCATTTTAGGAAGAAACAGCACTGTAGTGTGTGTGTGTATATGTTTATAGTTACGAGTGTGTGAATATTTACACAAGTACACACTTAAATGTTTGTCTTTTAGGTTGTAAAATTATACTGGTTTTTTTTTTTTTGGTTGTCATTTTCTATAAAGAAAAAATGTTTAATCTTATGGTATAGGATCTCAAAAAATACAGTACAGCAACAGCTGGCATATAGAGGCTGGCATCAAGTGAACAGACAAGAAGAGCTACTGACTGGAGGAGGGAGAAGAGGTGGGAGATGGTAGAGCTGAAGGACTGTCAGCAATAGGAGATGGAGAGAAAGTTGCAATTTCACTCACACCTGACATTGATGCACAGGTTCTGATTCCTTGCTGGAGTCAATTCTATCTACTCTCTTAAAAAAAGAAAACGATCAAAAGATACCTGTGCAGCAATTCTTTTTTCCCTCGTCATAAATGACACAGTAGAACTGGATAACATTCTAAAAGGCTGCTGCAACTTTTGTGTACTGTTCTACATTTAGAATCCTATGCATTAAAAACTAACGGCCTCCTCAAATAAAGAAAAGCCCCTTGTCATTTCCTGTGTTGTGAATTTCTTCAGTTCTTCAGTTACTTTTGCTTCTTCTTGTACTCCCTGAATATAGTAGGGGTGCAAAGGAACTTCTCAGAGGATTTTATTCCTCCTCCAGTGTTCAGCAGATCCTTCTACTCATTCCAAATAAACCATCAAGAGAAAACAGTGCAGTTGCTAAGAAAACATGATGTCAAGAGCATTCTTCTGCCTCCCACGCTATCCCTAAGCCTTTTTAGGCAGAAATTCTTGATCCATTGATTGTATCCCCAAGCTAAATAAAACTGCCACTACTATATAATATTTTGAAAAGTATTTCGTAGTTTACAAATTGTGTTCATGTGTCACTTTAAATTTTTACAGCAACCTTATGAGGTTGGTAATATTGCTGTTGTTCAGTCTCTAAGTCATATCCGACTCTTTGAGACCCCATGAACTGCAGCACACCAGGCTTCTCTGTCCTTCACTATCTCCTAGAGTTTACTCAAACTCATGTCTATTGAGCTGGTAATCCCATCCAATCATCTTATAATCTGTCACCCCCTTTTCCTCCTGCCTTCAATCTTTCCCAGCATCAGAGTATTTTCCCATGAGTTAGCTCTTTGCAGCAGGTGGCCAAAATACTGGAGTTTTAGCTTCAGTATCAGTCCTTCCAAAGAATATTCAGGGTTGATATCCTTTAGGATTGACTGGTTTGATCTCCTTGCTGTCCAAGGAACTCTCAAGTCTTCTCCCGCACCACAGTTTGAAAGCATCAGTTCTTCAGCACTCAGTCTTCTTTATGGTCCAATTCTCACATCTGTTTATGACTACTGGAAAAATCATAGCTCTGAGGTTGGTAATAGCCACATCAATTTACAACTGAAATTTCAAAAACTCTGCAATGCTCTAAGAGCTTCCCAGGTGGCTCAGTGGTAGAGAATCTGCCTGTTAAAGCAGAAGACATGGGTTCAATTCCTGGATCAAGAAGATCCCCTGAAGAAGAAAATGGCCACCCATTTCAGTATTTTTTCCTTGGAAATCCCATGGACAGAGGGGCCTGATAGGCCACAGTCCATGGGGTTGCAAAAGAGTCCATGACTTAGTGACTAAACAACAACTATAGTGCCCTAATCCTTTGACAAAAATCACATATCTAAAGACATACTCTGCACTGGAATTCAGAAGTGCTTTGGATCTTATGAGCTCTTTGCAACCTATACTAAACACTTGTTCCACTCCTCTTAAGATAATCTCAAGAATTCATTGGAGAAATGTCTATTTAGGCCTTCTCCCAATTTTTGATTGAGTTCTTTTATCAGTTCAGTTCAGTCAGTCATGTCTGACTCTTTTTGACCTCATGGACTGCAGCACACTAGGCTTTCCTGTCCATGACCAACTTCGAGAGCTTGCTCAAACTCATGTCCTTTGAATCAGTGATGCCTCCCAACTATCTTATCGTCATCTCTGTCACCTCTTGACTTCAATCTTGCCCAGCATCAGGGTCTTTTCAAATGCGTCAGTTCTTTGGATCAGGTGGCCAAAGTATTGGAGTTTCAGCTTCAGTATCAGTCCTTCCAATGAATATTCAGGACTGGTTTCCTTTAGGATGGACTGGTAGGATTTCCTTGCAGTCCAAGGGACTCTCAAGAGTCTTCTCCAATTCCACAGTTCAAAAGCATCAGTTCTTCACTGCTCAGCTTTCTTTATAGTCCAACTCTCACATTCATACATGGCTGCTAGAAAAACCATAGCTTTGACTAGATGGACCTTTTTGGGCACAGTAATGTCTCTGCTTTTTAATATGCTGTCTAGGTTGGTCATAGCTTTTGTTCCAAGAAGCAAGTGTCTTTTAATTATATGGGTTCATGAAATTAAATCTGCAGTGCACCATCTGCAGTGATTTTGGAGCCCCCCAAAAAGAAAGTCTCTCACTGTTGCCATTGTTTCCCCATCTATTTGCTATGAACTGATGAGACCAGATGGCATGATCTTAGTTTTCTGAGTGTTGAGTTTTAAGCCAACTTTTTCACTCTCTTTGTTCACTTTCATTAAGAAGCTCTTTTGTTCTTCTTCACTTTCTGCCGTAAGGGTGGTGTCATCTGTGTATTTGAGGTTATTAAAATTTCTCCCAGTAAACTTGATTCCAGATTGTGTTTCATCCAGTCTGGCATTTTGCATGTTCATATATATATATATATATATATATGTAGAGAGAGAGAGAGAGAGAGAAAGAGAGAGACAGCTGCATGAACTGTTTGTATATTTTGGAGATTAATCCTTTGTCTGTTACTTCATTTGTAAATATTTTCTCCCATTCTGAGGCTTCCCTTCATTTTCTTTGTGGTTTCCTTTGATTTGCAAAAGCTTTTTAAGTTTAATGAAGACCCATTTTTTATTGTTTTTTATTTTTGTTGCTCTAAGAAGTGGGTCACGAATGCTCTTGCTGTGATTTATGTCAGAGTTTTTTTTTTTTAACTATGTTTTTCTCTGAGAGGTTTATAGTCTCCAGTTACACATTTAGAGCTTTAATCCATTTGAGTTTATTTCTATGTACTGTGTTAGGTTGTATTCTAATATCATTTTTTTACATGTATCTGTCCACTATTCCCAGAAAAATGTATTGAAGAGGCAGGCTTTTCTCCACTGTGTATTTTTGCCTCATTTTTCATAGACTGAAAGTGAAAAAGTGAAGTTGCTCGGTCGTGTCCAACTCTTTGTGACCCCATGGACTGTAGCCTGCTAGGCTCCTCCATCCATGAGATTTTCCAGGCAAGAGTACAGGATTGACTTGCCATTTCCTTCTTCAGGGGATCTTCCCAACCTAGGGATCAAACCTGAGTCTCTTCCATTGCAGGCAGACTCTTTACCATCTGAGCCATCAGGGAGTTAGATTAGGTTACATAGATTAGGTGACCATTGGTTTGTCATAGGTGGGTTTATCTTTGAATTTCTGTCCTGTACTATTGATCTATATTTCTGTTTTGTACCAAGAAGACATATAGATGGCCAAGGGGTCCATGAAAAGATGCTCAATCTCCTTATTTATTAGAGAAATGTAAATGAAATGTAAATGACTTATCATCTCACACCAGTAAGAACGGCCATCATGAAAATATATGCAAACAATAAATGTTAGAGAGGGTGTACAGAAAAGGGAACCCTCTTGTATTATTGGTGGAGATGTAAATTGACATAGGCACTGTGGAGAACAGTATGAAACTTCCTTACAAAACAAAAAATAGAACTACTTAGCAATTTCACTATCTCAGGTATATACCCTAAGAAAAAAATAATTTCAAAAGACACATGTACCCCAATGTTCACTGAAGCACTATTTACAGTCACCAAGACATGAAAACAAGCTAAGTGTCCTCTGACAGATAAACGGATACAGAAGATGTGGTACCTATATATAATGGAATGCTACTCAGCCATTAAAAGGAACAACTTGGGTCATTTGCAGAGATGTGGATGACCTAGAAATTAACAGAGTGAAGACAGAAAGAAAAAAAACAAAATATCATATATTAACACATGCATATGGAATCTAGAAAAACAGTACAGATGAACCTAGTTCCACCACAGGAGTAGAGACACAGATGTAGAAAAGAGGCATGTGGACACATTTGGGGAGGGTGGAGGGGGAAGTGATGGTGGGACAAATTGGGAGATTAGGATTTACATACATACACTACAATGTTTAAAAATAGATGGCTAGTGTGAACCTGCAATATAGCACAGGGAGCTCAGCTCAGTGCTCTGATGACCTAGAGGAGTGGGATGGGGTGGGGGAAGCAAGGCTCAAGAAGCAGGGTATATAGGTATGGATGTAGCCTTTGACTGTATGGATCACAACAAACTGTGGGAAATTCTTAAACAGATAAGAATACCAGACCACCTTATTTGTCTCCTGAGAAACTTGGATGTCGATTAAGAAGCAAAAGTTAGAATCTTACATCAAACAACTGACTGGTTCAAAATTTGGAAAGGAGTACAAGGCTGTATCTTGTCACTCTGCCTATTTAACTTATATGCAGAGTTCATCATGTGAAATGCCAGGCTGGATGAATCACAAACTGGAATCAAGATTGCCAGGAGAAATGTTAACAAGCTCAGATATGCAGATTATGCTACCCTTATGGCAGGAAGTAAAGAGGAACTGAAGAGCCTCTTGATGAAAGTGAAAGAGGAGAGTGAAAAAACTGGCTTAAAACTCAACATTCTAAAAATGAAGATCACATCTGGTCCCATTTCTTCATGGCAAATAGAAGGGGGAAAAGTGGAAGCAGTGACAGGTTTATTTTCTTGGGTTCCCAAATCACTGTAGACAGTGACTACAGCCATAAAAGATGCTTGCTCCTTGGAAGGAAAGCTATGACAAACATAGACAGCATGTTAAAAATGAAAGACATCACTTTGCTGACAAAGGTCTGTATAGTCAAAGCTATGGTTTTCCAGTAGTCATGTGAGAGTTGAATCATAAAGAAAGCTGAGCATCAAAGAACTGATGCTTTTGAACTGTGCTACTGAAGAAGACTCTTGAGAATCCTTTGGACTACAAGATCAAACCAGTCAATCCTAAAGGAAATTAACCCTAAATACTCACTGGAAGGACTGATGCTGACGTTGAAGCTTCAATTCTTGGCCACCTGATGTGACGAGAAGATGCATCAGGAAAAGACCCTGATGCTGGGAAAGATGGAGGGCAGGAAGAGAAAGGAGTAACAGAGGATGTGAGGGTTGGATAGCATCAACAACTCAATGGACATGAATTTGAAAAAACTCTGGGAGATAGTGAAGGACAGGAAACCCGGCAAGCTGCAGTTTATGGGGTCACAAAGAGTCAGACAAGACTTAGTGACTGAAAAACAACAACAACAAATATGTAATTCACTTCATTATTCAGCAGAAACTAACATAGTATTGTAAATCAACTACACACCAATTTTAGAAAAGAAAAAGGAATTCAAAGACTAGAGTGATATGCCTGCAGGAGGAGGATCTTTTATGAGGCTATTAAGAAAGGAGGCATATTTGCTGACTATTTTGTGGGTGGAAAATAGGGGGGAGCCATGACATTTTACAAAGGCTTAGGGTATTATCTTTATCAGAATCATCTCAGTCTCTGAGTAATGGGAATGATGTTTATTTCTTTTACTTGTCTGTTTATGGGGATTCCCAAACTAGAAACAAAGAAGTAGAGTCAGCTTGTGCTGGCTGGCTAGAGGTTAGTATTAAACATTATTGAATTCTTCCTTCTTATACCATATAGCTATTAGCAGCCTAAAGTTGGCCGTAGAGAATTATATCACTAAAATCTGAAAATCTCACAAATTGGTGTTTTTAAATTTTTATTTTTTCAGGAGAGAAGTGATTTACCATAACACCACTGGACCTGGACAATTGTCATCTTTCCTCTAGACCTCATGCCCCTATAGGTCCTTACTCCAGCCTTCCTTCAGTCTCTTATTCCCCATGGGGTTGGGCGTTGGTGGTACTGACAGGGCATGTTCTTTCTCAGCATAGTCCTCCATCAGTTCCCTCTGAAAGGTTCTCAGGACCCTAGAACTTTCAACCCCAGTGGTACAAGCCTACTTCCTGGCCCTGCACCATCCCCTTCCCCATGTGGATCCATGAGAGTTTATGATGCCCTTTTTCACACTAGGATGGTTTGGGATGGGGACTGTGGTGGTAGAAGTGCTGCAAGTTTCATCTCGTACTGTTGGTTGGCATGGGCAGTTGGCAAACTCTGGGCAGCAAAATGGCCTGAGATCTGGTGTCTGAGTGGTGTGCTGCGTCTGGAAGGAGCACAGTCCGCCTGCAGCATCTGTAGATGCCTCTCTCTCCTTTCAGCAGCCTTCTTCTCCATCTGAAGATGCTCTTCAGCTCATGCTTCCTCCTGACAGGGACGTGATGCACCCTTGGCAAGTTTTTGAAACGAAGGGTAACAATATAAACTATGAATATATCAAAGAAACATTTGCTCTTTAGTCATAATCCATCTTGAGTCGGAGAAAACATTCACATCTTTGAAAAGCTAAGAAATGGTAAAAAGTGAAAATCATTTATAATCACAATATCCTTAGGTCAAGTCTTAGCATTTTGGTATATTGACTCTTAGGAAGAATTTTAACATCGTCATACAAAAATATAAGAGTATATGAATTTGTGTAAGTTCATATTTAAAATATTTATAGAATGTATATGTATGTATGGTGTGTGGTTGTGTATGTAAATGTGTGTATTTTGTGTCTCCGTATGTGTGAATATAAGATCATACTGTATTGCATACTTCTAGTAGTTTTTAAACTTTTAACTGAGGAAATCTTTTAATGTCAATAAAAATATTTACCTTTAATAACACCATAATGCACCATTATATGAATAGGCAATAGTACTTATAACCAATTAAAATATATGCTAATTTCCTTACAACTTACATCAGTGGGTATATTTCAAATATTTCTCACGTGGAGGCAAACATGATACGTTATTTCACTTGGAAAGGTTTCCCTCACCATGAATGAAGACTGTACTGCCAAGGACACTGTGGAAACATGAGTATAAGGCTGATACTTGAGGGCCAGGAGCCAGCTACCAATGAGGTCAGTGTATGCCTATCAATTATGGTAAAGAACTGAGAGAAGACAGGCCTCCTTGCAGCCTTTACATTCGAGTCTTCCTCCCAACTTGCTGCTCTTCCTATTACTAGAATCTTGACATCAACAGGAATCCCACCATTGTGGTATCAAGTCTCATAAATTTCAGCAATTTTCAAAGCAATGGTGGTGGAGTTTTGTTGGGGTTGACCCCCTCCTGCTTCCTACCACTTCTTTTAGGGGATGGAACAAACAAGAGTCTTGGCACACTATCCCTTAATGTTAGCTAACCTAAAGTGAGATTAGTTTGCCACTTACTTTCAGATGTTACTTCCAGAAAGTTCCATGTATAAGTAAAATGAAAAACGTATGAATGTGCCAAGCCCAGTTTCCTACAGTAAACAATCTAGGACAACTCTCTACTCAATGCTCCTGAGTTTCATGTGGTCTTTGACCAATCTATTTCCTTATTTTTCTCACTTATGCAAGACTCATCAGGCGGGTGACTCACCTCTGTTTCCGTTTTTTGTTTGGTGGTGCTTACAGTAGTCAGCTGTTCTCAAATCCTCCATTATTATTTTTATTTTTCCTCTTTTATTTCTCTTTCTTTCCTCCTTCCTCTCCTCTTCCCCCTTTCTCTCCTTACACCTTCTTCTTCTCTTCTCTTTCTTACTCTTCCTTCTTAATAGAGCAAACTGGTTAGGATGGTTATCTTCATCACATGGATATGCCTTTGTCAGTTCTCAGGATGGATAATAATTTCCAAGCACTTATAGTAATTCAAGGTTGTAGATATGAGTGCAAATATTGTACATGCAAAGGATTGTACATGCAAAAGATGCACAGATTTGATTTCAGAAACAGAATAAAAATGCATGCCATTTGGCGAAAACCAGAGGTAAATTAAATTTTCCAGAAAAAAATACAATACAGTTTTGTTAATTTTTGTGTTTTCTTAAGAGAGCAGTTTCCCCGTACATTATGCTGCCTTCCCTTTCTCTCTACCTGGTATTTTCCCACTGTTGCTTTCTCAAGGAGTAGAGTGAAGTTCTCTTCTTCAAGACAACTACTGACTTTATGGTTACTTGAGTCTCAACTACACTCCCTTTTGGAACCGGAGTCTCCTGATTGCTTGACAAACCCTTTTCTTTGAAGCATTTTCCTTGTTGCTTTTTTTGTTTGTTTGTTTGTTTTGTTTTGTTTTCTTGTTTAACTAGACTGTAAGTGTCATGGGGCATGGTGTCACCAACTTGTATTTTCTTTTATCTTCAGAACTTAAAACTCTGTGATGTGCGTGATGGTTTTATTTGACTTGAAACATGTGGGAGTAGGAAACAATAAGCACTAAAATTTTCTGAATAAGTAAATGGTGGGTGCTCCATTAAAACCAAACAAAACAAAACACTGCCTGGATGAGCAGCACCTGAGCTGGCATCCTGCATATCAAAGTCCTAGCTGAGCAGCTGCCTAGGGAGGCTTTTGGAAGTCACTTCAAAACACATGTACAACCAGCTCCATTGGAGACTTCAGTGTAACTGAGGGTTGGAAGAAAAAGGAATCTGTGTTCTGATTAGGCTCCTTGCTGCTGCTGCGAAGTCACTTCAGTCGTGTCCAACCCTGTGTGACCCCATAGATGACAGCCCACCAGGCTCCCCCATCCCTGGGATTCTCCAGGCAAGAACACTGGAGTGGGTTGCCATTTCCTTCTCCAATGCATGAACGTGAAAAGTGAAAGTGAAGTCGCTCAGTCGTATCCGGCCCTCCGCGACCCCATGGACTGCAGCCTACCAGGCTTCTCCGCCCATGGGATTCTCCAGGCAAGAGTACTGGAGTGGGGTGCCATTGCCTTCTCTGGTTCTCAAACGCCAGCTCCTCTGTTTTTATTGAGAATGACTAGCTGAGATCTTCATAGACCGTTAGACCTGGAAGGAGCTCCAGGGACCTCTCAGTGTTTCCGAAAACTGTATGTCCACATTCAAATCCTTAAACCTGGAGATTTCCATGTGGTTGATTTGTGGAGGAGGTTCGAGCCCTCTGTCTCAAACACTGATTCTGGATTCTCTGTCAGGAAAGTTTAAGACACGATGATGGACCACAGCCCCCTAGAAGTATTGGAAATGACACGGCGGAAGGTCAATGTGAGCCACTGAGAAGAGACTGCATGACTCCAAGAACTACGGCAGCTCAGGACTTCGCGATGATGAAGGTTGCTCAGCTGTGCCAGCGTTTGCCAAGGTTTGTTGTGTCTCTGTAATTACAGGGTGAACGTAGCTACGCTCCTCAGTACAAATAAAGGCGTCAGAGCCCACTCTGCAGCAATTGTTTCCCATTAGGGAAATGCTAGGTTTCTTCCAATGATGAACAGCAGTGACGCAGTATATAATTCCTGTAGCCCTGGTACAGTGCCTCCCAAGCCAGAAACACCGCTCTCCCGTTAGCCACGTTTTGAGACAGAGAATTTTCCTCTATCATTTGCTTAACACGAGTTTACTTCTTCCCAGAAAGCTGAACTATAATAAAAAGCTTTCTGAACTCACCTTTTCCCTAAGAGTAATTAAGTGACACTTGTATGTGAGGTTTTAGAAAAGCCTTAGGCTTTAAAAAAACAACAACAAAAGCCTTAGGCTTAGTAATGCTGAAAGAAAGATACATTGCTTTTTCTTTCTGAATTTTTACCTAAATATTTAAGTATTGTAAATAATTCTAGCCCTTGAGGTTCTGTAGAAATGACCTGAAAATGTTCCACCTGAACCTTTCAGCTCTGCAATTCCAGTAAAAGTGATCACCGACACAGAGTGCTTCCCTGCCTCTTCTCCAGTTTCCTGCTCACTCTCTTTTTCAGAGAATTATTATTCTCCCAAAGACACAGGCCTATTATCTTCACACAGAGGCTCACAGAAAATAGCCAATCGATACATGAGATAAATTCCTAGTAATTTTGTTGTGTTGTTGTTTGAGTTGTGTCCAACTCTTTTGCAACCCCATGGACTGTAGCCCACCAGGCTCCTCTGTCCATGGGATTATCCCAGCAAGAATACTGGAGTGGGTTGCCGTTTCCTACTCTAGGAGATCTTCCTGACCCAGGGATTGAACCTGCCTCTCTTTCTTTGGCAGGCAGATTCTTTACCACTGAGCCACCTGGGAAGCCCAATAGTAACTTAAGCTAGCATAAATGTGGAGAGATGAAAAGTGTTATGATCAGTTCCTAGTTTATCTTTATGTTTATTGCTAAATATGTAGTAATAAGTTTAGAGGGTCACAGAGGAAGCTGTTGAAGGCAGAAGGGAAAAAACAGTAGGTTTCAGCATCCTTGTCACTCCAATGAGTAGCCAGCTACCCACCCTGGACACGTTTACATAAACTATTGATTTCTGATCAATGTATATCTTATGGGCTAGTTTGGGATTTTATCTCCAGCTGAGGTCAGTTTCACAATTTCCCTCTGTGGCTCAGGATCAGGTCAGGAATTGTTTGCCTCAGATTCATGGGGAGAATTGTTTTGAGCTTTTCTGAGTTCTTGGTTTCAAAGAAGATTATATTGTGATTTAACTTGGCAAATGAGGGTTGCAGGTTGTCATTTGGAGTACAGAAAAGGTATTTTTGCTTAGATGGTTTTCCAGTCCAAGCATGGATTGTTTCTAGTGTGACTAATTCAATGAAAGAGTAATCACTTGTAAACAAAATATCTCTTTTGATCAAATCTTTCTGAATACTGAGAGCGGTTGTCTGGTGCCTGCATCCTTGAGGGGCTGAAGATTGCACAGGGAAAGGGTCTGGGGCATGCAAAAATGCTGATTTTGCTGCAAACATCAGGCAGCCAGCACTAGCCCCGAAGTCTTCATTGGTCACTGGCAGGTAACCACAAGGACTCTTAAGAGTACCCTGGATTCAGGATTTGGATTTTCATGACCACCTAAGGGTCAAGAATGCTCCTTCAGAGAGTCTGGGGGCAGTGCCAGAGAAGTACTATTTCTACACATCGCCTGTGATTGTTTCAACACACGAAGCTGCTGTGTCATGAAAACTGTTTGCACATTTTTGAGAAAATGAGATTTCTTGTTTTATATTAAATATAAGAAATAATTTCTGCAGGAGAAAAAACTTATTTTCAAAATATTTACCAAGGGCCCTCTTATGTGTATCTTATATACCTTCTTTATTAAATAGTAACTTACCTGATTTGTATTCAGTTCTGTTTTAGGATTCTGTCGGGAGCCAGCGTGAGGAATCCCACCCGTGAAAAGGTCATGCAGCAGAAACCCGATGGGCAAGGGTGATTCGGGTCTTAGGGTTTCCCCCTGGTATTTCCTGAGCATGTACCCCCAAAATAAGAATCTGCCTGACTTATTATTTCCACTCTTCTGACACTCTCTGGAAAAAGTTAACTCAGGGCTTTAGTCTTCTGCATTTGAAAGGAGTGTTTCAGTTAAACTCCCTCTGATAATGGTCTAACTTGCCTAACAGGTTCCCCTGAACCTTTTACAGCTCATGGATTGCTTACAGCCCCCAACTGTGAGAGGAACAAAGCTTAAAGCATCTTAAAGATACAGAGCCTTTTCTAAAGAGCTAAAAATCATATTGGTGACAGTATTTCACTGTTGACTCAATGATTGCTGCCAGGCCTCCATATTCTTTATCTCTTAGGCACCTGGGAGGATATTAATCAATGTAAACAGGATATAGAAAAAGATATATAGTAGTTTTGATGTTAGCAACACTAGACTTTTGAGTTAATTACTTTTCTTTTGTTATAAATCACTGTACTCCTTTTACTTGTTATAAATTGCTGTGTCCTTGCTATGTAAGAATGTAACTTTATTTAGTGCTTTTTGTGAATGGCACCAGACTTTGGGAAGAACAACACAAATAAGTCTTCTGTTTAACAAACCCTTATCATAAAAGAGCTGTAAAATGTTAATTGGCCTTTTGGCCGGAAGATGATGTAAATCACCTAAGGCTTGTGTATACTAGGTATGCAGAGAGAAAAGCCTGGTTTTGATAAGAGTCTGGGCTGCTAACACTGCATAATTTTGTATTACCCCTTGATCTCCATGTACAATCAAAAAGGTATAAATGGCCTTCTGAACAAAAGGGGCCAGGGTCAGTCGCTGGACTGGTTTCCCCCGTGTCTCCTCTCTAATTTCTGGCTGAATTCCCATCTGGGGTGTGGAGGCTCGCCATGTCTACTTATTTGTCCTGGCTTCTAAGATCCACGCAAGGGGGAGCCCAAGGCGGGACACCCCCCGATATTCAAGAGGATGCCGGTGGCCTAACGTAGATGGGGCAAGCTCCTTGTCTTGGAACTTTATTGGCTTTCCACATAAACCAAGTTATTCAGCCTCTTTTCTCCACCTAAATTTTCCTACTATGCTATTATTTCCTAATCTTATATTTCTAAATAAATAAGTTTCTCCTTGCCTATCCGTCCCTCCTTAGAATCACCCTGGATCCACTGGGGCTGGACCCTGGCAGGATTCCTTTAAGATTATTTAATATGACTTATTATTTGCAAAAAAATGAATACTTTGTTAGAACAGTGCTGTCACAAAATCTAAAGAAAAATGTTTTAAAAACTAAGCAAAACAAAAATCTGTCTTCTTTTAGCAACTGATAAAACATATAATTCTGAGACCTGAGGATTATTTAATAATGCTCATCACTCTCTCTCCCAAATACATACACACACACACACACACTCACACTCAAGCACAGTTTGGTTAGGTGCTTAAAAGTCTTCTAAGAACATTTCCCAAACATAGCATGCATGCCTGTGTGTGTATTTATGTATATGAATTATTTCCATTTATGTTCTTTTTCTATTTCTTTATTTCCTAAAACACTGTCATATACAGCAGCATTCCAAAGAGTTAACTGCCCTCTCTCCTCTTCAGCACATTCTCTGCTATAGACTGAAAGTTTTGCTTCCCCAAATTCATACATTGAAACCTAATTCCAATGTAATGGTATTCAGAGGTAGGGCCTTTAGGAGGTGATTAGGTCTTGAGGTTGGAGCCTTCATAATGGAATTAACACCCTCATAAAGAGACCCCAGGGAGCTCTCTTGCCCTGTCTACCTCATGAAGGCACAGTGAGCAGATGGCCATCTCTGAACCAGATGGAGAACTCTCGTCAGTCACTGAATCTGGTCACTTAATCTTGGAATTATTCTCCAGAACTGTGAGAAGTAAATTTCTGTTGCTTGTAAATGTCTGTTACAGTAGCCCAAATAGACTAGGAGAGTTCCTTTGCTGATGTGGGAGACAGAGTTCTCCCCTTTCCCTTTTCAAGGAGTGCCCCTCTGGCTGCTCCACTTCTATTTCCTCGGTTGACCCTCCTTCTTCTTTGGTTCTGTAAAGGTAGACTTGCCCATAGCTCAGGTGCTCAGTACTGATTCTGTTTATCTTCTCCCAAGGTGAGCTCACCCTTTGTAATTCTTAGAATGTCTTCTCTATGCTGACAACTTTCAAATTCACAGAAGTTATTCATGTCTTCTCTATGATGACAACTTTAAAATTCACAGAAGTTATTCATGATTAATCAATTTAACATTTAAGAAAAGAAAAATTATGTTCTAAGTAATGTTCCAGGGAGGCTCCTCTTATAAACATAGAATCTTATGGACAGACATAAACCAAATAAACTAAACTATATCGAAAATTACTGAAGTGAGAAGTGCTATACATGGGAGACAATTGTTCCCTTAAAACATGTAATTTGGACATTTGGTTCTAAAAAATAGGTCAGGGAAGGCTTTCTTGGGATAGTGATGAATGATTTTCAATTTACAGGATGAAATTGAATTAATTCAAAAATAGGGGAATAAATGGGCCACTCTGACACTGGGGAAATGTCATCTATGTAAGCCCAGTGGACTGGAAGACTAAAAGAAGGTCAGTGGGGCCAGGAAATTGTGTTGTAACATGTAGCTGGAGAGGAATGTAAGGCGGGCCCTGGATGATCTGGTTGCCTGTTGTTACATTAAGGACTGTATCCCTGAAAAAGTAGTAGAGAGCTATGAGACATTTTGACGAAAATGACAAGAGGGTAGGGAAATTGATGGAATATGGTTTACATCACAGAAAACTGAGTATGAAAGACATAATATACCAGAGCACCCAGACGTCATGGTAGACCAGTTAGTTGGACCAAGGTAAGAGTGATGGTAGACAAAAGTAAATGAAATGTTAGTTGCTAAGTCAGGTTTGACTCTTTGCAATCCCATGGACTGTAGCATGCTAGGTTCTTTTGTCCATGGAATTTCCCAGGCAAGAATACNAAAGGTATAAATGGCCTTCTGAACAAAAGGGGCCAGGGTCAGTCGCTGGACTGGTTTCCCCCGTGTCTCCTCTCTAATTTCTGGCTGAATTCCCATCTGGGGTGTGGAGGCTCGCCATGTCTACTTATTTGTCCTGGCTTCTAAGATCCACGCAAGGGAGAGCCCAAGGCGGGACACCCCCCGATATTCAAGAGGATGCCGGTGGCCTAACGTAGATGGGGCAAGCTCCTTGTCTTGGAACTTTATTGGCTTTCCACATAAACCAAGTTATTCAGCCTCTTTTCTCCACCTAAATTTTCCTACTATGCTATTATTTCCTAATCTTATATTTCTAAATAAATAAGTTTCTCCTTGCCTATCCGTCCCTCCTTAGAATCACCCTGGATCCACTGGGGCTGGACCCTGGCAGGATTCCTTTAAGATTATTTAATATGACTTATTATTTGCAAAAAAATGAATACTTTGTTAGAACAGTGCTGTCACAAAATCTAAAGAAAAATGTTTTAAAAACTAAGCAAAACAAAAATCTGTCTTCTTTTAGCAACTGATAAAACATATAATTCTGAGACCTGAGGATTATTTAATAATGCTCATCACTCTCTCTCCCAAATACATACACACACACACACACACTCACACTCAAGCACAGTTTGGTTAGGTGCTTAAAAGTCTTCTAAGAACATTTCCCAAACATAGCATGCATGCCTGTGTGTGTATTTATGTATATGAATTATTTCCATTTATGTTCTTTTTCTATTTCTTTATTTCCTAAAACACTGTCATATACAGCAGCATTCCAAAGAGTTAACTGCCCTCTCTCCTCTTCAGCACATTCTCTGCTATAGACTGAAAGTTTTGCTTCCCCAAATTCATACATTGAAACCTAATTCCAATGTAATGGTATTCAGAGGTAGGGCCTTTAGGAGGTGATTAGGTCTTGAGGTTGGAGCCTTCATAATGGAATTAACACCCTCATAAAGAGACCCCAGGGAGCTCTCTTGCCCTGTCTACCTCATGAAGGCACAGTGAGCAGATGGCCATCTCTGAACCAGATGGAGAACTCTCGTCAGTCACTGAATCTGGTCACTTAATCTTGGAATTATTCTCCAGAACTGTGAGAAGTAAATTTCTGTTGCTTGTAAATGTCTGTTACAGTAGCCCAAATAGACTAGGAGAGTTCCTTTGCTGATGTGGGAGACAGAGTTCTCCCCTTTCCCTTTTCAAGGAGTGCCCCTCTGGCTGCTCCACTTCTATTTCCTCGGTTGACCCTCCTTCTTCTTTGGTTCTGTAAAGGTAGACTTGCCCATAGCTCAGGTGCTCAGTACTGATTCTGTTTATCTTCTCCCAAGGTGAGCTCACCCTTTGTAATTCTTAGAATGTCTTCTCTATGCTGACAACTTTCAAATTCACAGAAGTTATTCATGTCTTCTCTATGATGACAACTTTAAAATTCACAGAAGTTATTCATGATTAATCAATTTAACATTTAAGAAAAGAAAAATTATGTTCTAAGTAATGTTCCAGGGAGGCTCCTCTTATAAACATAGAATCTTATGGACAGACATAAACCAAATAAACTAAACTATATCGAAAATTACTGAAGTGAGAAGTGCTATACATGGGAGACAATTGTTCCCTTAAAACATGTAATTTGGACATTTGGTTCTAAAAAATAGGTCAGGGAAGGCTTTCTTGGGATAGTGATGAATGATTTTCAATTTACAGGATGAAATTGAATTAATTCAAAAATAGGGGAATAAATGGGCCACTCTGACACTGGGGAAATGTCATCTATGTAAGCCCAGTGGACTGGAAGACTAAAAGAAGGTCAGTGGGGCCAGGAAATTGTGTTGTAACATGTAGCTGGAGAGGAATGTAAGGCGGGCCCTGGATGATCTGGTTGCCTGTTGTTACATTAAGGACTGTATCCCTGAAAAAGTAGTAGAGAGCTATGAGACATTTTGACGAAAATGACAAGAGGGTAGGGAAATTGATGGAATATGGTTTACATCACAGAAAACTGAGTATGAAAGACATAATATACCAGAGCACCCAGACGTCATGGTAGACCAGTTAGTTGGACCAAGGTAAGAGTGATGGTAGACAAAAGTAAATGAAATGTTAGTTGCTAAGTCAGGTTTGACTCTTTGCAATCCCATGGACTGTAGCATGCTAGGTTCTTTTGTCCATGGAATTTCCCAGGCAAGAATACTGGAGTAGGTTGTTGTTCCCTTCACAGGGGATCTTCCTGACCCAGGGATTGAATCCATGTCTCCCACATTGCAAGCAGATTCTTTACTGTCTGAGCCACCAGGGAAGTAGATAAAAGTAGAGTGAAGTCACTCAGTCATGTCCGACTCTTTGTGACCCCATGGACTATAGCCCACCAGGCTCCTCCATCCATGGGATTCTCCAGGCAAGAGTACTGGAGTGGGTTGCCATTTCCTTCTCCAGGGGACCTTCCCAACCCGGGGATCAAACCAAGTCTCCCGCATTGCAGGCAGACACTTTAACCTCTGAGCCACCAGGGAAGCCAAAGATAAAAGTAAGGTGCTGCCAATTCCTGTCCCCTCTGCCTGAAAGTCCCAACCAGACCATCACACGACCATCTCTTCTCATTATTAGAATCTTGGTTGCAACAACTTCAACTTCAAAAATGCTTCCCATGATTACACTCTAAATTGTTGCTCTCTCTCTCTCTTCATACCATGTTATGTGAGCCTTAGTTTTGAATTTCTTTGATTCACAGCATTATATAAAATTTCAACATGTTTCTCTAGGTATTTCTTCTCCCTAAAGTAGACTATCTAGGAGGGCAGAAGCCTTTTCTTTTTCATGGCCCACTGTATTCCCGCTGAACAAATGACACCTGGGGAGACAACCAATACTAGGAATGGATAAATTGATGAATGAATGAGTGAATAAGTGAATTAATATTTGTAGCTGATGGCAAAATAAGGATTGATTAAAGTGTGGGAACACTGCTGCACACAGCCAGAATAATGCCGGGTTTTGACAAACACAATGTTCCAATTTCAATTGACTTGCTGAACAAGAACAGAGAAGAGAGATGAGACGTGTATTTTGCTACTTTCCCACTGTGTTTCTATTCTGGGCTTGCCAGGGCAGCCCACTGGAAATAATCTATGGTAAATCCTCTCTGTTCTCCAGGAGGCAAGGCCCCAGAAGCCTCTGGATTCTGAAATATCTCACTTTGCAGATTAAATCATGCAGCCTGCAGAGAGTCCTGTTGTCTCAGCAAGTGCCTTCTGAAAGTAAAACAGGGAAGAACTCAAGCAGAGCTCGTGGGAAGAAAAATGCTCTGCTGGCCTGTGATGTGAGAGAAACAAAACACCACCATGTCATGGACAAATGAAAACAGAATTGTTTTGATTTTCCCTCAGGCAATATCCAACAAATGAATTTTCCTTTTTTTTTTTTTTTCTCACCTCAATAGTCATGCTACCTCAAGGAACACAATAAATCCTGCTCCCTTTTGGCAAGATTTGCTTCCTTTAAGAGATTGCACTGTCCTCAAACACATGAGAAATTTTTATTGACATTGTTTGTGAGAACTTTTCTCTATCGTTATTAGAAATTGTCCCTAAATATTTAAAAAATGAGTATCCAATGAAACATTGAAGTTTCATTAGTCTGAAAGCAAAATCTTTAAAAGTGTCTTTTATTCAATTGCACAAGAGAGAAAAAAATGAACCGGTCAATAGGCAAACTAATCAATGGTTGAAAAGATATAAATAGTGATCCTGCTGGTAGGATGGAGGTGGCTGGAATTGACTGGGAAGGGGCACAGTGGAATCCTCTGGAGGGATGCAAAGTTCTATATGGTGATAGGGATTTGGGTTATACAGGGGCATGCTTTTGTCAAAACGTTAAATGGTCTTCTTCAGATTTGAACTTTTAACCACAAATAATATAAAACAGATAACAAATATTGAACTCAAGGTAATGATCTGCATGCCAAAATATTTCAGAGTGAAAGCGAATTATGTCTGAAGGTTATTTTGAAATGCATCAAAAATGTTCATTCATATTGATGAATGAATAGAGTGACCAGAAGGAAGGATGGATGAACAGATAAGCAGGCAGCAGGTACAGAAAGATGTAGAGCGTGGGTGGTGGTCATGTAGATGTTTGCCTTCTCATTCTTTCAACATTTCTGTGTTTGAACATTTTCAAAACATAATAAAATGAAAGGAAAAAGACAAACAAGTTAGAATTGTGTCAAGTAACAGTTTCTTGTTCATCTCTAGTACCATCTCTTTTTTTCCTTAGAAATGTAGAATGATAATCAATCTTCTTGCTTTAGGGTGTGGACTTAGACACTTAATGTGTAATCCCAAGTGAAACTGAATGCTGACATAGACAGGATCCGAATATTATTATAAAGAGATATTAACATGCCCTAGTCTGCCTGCCGTGCTTACTAATGTAATCTTGCCTTACTCCCTGACTATGTATTTATCCTCATTCAAATGCAAACTCTGTGGCAATGGTCTTAATATTCTGATCCAATGTTTTATTTTAGTGAAGATAGGTTCCCAAGAGTAATGCAAATCTGGCTATTCAAAGAAACACTTTTGGATATCTTCAATTTTATTCACTAATAGAATACAACAGTATCACATTTACGATCAGGGGTAGTGAAACTTCTCAGCTGCAGAGCATATGTTAGCAAAGATATTTACATAAATGCAAAGAATACTATAGAGATATTCAAATGCATAAACATAATTTGTATTTATAATTTTATATTTGTAACTTTGATTGGCCTAGAGTAACCCTAAAAATCAACTTTTCCTCCACTCCTTTTACTATGATTAGGATCTTATCGGAAATAAAGTATCTCACCCTCAGAAACTCAAGCTTTCTCTGTAAATGATTGCAGCCACAGCATGGGCAAAGTGAAATTCAGGCTTCCTTTATACTGAAAAAGGGAGAGGGTGTGGTTGGTTGTTGCAGAGTTCTTGGTTTCAGAATTCTTTGTTCTTGCAGCCATCCGCATAGGTCGGGTCACAATATCCCTGTAAACCTTGAACAAGACAAATGTTATTCTCTGTTCTGCAACTTTTTCTCTCTGCATGAATGGAAGAGTATTATATCTTTAAAGTCAGACCCTTGAGCATGAGCTACCCTGTATATTTCAGGCTATAGGTAGAATTATTAACTTGAAGCAAAAGCAAGAGGATACAAATGTTAAATTAAAAGAAGCAGATATAATATGGCGTCAGATTTGTTCTTCCCTATTACATGATAAGGTGTACCCTTTTCTCTGCATTGAGCTCTTCATCAAAGCCCTCAGTCTTCTGTCTTCCGTTCCCACCAAATGTTTGCATTTGTATCCCAAATGCACCCACTTTTTCTGGGTAGGTCTGAGCAAAACCCAAGAATATTTTCCTATAATATCTGTGCTGAGCTAGATTTCTTTCTAGGAGTTGTAAGTAAAGTCATCCATTGTAGTGAATGCAATGTCTTGGTTTCAAGACTAGCTTTGAGGACAGCATATTAAGGTTTGCTATTTCCAAGGAATTCCTGGCCTGAATCATCTGACAGGTGGTTTTGGTGAGCAATGCCTTCTTCCAAATACAACAGGTGCAAGGGGTCAGATTTGTTTTGTTTTTATTTTCTTTCTTTCTTTCTTTTTTAATAAATATCATCTATCTATAATTTTATTAAAAAACAATAAAAAACCTATACCTCAGTTATCCTCAAAATCAATCCTTCTGTTTTCCAAATTGATCAGCATTGTGGCTGACCTCAGGAAGTACTCTTTATTTCCATAAATATTTTAGGGGTCTGCTGCAATACCCTCTATAGTATCCCATTATTATCAGGAACTTCTCTGGGCAGGGCCTTATGACTATGAATATGAGTTATGCCCACCTCTCTTCAACATTTATCTTTGTTTGTGCTATCTCCTAGTCTGTAGCAACAGCGATTGGCTCAGGGTGAGAGGATCCATAGCTTCTGGGGAAAGTTCTAGTTCTGGACTGTGCTGTTGTAATGGGGAAGAACAAATCTGACTCCGTATTAGATCTGTTTCTTTTACTTTAACCTTTGTATTTCATTGCTTTAGCATTCAGTTAAGAATGTTGTGAAATATCTGAAATATGCAGAATAGGTATAACTAACCTATTCTCAAGCTATATAACACTTGGGGTATAACACGTTTCCATTCATATAGAGATAAAAGTTACAGAACACAGAATAATATTTGTCTTGGAAGTTTACAGAAATATTGTGACCTAACCTCCTTGGAAGAAAAGTTATGACCAACTTAGATAGCATATTCAAAAGCCGAGACATTACTTTGCCAACAAAGGTCCGTCTAGTCAAGGCTATGGTTTTTCCAGTAGTCATGTATGGATGCGAGAGTTGGACTGTGAAGAAGGCTGAGCGCCAAAGGATTGATGGTTTTGAACTGTGGTGTTGGAGAAGATTTTTGAGAGTCCCTTGGACTGCAAGGAGATCCAACCAGTCCATTCTGAAGGAGATCGGCCCTGGGATTTCTTTGGAAGGAATGATGCTGAAACTGAAGCTCCAGTACTTTGGCCACTTCATGCGAAGAGTTGACTCATTGGAAAAGACTCTGATGCTGGGAGGGACTGGGGGCAGGAGGAGAAAGGGATGACAGAGGATGAGATGGCTGGATGGCATCACTGACTCGATGGGCATGAGTCTGAGTGAACTCTGGGAGTTGGTGATGGACAGGGAGGCCTGGCAAGCTGGGATTCATGGGGTCGCAAAGAGTCGGACACGACTGAGCTACTGAAGTGAACTGAACTGAATTGAACCTATGTGTATAGCTGCAAGAACAGAGCCTTCTGATGCCAAGATGTTTGCAAGCACTTACCCTGCTCCTCTCTCATCTTCTCTTTAAAAATGGTTTGCTGAAATCCTTTGGGGAGTTGAGGGTTTTAGGGGGTATGAGCCCCTCATTCTCCTTGCATGGCCGAGCAATGAATATTTCTCTGCGCCCAGCCCTAGTGTTTTGCTTTGTTTGGCCTCATTGTGCACTAGGCACATGAACTTGCATTTTGTAACACTGTTGACAAAGGTGCCCTTTCACAGCCCAGCGATATCCACATTACCATTAGTGAGAGTTTCCATGAAGCACTTCCTCTCCGTCTGACGCATGCCCCTTCTCTGCTCTGGGCCCTCTGTAGAGCAGATGAACCTACTTTATGAAACAGATATCAGCTCTGTCAGAGAGGTCCCCAGCTAGCAGTGACTTTTGCTCTTCTACATCCTTACGATAGACAGCAGTGGTTCTCAAAGTGGGGTCCACTGACCCACATCATTGGCATTATTTGAACCCTATTAGGAAATCAAAGGAGAAGACAATGGCACCCTACTCCAGTGCTCTTGCCTGGAAAATCTCATGGGCGGAGGAGCCTGGAAAGATGCAGTCCATGGGGT
This sequence comes from Neotragus moschatus, assembly GCA_006410615.1. NCBI lineage: Eukaryota > Metazoa > Chordata > Mammalia > Artiodactyla > Bovidae > Neotragus > Neotragus moschatus. The sequence goes on from SJYA01001417.1 coordinate 3,010,599, forward strand.
CACAAAGAGTTGGACATGACTGAGTGACTTCACTTTCACTTTTCACTTTCATGCATTGGAGAAGGAAATGGCAACCCACTCCAGTGTTCTTGCCTGGAGAATCCCAGGGATGGGGGAGCCTGGTGGGCTGCCGTCTTATGGGGTCGCCTGGTAGGCTGCCGTCTTATGGGGTCGCACAGAGTCGGACACGACTGAAGCGACTTAGCAGCAGCAGCAGCAGCAGGAAATCAAATCCGTTGGCTTTACCTCAGACCTGCTGAATTGGAAACTTCATGGGTGCTGGGGGGTCCAGCAGATGTGTTTTCATAAGCCCTCTGGGTGCTTCTGCTGCAGAGTGAAGTTCAAACCACCACTGTATACAATACTCATTTGCCATCTATGCTGGATTCACACGTCAATTCTGCAAGNAAATCAAATCCGTTGGCTTTACCTCAGACCTGCTGAATTGGAAACTTCATGGGTGCTGGGGGGTCCAGCAGATGTGTTTTCATAAGCCCTCTGGGTGCTTCTGCTGCAGAGTGAAGTTCAAACCACCACTGTATACAATACTCATTTGCCATCTATGCTGGATTCACACGTCAATTCTGCAAGTGACAAGCTACTTCCCTACTAATAAAGATGCAAGCTCATTGGCTTCTTCTACCCTCTCCCATGTGAATCAGAGTAAGTGGCATCCCCTTTTGTTCAGTGCCTGGCTGCCAAACCTTGGATGCTTGAAAGGAAGCTCTGTCACCAGCCGGTGCCCTTAAATATACCAGCAACAGACTTTCCTGTCTGCTATTTTTATTCTGCAACACAATGGCATGGATCCATGGGTGAATACCTCCCTAAAGTCTAGGATACACTAAATGCACAGGATATTGGTGTGCTGTGTGCCTTTAATTTAGAGTCTGACAATCCACATACATCATACTTTAAATGTGTCCTACCTTATCTGCCCAACTGAGATGGTGTTCTAGATTTTTGACATGATTATCCATCTTAGACTGCAAACTTCTAGGAGGCTCCTTGCAGCACTGGTGGTTGTGTCACTATCCAAAGATGAATCATAGTTTATAGTTTTCTATCAGTGTTTCTTTTCATTTCTCAGAAGCTCACAGAGCTTGAAACTTCTGCTGACTTATCTCCCCAAGGGGCATTGGGCTGAAAAATCACAAACAGCCCACACTGAAGTGGCTTCCCTCATTAGGTTGTACTCACACAAGTGCTTATATCAGAAGAATAATGGCCAGTTGGTACCCTGGGCTACTGGAGACTTGAAGACAGGGGCAGCCAGAGGCACTTGACTTCAGTTGGTGCATGCACCAGAATGGAGGCTCTGGCTTCTCAGAGGTTACAGGATCACACAACTCAGTTTGCTACAGTAACACTATATCCAAGCCATTGGGTGCATACCTAAAGCACCCCAATGGTAAGTCTGCAAAGAAGTGAGGCTCATAACCAACTGAAGATTGGTAGTGGCTTAACCTCCATCAAAGTATGCTTGGGCCATACTCTAGGATCATGAGGGGTGCCCTCAATACATTGATTGGCCTATAGCTGCCAAGTGGCCATGATTATGGAGAATGTTTCCTGGACACTCTATATCCTCATCAACTCATACTCTAGAAATGAGAAAAAGTGAAAGTGAAAGTTGCTCAGTCATGTTCAGCTCCTTGCAACCCCGTGGACTGTATGGTTCATGGAATTCTCCAGGCCAGAATACTGGAGTGGGTAACCTATCCCTTCTCCAGGGCATCTTCACAACCCAGGGATAGAACCCAGGTCTCCCGCATTAGAAGCAGATTCTTTACCAACTGAGCCACCAGGAAAGTCCAGAAATGAGAGCCATCATGCAACAAATAGTTGTTTCATCCCTAATCTTTAGCCCAAGTTCCCCTTGGCTCTGGAGAATGCTTCCTGACCTGCCAGCCTCTAAATGCTTTCGCTATCTTGTATTCAGTTTCCCCTCCAACTTCTCAACTTCTCCTTCCCAAACACCCAAGTGCATTCCACATCAGTAGCCTGAGTTGCTGGTACTTGGTGGCATGGAACAGGGTTATCTCCCTGACCTGTCACCTGACCATGGTTTGGGAGCAGCCACCACAGAACCCAGTGAAGGCCTGAGAGCTTCCATCAGCTCTGCCAGGTACAGCTAACCATGGATTTTTCTTTCAACACTGCTTTCTCTAAGCCTTCTCTATAGGTCTCTGGGGGATTAGAGGCCACTGTTTTGGGGCTTCTTCCTCATGGAATTTCATTGGACATTGACCCAGTAAATTCAAATCAGGCATAGTTCAAGCTCCCAGCTGTGCAAACACCCAGCATCACTTTACCCAGCACATCTGGTGGAGACTCACATCTGTCAACTATGAATTGGCACTTGCCAAGGACATTTGCCATCTGACTCTGTGAGAACTGGAGCCTGTGCTGCTTCGGGTAGACCTCCGACACACCCTGTAGGAAGTTCAGAGTGGAGGACAGGAATGAGGCACTCCATGCTCCAGGAAAACCAGCAGAATCAGTCTTCAGATAGATATTTTCAAGAACTGATTTTATTAGCCCAATCCTTGCATCTCCTCATATCTAGAAAAGCACTAAATCNTTGGCCTTATCTTTTTAGCTGGGGCCTTGATAATTAGATTGATAAAGGAAGATGAAAGAGTAAAAAGCAAACAGAACTTATGAATGTGTGCATTGCACTTAGATGTGAGCACTCAGTGATGAGTAACTCAAAGGATTGATTTGAACTTGGACTTACATAAAAGAACATATTTGTACAGATGTGAAAAGACACAGGAAAAGGGTATCCAGCTTTTAGGGGTGGCAGATATAGAAAAGTAAATATATGAGGGGAAATAATGAAACGAAACAGTTGTTTGTTTAGTTTTGTCACCTGGAGTCCTCTCCTGCTCTCTCTGAGCTATTAAGATTCTCCGAGGAAGTAAATCTCTAAGCCTGATTTTGCACAAATGGTGAGTAGGGCAGAGACCTGTGGTGTCTGCTGTTTCTCAATTGTCTCCAGCTCCAGATAACCCTTATGCCAAAGTGAAACATTTCAGAATGGCATGTTCTGATCTCCTATGAAATTTAAGATTTGCCTTTAACATAGAAGTGTGCTCATTTCATGCAAGATTCAAGGGGAGTGAGAAGCATAAGCAGTAAATTTGTTACCAAATCCAAGCTCACTCTGCTTGCTTCATAAGAGGCCACTAAATCAAAGGGACGAGATGTTGAGGCAAAGTACGACTATTCAGAAAGCCAGCTGACCAAGAAGATGGCAGACTAATGTCTCAAAGTAACCGTCTTGTCTGGATCTGGATGCCAGAAAGAGAAGCAGTGAGAACTCAAGTCAAAAGGCAGAATACAGAGGGAGAGTCAGTGAGAAAGGGAAATACAAAGGGTCTTCAGTTTTGCAAAACATCTCTGGGAAGGGTCAGCCTTTGGAAGCAACATGTTAATCTCTTCTATTCATAGGTGGGCAGGGTCAAATTATCTCTCTAAGAGTTGAACAAAGGCACTTTAGTTTGCAGTCAGGCAGAGGGCGGGGTCCTTTGAGGCAAGCCACTATGTATGATTGTAATAACAAATGCACTGGAAACCAAGTCAAAGAAACTTCTAACATGAAGTTAGAATTGGCTTCTTTTCTACAGCAAATCCACTGTTCATTTAGCCTGCTCTTCCTGGGACAGAGGCACTCTGGGGAGGATAGGAACAGGGCAAACCTGCTGGGGTATTCTCCACTGCCCTCGGGTTTAGTTATTGTGTAATTTTAGTTGAATTCACAAACAATTCAAATATGAATCTACTATATTGACTGGTGGCATATCCTGGCAATTTGGGGAACTCTATTAATTTAATATTTTTATATCAGACTGGACCCACTGAAGTTCTACTTTACAGCTCCTGGACATGACATTAAATTTTAGAGACTACAGGAGTGTTGGCTTATAGCATTTTGCAATATTGCTTTCAAATTGCTTTTCAAATGTGTATAACATATTGAGCAGGTAACTCAACTCACAATCTAGAAATAGAAAAGAGAGAATTCTGATTCAACACCTCTGAGTGAAACATTTGTCCAAGAGTTCTTCAAAGCCAGGTTTGCATTTGTGATTCTATGTTCCCTGTCTTCTTTATTCATCACAGGACTTCAGTGGGGGTCTTTGAAATGCCAGCACTGGCAGTCAGAAAGTTTACATTCCAGGCAACATCTTAGAGGCTCAAAATAGAGACTCAGCAGAACTTCAGAGGGTGATTTTCTCCATAGCATCTTTAGGTTTTTAATTACCTCAGGATCTGATCAGGAAAAATGAACTGCAGTGATGATCTTCTCTTTACATTTCCAAAGCACATGAGGCATCATCTTGCTTGATGTCATTGAAATTATATCTGAGAAGCTCCTCTTCAGGTTTTCCTGAATCAAAGCAGAATGGCATTGAGCTGTGTGTTTTTCATCTAAGCGGTGACGCTCTGGGGACTTGAAAGGCCCATTGTTACAAAGTATGAAACTGCAGAGTTGCTGGATGTTATGGAGGCTTTGTAGGTTCCTTGAAAAGGAGGCCACTGAATTCCAGGACGATCTATCGATCAACTGACACATTGTGCTTTGGATCTAAATTTTATACTTAGCTAATCAAACTAAGTTAACAGAACTGAGTAAGCACAATCATCATCACACTAATCTGGACACCCACCTTTCAGTCCTTCTTTTTGTCTAGGGCAGGCCTGGCCTTACTTCAGCCCTCCATACACAGGTATTCTACCTCCACAGACTCTGGAGCAAGCTGAAACTCCAGTGATCCCCTGGGGATGCAGAGGAAGCCTACTGTATTTTCAATAGACCAAGCATTCTGTGGTTTAATGCAGGAACTAGAACAGGGGAAGTGGATGTTTTCCATCAACAAACAAACAAAAACGACAAAAATCCTAGTTTATTAGTCAGATACATCTCTGAACAAGTGCTGAGAAATTGGAGGCATCAATTTGACTTTAAATATCTATTCTATTTTCCTCGAGTGTCTGCTCCATATTTCTAGCAGATATCAAGGCTTTGAAATTGCCTTGAGGATTTGGGCCTGAAAGAGAGGCAGCCTTTGGCAGCCTATCTTGTACATAAGCCTCAGCTGCAGAGGAGATAACGCATGCAAGACATTCTGAATGGGCAAGGGAGAGAGAGATCAGCTGAGAAGCAGAGACGGGCCTAGGAATTCTACAATATCAACAGCATTTACAATTTCTTCTGCATCTCTTGGGAGAGAAGATGAGATCCTAGAGATGCTGAGCTATGGTGGTCTCAGGGGGTCAGGAGCACTAAGAATGGGGTTCCCAGGCTCAGCAAAGAGCCCTCTTTATAATAGCTGTATTGCTTCTCATCCTGTTCACAGCGCCAGTTGTCTTGCTGTTCACACTGTCTGCACTGTTCACTGAGTTCAAGTTAGACAAGGCATGAGTTAAGGGGCTGAAAGAAGTCGCGAGGAGCCCTAGGAACTGCAGACACATTTATCCTCTTCTGGCTGGCACAGCAGCCGTAGCAGCAGACAAGACACAACACAGCGTAACTGCACACAACCTCTCTCCTGGTTGACAGAGCAAACAACAGTATTCTCTACCGGTTGACACAGCAGCCGTAACAGCAGACGTGCTATATTCTCTCTGCTGCTGGCTGATCAATAGCCACAGCTGTGATTCAGCAGTAATTCCCACTGTGTTTTGGGTGGAGCTCACATATCTGTACCATACAAAGTAGTGGTGACCAAGCGAGTACCTCGTGACCTGCATGCACAGTGCTGTAAATGACCTCGGCTGTCACACAGTTATTATTTATAAACATGGAGCCAGAGAGCCTAAACCCCCCCATATAGGCTAATTTGCTCTCTCCTCACAATGGCCCACAAAAGAGTCCTGGTGTTTAATTGTCTACTGAAAAGCTTTCATAATGCTGATGCCAGAGGCAACTAAGATGTGTTGGAGTTTAGATGCTCTTTCCTCATTTGCAGGGACTGAGGAAGCCATCAGGGTTCTAAGCCCCATGGAAAGGTGGTAAGAATGGACCTCAGTTACTATGAAGGTAGATTTTCATCAGATACATGGGCACTGATGTAACTGATGAAAAGAAGAGGCAATGTCTTGCTTGCGTGAGTTAGAAACTGAGAATCATGCCTGCCTCACCATTTTGTAAGAACCACTTTCTTTGGAAGTCGATTCACTTTAATCTCTCCATTTCCAAAGGTGACTGTCCCCTTAGCTTCAGCACTAGGGTTGCCTTCTGGTGGATGTTATCAGGTATTTTGTAGCATTATTTTATTCTCTCTCTAAATCAGTCAGCTGTTAAATTGCCCTTCCATTAGAAATAAAACCAAAAAGTTAAGACCCAGGAAGGAGTCTGTTTAAAATAACCTAAAGCCTATTTGATGTTGCAGTAGCCCAGAGCTTTTGGAGCACCAAGGGTGTACAGCCTGCATCTTTGATTTTGCAAAAGATTACTGGATTCTATAAAGTGCCTTAGCTTGATCTTTTATTCTTTGATAAATATATACATGAAAAAAATGTTAAATCATAAGGTGACTGTTGAGTGACAGAGCTTCTTACCTCCTAACAGGGAAGGCAGAAGAGTAATAGGGGTAAAGAAAGATGTGGAAGGTATGTCCCCTGCACATGAAGCAGGGGAGTGAAATACCACTTAAATAAAGAGAAGAGAAAACCATACACAATACCCTATGTTCTCATTTTGAAACAACCAACATAATCACTGTATTTTGTTAAAGAAAAACTAGAGCCAGGCAGTAGTTAGAATGGCAAGAACAGATTTCATTCAGGAACTATTGCGAAAGTGGAAAAAAAAGACCTTAGTATAGCCCAGGATCAGCCCTGGGATTTCTTTGGAAGGAATGATGCTAAAACTGAAACTCCAGTACTTTGGCCACCTCATGGGAAGAGTTAACTCATTGGAAAAGACTCTGATGCTAGGAGGGATTGGAGGCAGGAGGAGAAGGGGACGACAGAGGATGAGATGGCTGGATGGCATCACTGACTCGATGGACGTGAGTCTGAGTGAACAGACAGGGAGGCCTGGCGTGCTGCGATACATGGGATTGCAAAGAGTCGGACCGACTGAGCGACTGAATTGAACTGAACTGATAGCCCAGGATGGGGAGTAGTCATTATATGAAACATTAGTAACAGAAACAGCAGGAGTTGGGGGCTCTGGTTAAGCAAACCTAAGAGAATTTTTCTGGAAGGAAGGTCGATAGCTTAGAGATTAAAGGAGGAGATGAGGAATTTGATCAGATGTCAATGATGATCAGATTTGATGTCCAGGTGAAAGATTCTCCATAAACTGACTTGGCAAGATTTTGGCCACAACTGGGCAATGCAAGCCAGGCAAGGACAGACACCAAGGTCAAGGCCTAGGGGATACAGAGGAACCTGACCAAAGTTTTGAAAAGGAGATTCTTTGCCAATTTATTTTGTTAGTAGACAACGAGGGTCTGTCATTGACCAAACTCTACTCAGCTTCCCTGAACTCTTTCTCAGCTAAACATAACTTTTGGGTTATGTGCATCATTCAGTTTTAATAAGAACCATCCATTTAACTAGAATCCTCCCATCCTTCATATCTGATCACTCTCAATGTCTAATGAGGTCCCTCATCACTCACCATGTCCCAGGTAATGTTCACTCACCCTGGGCTGTCCACAGCAAGAATCCTCTTAGGTCAGGTTAGCCAGAACNTTCAATTTTAATAAGAACCATCCATTTAACTAGAATCCTCCCATCCTTCATATCTGATCACTCTCAATGTCTAATGAGGTCCCTCATCACTCACCATGTCCCAGGTAATGTTCACTCACCCTGGGCTGTCCACAGCAAGAATCCTCTTAGGTCAGGTTAGCCAGAACCCCACTTACCTCTGATGCTCTTAGTAATTTTCTATTCACCAACTCCCTCCATGCTCCTTGGTTATAAATCCCCACTTTTCCTTATTGTATTTGGAGTTGATTCCAACCTGTTTCCCTCACTGTAAGACCCTATTGCAGTGGTCTTTGCACCCATCGTGATATCCCCATCACTTTGAATGAAGTCTTCCTTGCCATGCTATAACAAATGTCATTGAAATGTGTTTCCTTTAATAGACTACAGATGTTATCTCTGGCTAATAATTGCAAAATGGGTACAGAAGTATCACAGAATGTACAAAGGGTGTACATCAGACCTTACAGAATGAACCATAATCTGGAAACCCAAGCTCTGAACATGGACAAGGCACAGGGCAATTCCAGGGTCTGAGTGGCAGGTGCCAACGGCTTGGTTATCTTCTTAGAGTTCATTTGACAAAATCCATAAACAACAATTTTTTGTCCTGGCATCATCCATTCAGGTTTCAAATTTCCAGGATGCCATTCCACTAGGCTAACTGAGGGCAGTGACTCAACTCTTCGCTAAGAGAGCATGCTGCTGCTGCTGCTAAGTCGCTTCAGTCGTGTCCGACTCTGTGCCACCCCATGGACTACAGCCCATCAGGCTCTGCCGTCTCTGGGATTCTCCAGGCAAGAACACTGGAGTGGGTCACCATTTCCTTCTCCAATGCATGAAAGTGAAAAGTGAAAGTGAAGTCGCTCAGTCGTGTCCGACTCTTAGCGACCTCATGGACTGCAGCCCACCAGTCTCCTCCACCCATAGGATTTTCCAGTCAAGAGTACTAGAGTGGGGTGCCATTGCCTTCTCCTAAGAGAGCATAGAATGACTTAATTTACAGTTTCCAGACAACACACATTAAGGAAAAGGTGATGGAACACTGTTTTCCAAAAGATGATGGGACATTGTTCTTGGAAATTGGGTGAAGGGACTTTGTGGCAAGTCAAGGATCCAGGTTCCTGAACTCTCGGATAGCTGTTTACAGTGCCGATGATAAGATCAGTTTATGAGCTACACTTACTTGAGACATGTACATTACTGGCTTTTGTTAATTTCACTCCCCCTGCCCTTTACAATTTTTAAAAGAAGATCATTGGTAGAGCCTTAAAGAAACACACTTGAGTCTAAATCTCCTCTTCTCATATACTAATTTTTGTGAGCTTGGGCAAGTTAGTTAGAAACTTGGAAAATCAGTTTCTTCTTATACGTAACACGTGTTGATGTAACCCTACCCCAGAGTCTTGGGGATTAAATGTAGCAATACACATACATTGCTTAGTATAATGCCTGGCACATAATAACCAATCAATATATATGAAAGTCACTGTCTTTCCCCTCTAAAGTAACTATCTGTCACCTGTGAGTTTTAGTCCTTTAAACTTCATCATCATAAATATTTTAATCATCACTACTAAATGATGCTTTTGAATTTTCAAATTTCTGATTGTCTCAGGAATATCATGTGGCAAATGTCTGTTTGAATCAGGATAAACATAGGATGAATACATCATGATTGGTGTCTTTTAATTCTAATTTATAGATTTCTCCCATGCTGATCTCTCTTTATTTTTTGTTTGTTTGTTTTTTGTGTTTTATGATAAACTATCCCACTAAGTAATTTAAAAGCATGCTATTAAAAGACAAGGGCTTGAATCACTGTCCTGTAGAATTTTTCATAATATGCATTTTGCTGATTGTTTCATGTGGTATGTATACTATTTCTTATTAATCATTCATTAGATTTAGAGTTGATCATGCTCAAATTTAATTTATTATGTAATTTCATAGCTGCATGCCTGGTAAAGGACTAGCTCTATGCACGGTATAAGTAAAATCCATGGCCAATTCAATAGCAAAGAACATCTCTAGGCCCAGATTCTTGTCTCAAAAGAGCGTTTTCAAAGAAAAGAAGACAGAAATCAAAGAGATTCTGTGGCAATATGGGCAGCACTGGAAATAAATTTTTTAATCTTCCCAAATTCTCAAGGAAGAAGAGGCAGAAAACTTGGATGGGAAAACTACAATCTATGGACAACATTTACAATGAAGGTACATAACCAGGTGTTTGTTCTGAAGGTCCTCAAACCATAAACAGCTCAGATACCCCGATGTTTCTATGTGCATGCAGAAGGAAGCCGAGGGAAGCAGTAGAACATTTGACAGCCTTGCAGACAGAAGGACCCAGGAGATTTGCAGGCACTCACTGCAAAGTGCCGCAGGTAAACTTGAGAATAGTTCTGAGAGGAGGTGGCATCCATCATTACTAAATAAAGAGAAATAAAGACTCACATTTAACCACAGAGTACTAAGGGGAAAAAAGAAATTAAAAAGTAATGACTAAAGATGTAAAAAATCAAAAAAAGATTGAGAAGTGACATTGTTGAATGTAGACAAATGAGATCCAACACAGAAATAACAGGAATCCTTAAAGGAGGAACCAAAGTGAGAGAAACAAATAGCTAAAACTATAATTTAATACATTTTTCTTAGATTTAAATAAAATAATTTTAATCTATATTTTGAAACACTGTGTATCTACAAATATTGATCCAAAATGACCAACATAAAGACATTTCTAGTAAAATGATGGAACTTAAAAAGCATCTAGGTAAAAAGAGTCTATGATTTGTAAAAAAAAGTAAATTAGGCTATCATCAGACTTGTTGACAACAATGCCAGAAGAAACACAAACTAGCATATTAAAGATACTAAGGGGAAAAAAAGAGTGTAATTAATCTACAAGAACCCAGGGAATATATTTCTGAGGACTCTACTAGAGAAAGAGCCCCAGAAAAACAAACTATTTAGAGAGCAATTAATAGTGGTGAACATTAAATGTTTAATTACCTATAGAGGAATAAATGGAGAAGCCAATGGCAGCCCACTCCAGTACTCTTGCCTGGAAAATCCCATGGGTGGAGGAGCCTGGTGGGCTGCAGTCCATGGGGTCGCTAAGAGTTGGACACGACTGAGCAAATTCACTTTCACCTTTCACTTTCATGCATTGGAGAAGAAATGGCAACCCACTCCAGTGTTCTTGCCTGGAGAATCCCAGGGATGGGGGAGCCTGGTGGGCTGCTGTCTATGGGGTTGCACAGAGTCAGACATGACTGAAGCGTCTTAGAAGCAGCAGAAGAATAAATGAGAGTTAAAAGTGAGTATTTAGATATATAATAGGTATGTCATCTGATAATGTAGATCTGATATGACCATTTTAAAAATTATTGAAAAATGAGATACATATTTTAAAAAATCAACTGTTTCTGGTAATTAGTAATTATAATCAATAGCAGTAGACAACATTGTTATTCTGAGTTTATGGTACATCTAATATAAAGTAGCAAATTAGCAATTATGAGATATTCTAATTCTATTACTTCCTGTGCTTTTGAATGCTAGACTTTCACTGTGGAAGAAAGGAAATTCAGACATACTGTAATGAAGGTAAAGTGAAATCCAGTAGTCCTAAATCTAAATTAGAAATACAAATATGAACTCACAAATTGCTTTAACTATTTCTAGATGTAATTATAGCACATTACATATTCAAATATATTTAAATCCATGAATTCATAATCATATTATGAAATATAATTGATGATTCCCTGAGGATGGTGAAGAATCAATTTGCTAGGTTGGAAATTGGGAAACAGATTTAGCGTTTATCTTTCCTAATGAGCTGTACTGCTGGTTAAGTAAAGAATAAATGAGAGGAAACATACCTTCATGGTGTTCATATACACCATGATGAAGTGAAATGCCATCACTGACAACATGGTAGTCTTATTCAAAAGATTCGACGCCAAGTTTAATTGAACCTCTGATTTAGTTGCCACTTTCCAAGAAATATACAGGACAAAGAGACACCCTAACCTGGATTTTGAGTTTGAATCAATGAAATCTAAGCTGCAAGAGACTACAGATCAAGTGGCCTGAGTTTTTCAATGGATAAATTGTAAGAATAAGAAAAATTGTGTTTTAAAAAAAGACAGCATATAAGGAGATCTAAGAAATAAACTGAACTGTAGTATCTTGGGATAGAGATCTAACGGATAAAGCTATAAACAGTCACAACAGTTTTGCAATGCCTATCCATTTTGAAGTTCAAGTCCTCTTTTCCTTGGCCAGTGGGAGCCTGTGTGAGTTGGCTCCTAGCCCTCTTGACATGACCCTAGTAACGGACAGCTTTCTTGCCTTCTGATATGAAAAAATGTTTCAGGCTTAACTTGTACATTTCCTGCCCTAGTCTTGGAGTCAGCCATGTCTCCATAAGGCCCTGGTCCTTTAGGTTGGCAATGCTATTTCAAGACAACAGTCCAGGGGGTGGATTTTAGAACATTTCTGTGAATAAAGCTAAGCTTTTTGTTTATGAGGTAAAATGTACCTTGAATTCATACTTTCAATTCAAATTCGGGACTATAACGTTTTGTTTTGTATAGTCTCTTCTGTCTGATGTTTGTGTCTATTTTCTCCCATACTGAGCACCTTATCAAGACCAGTTTAGATGATGGTACAAATGTGCTAAGTTGCTTCACTCATGTCTGACTCCTTGCGACCCTGTGGACTGTAGCTGGCCAGGTTCCACTGTCCATGGGATTCTCCAGGCAAGAACACTGGAGTGGATTGCCATGCCTCCTCCAGGGGATCTTCCTGACCCAGGGATTGAAAACGAATATTCTGCATCTCTTGCATTACAGGCAGATTCTTTACACTGAGCCCTTAGGTGATGGGGAGCCTTATCCAATAGGGAAGAGGACAGCAGAATGTGCAGATTAAAGATACAGGCTTTGGATTCAGCCTGATTGGGATCAAATACCCTGGGTGTTATCCACATCCGCTATAAAATTAAGTATAAAGAAAAATAAAATGAAAATATCTTTATCATAGTCTGGTTATGAAGATTAAAATTAACCTGGAAAATAAATGCCTCTTTTGAGGGAGGGTCTTGAGCTTAATAGAAGCACCCAGTCTTGCTTGGCTTGAATGGCTTTTTACTTTAAAACACGCTACCAGTGATTTCCGAGCAAACAGGCAACCTTGGGTTAATTTACTTCTAATGTGATAGGATGGGATAAATCTTATATAAATGAAATAAAAGGTAACTTTTATCATTTTCTTTTAAAAAATGTGAACATGAGTAACTGTTGAATGCAAAAGTGAAGCAGGAGGTCAGGTCTGAAAAGAAAAATAATAGAGGAACTCATTGATGGTCCACTGGTTAGGAATCCGCCTTTCAGGAGAGGGTACATAGGTTTGATCCCTGATGAGGGAAATAAAATCCCACATGTCTCAAGGAAACTATTAGCCTGAAAGCTCTAGAGACCATGGGCCACAACTAGAGAGAGAAACAGGTACACCAAAGAGCCTGTATGCCGCATGAAAGATTCCTGCATGCCTCAACTAAGACCTGATACAGTCAAATAAATAAATACTTAAAGAAAAGAAAAGAATACAAAGAAGTTAAACTTTAAACAAGCAAAATGCTGTGATTTGAGTTTTAATTGTGTTAAATAATTAACCTCACCCAACTTCTGTCTCCATCTTTTTTCCAGCATATAACATGCTTATAATGTTCTATTTTCTGGTAGGCATTTCCCTAGATGGTGGCATGTCAGTGTCAAACCCTGTTGAGAAAAAACAGCCCTTAGTTCTATATGTCTGCTAGTAGGCCAAGTGGACTTTATAACAGGTTAGAAGTAGAGGCCCTGCCCTGTGTACTTCCCATTCACAGGAGAGCAATAGAGTGTGTGGAAAGACCCAGAACCATTGTCCTCCACCCAACCATGCCCACAGGGACTCAAAGTCTCCTGGGATGAGAGTAACGGTCTTGCAGCAACCCCAAGAAACTGTTAAGGCTAAGTTTTTCTTCATGGCTTTATTCACTTCTAGGAGGCAAGCACAAACTTAGCCACAGTCTTCAAGTTGCTGTGCTCCCTAGCACTAGGGTGGTTTATATTTTGGAGAGCGGAAAGCATGACACTGGGTGTTGCTTGACCAAGATGGTAATTAACAGGCAATCAGAAGCTACTTTTTTTTTTTTTTTTCTTCGTTTTAATGACCATCATCCACAGTGTCTCTCAATGGTTCTCAATCCCAAAATGTTATTCCTGCCCAGAGAGTACATGGTGAGATTTCTGGCTTTCACAATGACTGGAGAAGAAAAAACATCATACACGAGGAGGATGCTAACCATCCTGGAAGCAGGGAAACATGCTAAGGATGGAATATAGTCCCTCTAAAAGAAGAATTATGCTACCCAAAATGTCCCCAAGGCAAAACTGATTTTTAAAAACAATTGAATTTCTTTCAGTTACTTGACATAAGCCTTGATCTTTTAACATTCTTTCCCACTGTGAGTTTTTCTTAAATCCCAAAGGACCTTATATGTGTATGAGAATGCTTCATCTTAGGCAGATCAGAAGGACTGCACTGAAGCAGACATTAGTGTACAGGAAGCAAAATAATAAGCTTGGTGGTTCTCCTGTCTGTAGGCTGCGATCTCCAGGGGAAGAATGATTTTTTTTCCCTCTTCCATATTCATTTCAAAAATCTTCAATGGACAGAAGCAGTTTTCAGAAATTGTCTTGTCATGACACAAATTTATGTTAAAAATCTGCAAATAAGTAATACCCATAAGTAATATCCATAGTAACCATGTTTAGCACAAATTGATTAGTTACTACATTTGTATGGAAAGCAGCAATAATAATGGAAAGATTATCATTAATGATTTACTTGTTTTTAGTATTGAGATATAAAATATTAAAAGTTTAAAATCTAGTTTTGTGAAGATGAGTCCTTTCATATTTGGTTCTACAGTTATTATTTTCCAAATTATAATGATATCTTTACTTCTCTTCCTACTATTCTTATATGTTTACAATCTTTTCATCAGTATGTTGTGAATTTTTAAGAGTGTATAGATATATAATAATATACCAAGGAGATGGAGAATTGTATACATTTGTTTTATAACACACTGGCCTTTCAAATAATTTTTAACCTTGGAAGTAGTGTTGCCTTGTAAACATCTGTTCCTTTCGAAGCAGTTACTGATCCACAATACCAACCTGTATCATAGAATTTGAGTTCTGGAAGGACTGTGTGAGGCCATTTTTGGTATTTGGGTAGAGTATAAGCTTTCAGAGAAACTGGCATAGCCATTCCAAGGAGAAGGAATCAAATGAAGCTTTGGGGACCTCTGATGCACCATATTTCCTTGTAGCCCCACTTCCTCTAGAATCTGATCTTTCCCAGGGGCTTGCTTTAATCACTAGACTGTGCCAGTTCCAAGTCTAAATCTACTACTTAGCATGCTGAAGCTACTGCTTTTGCATTCTGGCTGAAGTCAGTCACCGTTTAAGAAATCCTACTTCCTGAGACCACCGTGCTGTGAGAAAGTCCAAGCAGAACACCGGAAGAGGCCACATTCAAGAGAATCAGGAAGCCAACTGACAGCACCAAGGAACCAGCTGTGGGGTCCTGGTAGAGCAGTGCCCACCAGTCTGCAGCACAGCCGACTGCCTCAGCTGGTGCCACATGAAGCAGAGACCTACCTCCTTCATACTCTGTTCAGGCTTCAGATCCACAGAATTGAAAGCGAGCACAATGGCTATTGTTTTAAGCTATTAAATTACATGAGTACTTTGTTATGCAGCAATAGATAACTAATACAGCTTAAAGCATATGAGACATTCAATGAACAGTAAATGCTTGTGTTTGGCTGGAAAGACTTCCTGATGGGCAGGACAGCTTGATATGCAGAGAAAATTAAGAATGTGTACATTAGCCCACATATATATATTTGGATAAGGAAATGGTAACCCACTCCAGTGTTCTTGCCTGGAGAATCCCAGGGACATGACTGAAGTGACTTAGCAGCAGTAGCAGCATATATATATATATATATAGGAGGTAAAGAGTGCTTCTAGATGTTTCTACAAATCCTTTAGGTGAAAGGTGGCACATTCTTATACAACTAGCAGCTGACCATGAGGAGTATCCATCAGCGAATGCCAGCAAAACCCCAAGTGGTCTTGGGGATATGTCACAGCTAATGCTCTCCTTGGAGACCCACTCAGCACAGCAGGACCACTCCCAAGTCTCTGTGGACAAGGCTGTAAATATGAGGGAAGATAATCTCAGGCTTGCCAGACATGAGTCATAGGCACCAATTTCTGGCATTTTATGACGAAGGGGGTGCTGAGAGACTGTGTACTTGATATATGTCATCTCAAGAAGACAAGCAATTATCAGACACATGCTAAGGTACAAACAGGAATCTCAGTGGGAGAAAAATGTCCTCTGAGTTTTCTTTTGCTAAAGGATACACAATTTGGGAATTGGCAGTAAGAGAAATTGGAGATTAACTTTTGTAGTTCCACAGTGAATATAGTGCTCACAAACAATGTCATTACAACAAGAGGCTCTTTCTGTGAGATGGGTTAGATCACAGGTGATACTCTGCCATTAGGACAAAACAGATGTGTCCTTCTGCATCTACGAAGTTCTGTGCATGTGTGCATGTATTTGTGTGTGTCTAAATCACATGGGTGTAAATTGAGCGATGATGCTGTCTTAACATGTATCCTGCTCTGCTCTACCAATTGCCTATCCTGTTAATCCAAATATTACAGAGACAACTTGCTTGCAGAGAAGAATGTTTAGGGCAGCTCCCCGTGTCAAACCGCTCAGCTTCTGGGGAAAATTTAAATCTTAAAGTGAAGCCTTTTTTGAAAAACTGAGTTTTCAATCTCAAGATAGAAATGACTAGAATTCCTACATTTCCTGATGACCAAACTACTAGAAACACAGAAGGGAGCTTTTACTAGCAGGTCATCAGCACTAGGTCAGAGAAATCAAGCCTATAGCAAGAACCCAGCCCAGAAGCTTAATTTTATCCAGATTTTGGGAACAAATATCAGTGACTGTTCATTCAAAACATTCTGCATCTAGTAACTCATTACTTGATGCACTATATGTACATTCATATTTAGAAAAATTGAAAAATCATGGACTAAGAAAATCCAAGACAATGTCAGTATATTTCATGACATCTCAGGGAAAGAGGCAGATTGGACAAGTTCATCAACTTTTTAATTCAGGGAGGATTTCTCAAATGTCTCAAATTCTGTTGCTGAGAGTCTGAACTTTGTGTAATGCTGGTATTACAGTACCTTACTGCATTACTACCTTAGTATGGACCACAGCCTTGTCTAACTCAATGAAACTAAGCCATGCTGTGTGGGGCCACCCAAGACGGGTGGGTCATGGTGGAGAGATCTGACAGAACATGGTCCACTAGAGAAGGGAATGGCAAACCACTTCAGTATTCTTGCCTTGAGAACCCCACGAACAGTATGAAAAGGNTCATTTGTATCACTGTTTTTGGATTCCATGTATAAGAGAGATCATATGATATTTGTCTGTCTCTGTTCAGCTTACTTCACTTAGTTCGATAAGCTCTGAACACGCACATGCTCAGTTGCCTCAGTCGTGTCTGACGCTTGATGACCCTATAGACTGTAGCCCACCAGGCTTCTCAGCTCACAGGATTTTCAAGGCAAGAATACTGGGGTGGGTTGCCATGTCCTCCTCCAGGGGATCTTCCCAACCCAGGGATTGAACCCAGGTCTCCTGTGTCCCCTGTGTTGGCAGATGAGTTCTTTATCATTAGCACCACCTGGGAAGTCCATGATAATTTTTAGGTCCATCTGTATTGCTGCAAAGGGCATTGTTTGCAGTTGTTTGGTTGCTAAGTTGTGTCCAACTCTTGCGACCCCATGGACTGTAGCTTGCCAGGCTCCTCTGTCCATGGAATTTTCCAGGGAAATGTTCTGGAGTTTGTTGCCATTTCCTTCTCCAGAGGATCTTGCTGACCCAAGGATCAAACCCATGTCTCCTGCTTTGTTGGCAGGCAGACTCTTTACAATGGAATCACCTGGTAAGCTGCAAATGGCATTATTTCATTCTTTTCATGACTGAGTAATATTCCATGTAGATATATAGCATATCTTCTTTATCCATTCATCTGTTGACCACATGATTGCTTCAATGTCTTGGCTACTGCAAATAGTGTTGTGGAGGATACTAGGGTGCATGCATCTTTTCAAATTATAATTCTCTAAAGATAGATGCTCAGGACTGGGATCCTAGATTGTATGGTAGCTCTACTGTTAGTTTTTAAAGAAACCTCCATATTGTCCTCCATAGTGGCTGTACCAGCATATATTCCCACCAAGAGTACATGAGGGTTCCTTTTTCTCCACACCCTCTCCAGCATGTGTTGCATGTAGAATTCTTGATAATGGCCATTCTGACCCATGTGAGGTGATAACTCATTGTAGTTTTGATTTGCTTTTCTTTCCATATTATAACATTGTTTCTTTTTTGTGTCATTATGAGTTTATGATCTCATCTATTTAACTTATCACATTATGATTATTATTTTGATGCTCACTCAAATTATCAAAATTTGGTTGTGTACTTTCAGCTTTTACAGTGATAGCCTTAAAGGATAAGAGCTCTATTTTTCCTGGAAACAACATAACTTTTCACTGCCATGTGCTCTGGAGTAAAACCCTCATTAAGAAGTTCTGATTTCTTTCAGGAGAGAAGAGAATTAGAGATGAAACTCTGAAGTCATGAAGACTTGGAGAGTTGGATGAAGTACTGAGGTTGCTGTAGCTGTTGCGTTAGGCTTTTTGTGTCACTAAGTTGAAAGGATGATTCTTTGTAACATTTTTAGCACACATTGATTTTATAATTTTACATATTATGTTTTACTTGTAAGAGAATAAATGTTTTCATCTGTGAAAAAGACTCTCTCCTTTGAGGATACCTATGGTGGTTTTGCTTCCCTCTGCCATCTCTGTTAAAGGACAAAGGGAAAAGAGGATGCAGAGAGTTGAGGATACACACACACTCACACATACACATCACACTCACACACACATGATCTTCCTCAGACACATGCTGATATGTATACACACACAATCACATTCACCTACATTCACATTCACACAACACCATGCTTACATGCACACGCACACACACACACACACACACACACACACACACACACACATAGAGTCAGCCATACTCAGATACAATGGTCCCTTGGCTACACTTCTAAATAGCAGAAGGTTAATCTTTCAAAAACATGTAGGAGAGGCTCAGCAATTTGAATTCTTATTAAATTTCAGATTCAGGGGATTAACAGTTTTCACAAGTCAGGTAGGTGCTTCTGACTACAAAGTGTTAGTCATAGGAGCAGGTTTTATTATTCTGTCAGTCACGATGAAAAGTGTTTCCTAGAATGTGTCTAGTTTTACCACTAATCACCTCCTATGACACAGATTATAGAAAACATCCAGATTTTGTCTGAGGTTTGGAAAATGTATCTCAGTGTGAATGAAAAACTGACATCTGCATTTTATCAACCATCTCATCTCTCTCTCTTTCTGCCATACTGAAGCCGGGGATATGTATGACATTGCAGAACTTTTATTCATTTCAATTTTTGTTGTGGTGGTGGTAAAAGTCACATAATAAAATAGATACTATTTGAAGCATTACAATTCAGTGACAGTATATATTCACACTGTTGGACAGCTCTCACCATCATCCATCTCCTGGATTTTTAAACTTCCTAAACTGACATTCTGTCCCCATTAAACACTAAATTCCCTTCCTTCTTCCACGCTTTGACTACTGCTGGCATCTTCCAGTGTATCTTCTGACTCTATGAATTTTACTATTCCAGGTACCTCATATAAATGGAATCAAACAGTATATGTCTGCAGGTAATATGTATTGGGGCTTCCCTAGTGGCCCAGATAGTTAAATCTAACTGCAAAGCAGGAGACCTGGGTTTGATCCTTGGTTCAGGAAGATTCCCTGGAGAAGGTAATGGCTGCTCACTCCAATATTCTTGCCTGGAAAATTCCATGGACAGAGGACCCTAGCAGGCTATAGTACATGGGGTTGTAAAGAGTCAGACACAACTGAATGATTAACACACACATAACATATACTAGAATGCCTTTTTAAGGTTAACTTAATATAGGCCCCACAAGGGGTACCTTCTTGTTTTTTACCCCTGAACTATACAGTAGGTTCTCATTAGTAATCTATTTAATGCATAGTAGTATATATATATGTCAACATTTGTTCCTGAGTTTTGTTGATGTTGTTGTTAAAACTCAACTTGCATAAAACTAAGATCATGGCATCTGGTCCCATCACTTCATGGCAAATAGATGGGGAAACAATGGAAACAGTCAGAAACTATTTTCTTGGGCTCCAAGATCATTGCTGATGGTGACTGCAACCACGAAATTAAAAGACAAAACACTTGCTCCTTGGAAGAAAAACCATGACCAATCTATACAGCGTATTAAAAAGCAGAGACATTACTTTGCCAACAAAGGTCTGTCTAGTCAAAGCTATGGTTTTTCCAGTAGTCATTTATGGATGTAAGAGTTGGACCATAAAGAAAGCTGAGCACTGAAGAACTGATGTTTTTGAACTGTGGTGTTGGAGAAGACTCTTGAGAGTCCCTTGGACTGCAAGGAAATCAAATCAGTCCATCCTAAAGGAAATCAGTCCTGAATATTCATTGGAAAGACTGATGCTGAAACTGAAGCCACAATATTTTGGCTGCCAGATGTGAAGAAATGATTCATTGGAAAAGATGCTGAGAAAGACTGAAGGCAGAAGGAGACAGGGACTACAGAGGATGAGATGTTTGGATGACATCACAGAATTGATGGACATGAGTTTGAGCAAGCTCTGGGAGTTGATAATGAATGGTTAGGGAAGCCTGCGGAGAAGGCAATGACACCTGACTCCAGCACTCTTGCCTGGAAAATCCCATGGACAGAGAAGCCTGGTGGGCTGCAGTCCATGGAGTCACGAAGAGTCGGACATGACTAAGCGACTTCACTTTCACTCTTCACTTTCATGCATTGGAGAAGGAAATGGCAACCCACTCCAGTGTTCTTGCCTGGAGAATCCCAGGGACGGGGGAGCCTGGTGGGCTGCCATCTGTGGGATCGCACAGAGTCAGACACCACTGATGTGATGCAGCAGCAGCAGCAGGGAAGCCTGGTGGGCTGCAGGCCATGGGGTCACGAAGAGTCGGACACAACTGAGCAACTGAAATTAGTGTATATATGTCAATTCCCCTTTTAGCTCTAAATTTCTTGTCTATCCTCAGAGACAGATGTTACCCTCTCCATTTTGTTTGTGAGAAAGCGAGGATGAGGTAGGTTAAGGCCCGAGCCTCTTATAGAAGGAGTACAAAACACACTAATTTCACTTTCTTTGGCATTTTTTCACTATCCTTACCTTTTCGTAAAACCAATGGAACCAACCGGAACCTACCAACTCATGACTTGTTCATACCTGTCGGGCTTTAATCCTAGTAAATTACCCCTTTGTACAATTGAATCATATCCAAGTGGCTCATCACATATTCTGAAAAGGAAAGGGTTTCTGGACGTGCTTGACTCCAAAAGATGAATAAAACAAATTTTAAGCCATTCACTGAGGCTAGATGATTAACTTGTCTTGTAGTGAAATATCTTAGAATCAAGTATTCTGGAACAGAAAATGTCACCGAACTATCTGGGAAAGGAAGCTCCACTGATTCCTAGAAAATGGTTAAAAAATCTGCCCAGAGCAAGTGTGTCTTTGAATTGATTTCAATTTTTTTCAAATTGTCGGTTTTGTACAAAATGTACAGCATTGAGTTCTGTATACTTTTTAAACTTCTCTGTAATATTTTGCTGTTGGCCAGGTACTATTTTAGGTATAGTAGCTACAGTCAGCAGTTAGTATAGAAGACAGAAATACTTGTTTTCATCAAGTTCCCATTCTGACGAGAGGAAGCAGACAATAAGTGAGATAAATAAATAAAACATGGAATAGGTGAGATGTGGAGAAATAAAGCAGATAACAGAGGTTAGGAATACTGAGAGAGTTTGCAGCTGTAAAAAGTTGGTCAGAGAAGGGCCTTATTGAGAATGTGAAGCTTGAACAATGACTTGAGCCATTGTGAGAATGGGGTGTGCAGATATATGGGCAAAGAGCTTTTCAGACAGTAGGAACAGCAAATGCAAACACTTGTGAGATGCTGCCTGGTGTGTTTAATAAGCATCAGCAAATAAACCAGAGTTGCTGCAGTAGAGTGAGCAAGCAGAAGAGAAAATATGCAGCTATTGGGGACTGAGTTACATGGAGCTTTTTAAAGTCATGATGAGATTCTTTGTTTGAGATGGGAAAATCATGGCTGCGTTTAAGCAGAAAAGTGACGGCTAGAAACTGTGAAGGATCTGAGCTTTTACTCTGCTTACAAATTAGCAAGTCATCCTGGCACAGTGCTGATTGAGACTCAGACCATTATTACTTAGAACAACATCAATAGCTATGGAAGAAGCATCTCATGATGGTCCCATGCCCAAAGCTCAGCAAGGCAAGGGGATGAGGGCCCTCTGTAACCCAAATTGGCAGCAGGGTTCATCTGAAGCATAGACAATTATGAGCTTTCATGCTGCTGTTGCTGCTAAGTCCCTTCAGTCGTGTCCGACTCTGTGAGACCCTATAGATGGCAGCCCTCCAGGCTCCCCTGTCCCTGGGATTCTCCAGGCAAGAACACTGGAGTGGGTTGCCATTTCCTTCTCCAATGCATGAAAGTGAAAAGTGAAAGTGAAGTCACTCAGTCATGTCTGACTCTTAGCGACCCCATGGACTACAGTCTACCAGGCTCCTCCATCCATGGGATTTTCCAGGCAAGAGTACTGGCGTGGGGTGCCATTGCCTTCTCCGATGAGCTTCCATAGTGCTGCTATATATCCTGTTTTATCCTTTTCTCCTTTTCGAAGTGAGAGATTGTTCATAACCATGAAAAGGAAGCAGATATCTTTGGGAAGAGGGTAGTAGGAGTTTATTTCTATTACCACAGGATGTCTCTGAGATGGTAAGTTACTAAATGTCTTTGGAGGAACCTATAGAATACTATTTATTCTTCAAATGTGTCCTTTGCTCAGAAGATCCAAATTTTGCAGAAATAAAAGAAATATGGAGAATTGCCTCCCAATAGTGACATAACATAAATTTTTACCTGCTAATTGTTTGGGTTTTTTCCACAGCTATACTGCAGCATGGTTAACAAAAACTGTATATATTCAAGATATGCAAAGTGATATGTTGATATACAAAGACATTATAAAATGATTCCCACAGTCAAATTAATTAACACATCCATCAACATACATAGTTATACTTTTTTGTGTATGGGATCAAACCTTTTAGTAAACATCATTATATTAATTTGTTATTACTAATCACCGTGAAGTACATTGGAGTTCCAGGACTTATTCATCTTACAGCTGCATGTTGCTTCCTTTTAACTAACATCTCCCCATTTCACTCCTTTACCCTAGGCCCTAGTAATCACCAGTTTGCTTTCCATTTCTACAAGTTTGACGTTATTTGAGTTCATGTATGAATAGAATAATGCAGCGTTTGTCTTTTTGTGCCTGTCTTATTTCACATAGCCTAGTGTCCTCTATATTTATCCATGCTACAACAAATAGCAAGATTTTCTTCTTTTTTAAAGATTGAATAACATTTTGTTGTATTTCCAGTGTATGCTCACTGGAAAAGACCTCATGATGGGAAAGACTGAAGGCAGAAGAAGAGGAGGGTGGCAGAGGATGAGACGGTTGATGGCATCAATGGCTCAGTAGACATGAATTTGAATAAATTCTGGGAAACAGTGGAGGACAGAGAAGTCTGGTGAGCTGCAGTTCATGGAGTCTCATAGAGTCAGACATGATGTAACAACTGAACAACAAAAACAAGTGTATGTAATCATAGATTATTTATCCTTTCATCCATCAATGGATTCTGGCTTCCATATGCTCAGTTCAGTTCAGTCGCTCAGTCGTGTCCGACTCTTTGAAATACCATGAATCGCAGCATGCCAGGTGTCCCTGTCCATCACCATCTCCTGGAGTTCACTCAGACTCACGTCCATCGAGTCAGTGATGCCATCCAGCCATCTCATCCTCAGTCATCCCCTCCTCCTCCTGCCCCCAATCCCTATTGTGAATAATGCTACAATGAACATGAGACTATAGATCTCTCTTCAAGGCAATCATTTCGTTTAGCTTTGTATACCCAAAATTGGATTGCTAGGTGGGCCATGGGGTTTTATTTTTAAGTTTTTGAGAAAATGCTATACTGGTTTCCATGATGGCTCCACCATTTTACATGCCCACTGAAAACATATATGAGTTTCAATTTCTCCACACTTTCACCAGTACTTGTTATCTTTTGACTTTTTGATGATAGCCATTCTAACAGGTGTGAGGTGATATCTCACTGTGGTTTTGGTTTACTTTTTAGAAGTAACTTACATGTTTGGTTAAGAATAGACTGAGAGTATAGAGATCAGTTGGGAGGCTATAACAATCTCCCTGAGCAGGGATAATGGTTTCAATCTACTATTTATATGAAGTTGGCCATGTGATTTAAACTCTTGGAGCTTCAGCTTCCTTATCTGTAGAGCGTGAATACAAATAACTACAGCCTAGAACTGTTTGAGTAATACACTAAGAAGATGAAGTAACTCACACATAGTTTCTTGCATAGCATTTCTGTCCTTATTCACTTGAAGTTGCAGTAACTAGCACATCTAATATTTAATTCTGCAAAACAATTCACAAGGAAATATACTTGAGTTGAAAATTAATTGTTATTTTGTTAACTCAAGCATTCTATTAAGAAACAATACTAGATCTACCCTTAATTATTTGATAAATGTTACCACAAATTTGATACTAAAAACACTGACATTCTTAAATTTCTGAAGAGCAATTTAAGCATTTTTTTGCAAAAAATAATTTTATTTGCATCTCTCTTTAACAGGGTAATATTAACAAAGGATGAAGAAAAATGATAAATTCTTCAACAATATTTCTTTTGAGGTAATTGTTATATTTCTAAGAATAAAAATATATGATGCTTTATATATTTATATAAGATGGGGAGTGGAAATAACTCATCCATCCTACTTCTGGAAAGCAGAAATTCACAACCCAAATGCATAATAGAGAGGGTAAAATTCACATATTCAGAAGAGTTTCAGTTATGCAACATGAATAATTTCTTCACATCTGCTATATAATATAATGCCTATAAGTTTCCGGTACCCTATTGTACATGGAAAAAGTTAAGAAAATTGATCTCAAGTTAACTGTACTTGCTACAAAAATTTAAAAAATCAAAAAAGGAGATGAGAGAAAACTGGAGGTGATGAATATGTTTGTGGTGATAGTTGAATGGGTACGTGCATATGTTAATCTATCCAACTGTATACATTAAATATGTGCAGTTTTTCATATACCAGTTATACCTCAATAAAGCTGTTAAAGTTTAATAAGTAAACACTTCAATTTCAACTAAGCAAACCAAACAAGCAAAAAAAAAAAAAAAAGTCCAATAAGATAAGAAACAATTACAATGAAATCCCAAATATAAACAATAAGGAATATCTGCCATATCTGAAATTTGGATCAAATTTAAGGTTTATACTCTTAGTAGATGCATTTCCACGTGTCAGGAATAATGGTTGTGCAGATCTGAGCATCTCAAACCTTTATCCCTTCACTGAATTTGCAGGCTCTGAAATATCTCTTAGCCTTGAACTTTAAAACACCAAGGAAGATGGGCTGAATGAGTAATTACACAGATGTACTAATTAAAGAAGACTGGTGTGAGCAGAATGGAAGAGATAGAATGGATGACCCTCAGCTCTGCTGTTGCTGATACTGGTCAGCTGGCATTATCACTCACAAGTATATAACACTTTCCTGGGGCTAAAACCTGCAACTCACCCATGAAGGATAAACTGCTAAGTGCTCAGAACATCAGGGATGTAAAGTGTGCTTAGATCTTCTTCACAGTAGAATGGATCAAGAACTCATCTGTTGAAACAATATTGAACTGAACTATCTGATATGCCCTGTCATTCTTTAAACACTGCTTTCTACTCTACATCTGAAAACACAGGCGCAGAAAGAACAAGTCTTCTTTGAGTATGAGATGGAAAAGTACCACAGGGAAATAGAATCTTATATGTTTATACTTTAGCATAGGCAGTATGCAAGAATCAAACACCCAAATAAAATTCCTGGGCGCAATCTGAAAGGAAAACTGTATATTATTTCAGGACAGGTGGTGGCCAAGCATTTGGCCCTCTCTGCCCCAAGAAATCAGAACAAAGTCCAGACATGAGGGACACCAGATAAGCTACTATCTTTGAGTGAAGTCCCAGTCAAAGAATGCTCTGGAAACGCTTCCGTGGGCCACCCAGCTACACTTCCTCAAGACCCACTGAACTATTTTACATTTGGGCTACAGTCTTGTCCACCTCCTGGTTCACTGTTTAGTTGTTGTTTAGTCTCTAAGTCATGTCCAACTCGTTTGCAACCCCATGGACTGTAGCCTGCCAAGCTCCTGTGTCCGTGGAATTTTCTAGGCAAAAATACTCGAGTGGGTTATGTTTTCCTTCTCCAGGGGATTTCCCTGACCCAGGGATCAAACCTGCATATCCTGCTTGGCAGGAAGATTCTTCACCACTGAGCCAGATGAGCCCATGGCAAAAACACCACTCCAGTCCAGAGGCACACACTGAAACTTTAGATTCATAAATTCCTGCAGCCAGCTAACAAGATCACTGCCTTTGAGAAACAGTTATTGGCCTATTAGTGGGCTTTAGCAAATGCTGAGCATAAGACCCATGGCTGTGAAATAATTTTAAAATCAAAACCCCAAACGAGGCAAGAACAAGATGGTGAAGGAGTAGGTGGACATGGAGTACCTCTCTCTCCATGGATACATCAGGGACACATCTTCAGACATAGAAGTGCACGCAGAACACCAGCTGAGAGTGATCAAGAGAACCTGACCAGAGGAAAAGAATATATAGAACCACACAAAACTCAGTAGAATGAAGGAAGTAGGGGAAAAAACAGAAATGTTAGTAGGATTGGACTTGCCCTTGGCAAGTGGGAGAACTGAAGCAGGGATCCAATCACGACATTGGGGAAACTATCTGAGTCAGAGGAGAAACATTTAAGGCTGAGAGTGAAACAGCTAATCTGTGGCACTCTAAGTGGAATGATAGCATATTGAAAAGCAGATATGTCAAGGCTATGGTTTTTCAGTGGTCATGTAGGGATGTGAGAATTGGACTGTGAAGAAGGCTGAGCACCGAAGAATTGATGCTTTTGACTGTGGTGTTGGAGAAGACTCTTGAGAGTCCCTTGGACTGCAAGGAGATCCAACCAGTCCATTCTAAAGGAGATCAGCCCTGGGATTTCTTTGGAAGGAATGATGTTGAAGCTGAAATTCTAGTACTTTGGCCACCTCATGCGAAGTGTTGACTCACTGGAAAAGACTCTGATGCTGGGAAGGATTGGGGGCAGGAGGAGAAGGGGATGACCAAGGATGAGATGGCTGGATGGCATCCCTGACTCGATGGGTGTGAGTCTGAGTGCACTCCAGGAGTTGGTGATGGACAGGGAGGCCTCGCATGCTGCAATTCATGGGGTCAAAAAGAGTTGGACACAACTGAGCAACTGATCTGAACTGAATGAAAGAAGTCAAAAACAACATAAACAGATGGAGAGATATTCCATGTTCCTGGGTAGGAAGAATCAACATTGTGAAAATGACTATACTACCAATTGTAATCTACAGATTCAATGTGATCCCTATCGAATTACCAATGGCATTTTTCACAGAACTAGAACAAAAATATCACAATTCATATGGAAATGCAAAAGACCCCAAGTAGTCAAAACAGTCTTGAGAGAGAAGAATGGAGCTGGAGGAATCAACCTACCTGACTTCAGATGATACTACAAAGCTACAGTCATCAAGACAGTATGGCACTGGCACAAAAACAGAAATATAGACAAATGGAACAAGATAGAAAGCCCAGAAATAAACCCATGCACCTATGGGTAACTTATTTTTGACAAAGGAGGCAAGAATATACAATAGGGCAAAGACAGCCTCTTCAATAAATAGTGCTGAGAAAACTGGACAGCTACATGTAAAAGAATGAAATTACAGCACTTCCTAACACCATACACAAAGATAAACTCAAAATGGATTAGAGACCTAAATGTAAGACCAGAAACTATAAAACTCTTAGAGGAAAACCTAAACAGAACACTCGATGATATAAATCAAAGCAAGATCCACTGTGACCCACTTTCTAGAACAATGGAAATAAAAACAAAAGTAAACAAGTAGGACCTGATTAAAATTAAAAGCTTTTCCACAACAAAGGAAACTATAAGCAAGGTGAAAAGAACCCTTATAAGGGGAAAAAATAATAGCAAATTAAACAACTGACAAAGGATTAATTTCCAAAATATATAAGCAGCTCATACAACTCAATGCCAGAAAAACAAACAACCCAATCAAAAAGTGGGAAAAAGGCCTATGCAGGCATTTCTCCAAAGAAGACATACAGATGGCTAACAAACACATGAAAAGATGCTCAACGTTGCTCATTATTAGAGAAATGCAAATCAAAACCACAATGAGATATCACTTCACACCAGTCAGAATGGCCATCATTAAAAAGTCGAAAAACAATAAATGCTGGAGAGGATGTGGAGAAAAGGGAATGTTCTTGCACTGTTGGTGGGAATGTAAATTGATCCAGCCACTATGGAAGACAGTATCAGTTCAGTTCAGTTCGGTCACTCAGTCGTGTCTGACTTTTTGCAACACCATGAATCGCAGCACGCCAGGCCTCCCTGGCATGCACTAACTCCCGGAGTTCACTCAGACTCACATCCATCCAGTCGGTGATGCCATCTAGCCATCTCATCCTCCGTTGTCCCCTTCTCCTCCTGCCCTCACTCCCTCCCAGCATCAGAGTCTTTTCCAACGATTCAACTCTTTGGACAAGGTGGCCAAAGTACTGGAGTTTCAGCTTTAGCATCATTCCTTCCAAAGAACATCCAGGACTGATCTCCTTTAGAATGGACTGGTTGAATTTCCTTGCAGTCCAAGGGACTCTCAAGAGTCTTCTCCAACACCACAGTTCAAAAGCATCAATTCTTCGGCACTCAGCCTTCTTCACAGTCCAACTCTCACATCCATACATGACTACTGGAAAAGCCATAGCCTTGACTAGACGAACATTTGTTGGGAAAGTAATGTCTCTGTTTTTCAATATGTTATCTAGGTTGGTCATAACTTTTCTTCCAAGGAGTAGGCATCTTTCAATTTCATGCTGCAGTCACCATCTCAGTGATTTTGGAGCACCCCCAAAATATAGTCTGACACTGTTTTCATTGTTTCCCCATCTAGTTTCCATGAAGTGATGGGACCAGATGGCACGATCTTATGGAGATTCCTTAAAAAGCTAGGAAGAAAACTACCATACGACTCAGCAACCCCATCACTAGGTGTATACCCTGAGGAAACCAAAATTGAAGACACATATATCCCATTATTCATTGCAGCACTATTTACAACAGGTAGAACATGGAAGCAACCTAGATATCCATCCATAAAGAAGTATCTTCTTTATCTATTCATCTGTCAATGGAATATTACTCAGCCATAAAAAGGAATGCATTCAGTTCTGAAGAGGTGGATGAAGCTAGTTCCTATTGTACAGAGTGAAGTGAGTCAGAAAGAGAAAGATAAATATTGTATTCTATTGCATGCATACAGAATCTATAAAAATGATAGTGAAGAACTTATTTACAGGGCAACAATGGAGAAACAGACATAGAGAATAGACTTATGGACATGGGGAGAGGGAAGAAGAGGGTGAAATGTATGGAAAGAGTAACATGGAAACTTATATTACCATATGTAAATACATAGCCAATGGAAATTTACTGTATGGCTCAAGAAACTCAAACAGGGGCTCTGTATAAATCTAGAGGGGTGAGATGGGGCAGAAAATGGGAGGGAGGTTCAAAACGGAGGGGATATATGTATACCTATGGCTGATTCATGTTGAGGTTTGACAGAAAACAACAAAATTCTGTAAAGCAATTATCCTTCAATTAAAAAAAAATTTAACAAACAAACACAAAACCCTAATCGTGTTGTAGTTCTGAATGAGTCTCAAATTGCTGTGTGAATACAGCTCAAGAATCTTCCACCATACAGTAAAAATAGTACATATAGCAGCGGGCAAGACCTTGCCTATCCAGGATCTTGCAACTGCACGAAAAGAACTTGCGTGCTCCTCTGCCTCCCTGGAACCTTGCCCACAAGCTGCTGCCTCTACTGACCCTCTTGGGGCCAGAGTGTAGAGACCCCCTCTCCTACACATGAGCCTGTTTCACTGACGGCAAACCTAGTGAACCTGAAGTCAACTCCAGGTTAACTTCCATCTGACTGCAATGGGGTGCCCCTGCCCTCCAAATTGAGAAAGCTGTCTATAACTGAGTGTGGGAAGAGTCACTCAGCACAGTGGGCAATGCTCTCCCAGCTGTCCAACAAAAGGAGCTCTGACATATCTTCAGGCCTTACAAGACCAT
This sequence comes from Neotragus moschatus, assembly GCA_006410615.1. Taxonomy (NCBI): domain Eukaryota; kingdom Metazoa; phylum Chordata; class Mammalia; order Artiodactyla; family Bovidae; genus Neotragus; species Neotragus moschatus. The sequence goes on from SJYA01001417.1 coordinate 3,041,087, forward strand.
ACCTGCTTCCTATTGAAGTTTTCTGAACACATGTCATCTGGTAACAGTCCAGTCATGAGGCATGTAAACTCTCCATGTCCATGTCACCTGTAAGATGCCGGGGCCCTGAATGTTTTCATACACAAGTAAAGGGTTGTCTTCAATGACTGATGAAAGGAGACAAAACAACCCCAAGCCAGATTGCACATCTCAGGTGACCAGATGGGTACTCAACAGTTCCCTCCCAAACACTTTAGTGTTTGTGTCACACGCTTGATCAGACTGCCCCTCCCTTCCACCCTCCCATTTTATTCTATGCCCTTTGTTTAGAGTCTCTGACATCTTGCTCTCAATGTGAGGACCCAGCAAGGGCCTTCCTTTCCCTCCCACCTTCTTCTGAGGGCTCAAATATATAGAGCATTAAATGGCTTTTAAACAGCAAAGAATGAGAGGTTATGGAAACTCATTTAAAATCTTCTAAAAATTCAAAATAGTGTGCTAATTCTTCAACACGATGTGTTTTTCTGTTATATAAAAATGTTTTTCTGTGAAATCACTTGTGCTCTCACACACAACGCTTCCAAACAAAATTACTAAACAAAAATCAAAAATCAATTTAGAAACTATTTTAATAAAATGTTTTCATTGCTATAAGACACACTGATATATAATAACAAGTCAAACACAACACCCTGACACTTGGATGTGGAGAGAAGCAAAGACTTTTATGATCTTTGTTTCTTCAAAACTACTTCTGAAAGCTTTTGGGTGGTGGTGGTTTAGTCACTAAGCCATGTCCCACTCTTGCGATTCATGGCGGGTAACCCACTAAGCTCCTAGGTCCATGGGACTTTTCCAGGCAAGAATACAGAATGAGTTTCCATTTCCTTTTCCAAGGGGACCTTCTTGACCCAAGGATCTAACCCATGATTCTTGCAATGCAGGCAGCCTCCTGCATTGCAGGTGGATTCTTTACCAACTGAACCACCAAGGAAGTCCCAAACATGCCAGGCTCCTCTGTCCTTGGATTTCTCCAGGCAAGAATACTGGAGTGGATAGCCATTCATTTCCCCAAGGGATCTTCCTAATCCAGGGATTAAACCTGGGTCTCCTGCATTGTAGGCAGATTCTCTATAGTCTGTGCCACCAGGGAAGCCTGAATTATCTTTGTTCTTCTTTAAAAACAAAACCCAATCAAACTAAACTCTCTTGCTGCTCTGAGTCCTTTCAATTCAGGCTGATTGCTGAACCTACAGTCAACTTGCCAACACTGACTGAGACAGCCAAGGATGAACCTGCCCTAGCATGTGTCACACGAAACACCTCCCAATGCCATCTACACTCATGAGGTGGATAAACTGATATCATACTAAAAGCACAGGTTCAAACTGACTGCTTCGGGCATGCCTCTAAAACTAGAGTCCAAATTATTCAAACTAGACCAAAAACCTCAGGACAAGAGTTCCCATGATAAAAGGGTACATCAAAAACTCTGTGAATGTGACTACTTAATTAATATTTGCTCTACTTGGGGTGACCTGATATTAAAACTCTATTTCCAAAGAGAAGGTCTTCATGTGATCTCTAGGGTCGACTCTTTGTGTGTGTATGTGATGGCTATGATGTCATGTCAGCCCTGAGGGGATAGTCATTTCAGCTCCAACCTCCTGATGAGCTTAAGCTGGGCCTGGACTAATGCCTTGGACTTAGAAAAAAGGCTCAAAACATTTTCAATTGGGATTGACATATGCAAATTACTGCATATAAAACAGATAACTAATAAGGATCTACTGTGTAGCACAGGAAACTCTACTCAATACTCTGTAGTGGCCTATATGGGAAAAGAATCTAAAAAAGAGTGTATATATGTGTATGTACAACTGATTCACTTTGTTTTACATATGAAACTAATACAACATTGCAAATCAACTCTAACAAAATTTCTTTTTTTAATCTGTCTAACTCTGTATGGTAGACCTAGACAGTCTAGGAGACATCTTTTCCTGACATAGCATCTGTTAAGTCTCATGTCCCACATTGAGACTCCAGGCAGGTCTGAGCATCCTACTTGGAGTGATTTTGATCAAAGCCTTGGTCCCTGTTGTCTGAAATCAATTACCTGGTTCTTGGCTCAGTCCATCAAGTCTAACCTACTCAAGTCCATAGTAAAATAGCTTGTTTTAACTCAGGTTCCAAGAAAATTAGAGCAGAGTTATAAAGTCCAGCTATAGGTCACAATCCTGTGTGATTTATCAGGCCTGATCATGCTGCTGCTAAGTCACTTCAGTCATGTCCGACACTGTGCGACCCCATAGACAGTAGCCCACCAGGCTCCTCTGTCCCTGGGATTCTCCAGGCAAGAACACTGGAGTGGGTTGCCAGTTCCTTCTCCAATGCATGAAAGTGAAAAGTGAAAGTGAAGTCGCTCAGTCATGTCCGACACTAAGCGACCCCATGGACTGCAGTCTACCAGGCTCCTCCAGGCAAAAGTACTGGAATGGGGTGCCGTTGCCTTCTCTGAGGCCTGATCATAGATATGACAAAAACTGTATCACCCAAGCTTTCCCAACACACATCTCAGTCTTGATACACAACCTGTGCATTGAAGTCTCTGCAGTGAGCTGCAGTCAAGGCCTCAGGGCCCCCTCTCCTACTTCTCTACATGTCTACATCCTTGACAGAGGCTTCACTTGGAGGCCTTCCTTGGTTACCTTCTTTAGACTTCGTTAAGAGGACACAAGGGAAGCCAGAGGACACAAGGGAAGCCAGGAGACACTTTTCTCCACTCTGGCTCAGAACTCAGTCTTTCTGTTTCTTGCACTTCCCTCTCTCCCTAGCCCCATTCCAGGGTTTATAAAACTTCCAAAGCTTTGGTTGGGGTCTCCTTTTTCAGCAGAGAGATGATTGTCACGTCTGTTGTCTGTGCTGACCCATCTGACTTAGACCTGTGGGCCATTCCATGGGAACAATGGAGGCTTTTTCTCATGTAGCCTTTCACTTATACTATCATAATAAGACTTGACTTATTAAAGGCATGACTGTTAGTTTCATTTTTGACATTGCTTTAACCGTCTACTGAAGAAGAGATAAGCTACCCACTCCAGTATTCTGGCCTGGAAAGTTCCATGGACTGTATAGTCCATGGGGTCGCCGAGTTGGACATGATGGAGGAACTTTGATTTTCACTTTTCACTTTGATCGTCTGTTTTGACACCAGGTGAACTCCTTAGCTCTAGGTGAACTCCTAAGTGTCTGCTCTCATCACTGTCTATTATTCATATTTGTTCTGCTTGTTCTGGCTTGGGATATAAAGCAAAGAAATAAAATGAAAGGTAAACTGACTGAAAAGGAACTGTCTTTTTTTATGGATGACATGATTATCCACATAGACATTTTCAAGGGCTAAACCAAAAAACCCCTAAAAAATAGAAAACAACAAAAACAAACACCCCACCACCCCAAGTTGCAAACTACAAAGTAATTATACAGATATCAATCATCTCTTAATATACTAACAATAGGCAGCTGGGAATAAAAGTTAAAAATATGACCCCTTTTAAAATTTAAAAAGAAATAACTAAAGTGTAGATCTAGCAACACTGGCACAGATTCTGTAGCATAAAAACTACAAAACACTAATAAAGTAAATCAGAGACAACCTAAATAAATGGACATGCTGTATTCATCTTCATAGTGATTATATCAATTCTCTTCACGTTAATCCACAGATTTAATGAAAATCCTGTCAAAATCCCAGAAAGATTCTTTGTAGATAGACAATCTAATACTAAATTAACATTAAATGAGAGAGATCATTTTTTGTAGAAGCATAAAGGGGGAAGAACCACCCTACCTGAATCTTTTATTGAAAATACATAAGCAGGAAATTTGCCATTTAAACCAGTTTAAAAAGCACTTTTCATTGGCATTAAGTATATTCAGAATGTTATGCAACTATCACCACCTTCTATTTCCAAAACTTTTTCATCACCCTAAACAGAAACTCTGTCAGTATTAAACAATAACTGCTTTCCTCTCTCCCCATAGGTCCTGATAAGTTTTAATTTACTTTATGTCTCTGTGAATTTGCCTATTCTTCATACAAGTGGAATCATAAAATATTTGTCCTTCTGTGTCTGGCTTTTTTACTTAGCACAATGTTTTCAAGGTTAGTTCCTGTTGTAGCAGGCAGTAAAACTTCATTTCTTTTTAAAGCTGAATAATATTCAACTGTACACATATAACAGTGTTTATCCACTTGATGGCTACTTCAATTGATTCTACCTTTTGACTTTTGTGAATATTCTGGTATATATGTATCTATCTGATTGTTGTTTTCAGATATTTTGTGTATAACTAAGGATGAAATTACTGAGTCATATTGTAATTCTATGTTTAGATTTTGAGGAACTGCCAAATTTTTCCACATTAGTAGCACCATTTTACATTCAGGCCAGCAATGTATAAGGCTTTTAATTTCTTTACATGTTTACAATGCTTGTAATTTTATTTTATTTATAGCTATCTTTGAAGTTGTGAAGTGGGAGGCATTGTGGTTTAAATTTTTATTTCCTTAATGACTAACTACATTGAAATTTTGTGTGTGCTTATTGACTATTTGTCTATCTTCTTTGAGGAAATTTCTATTCAAGATATTTGTGTGACTTTTAGCTGGACTTTCTATATTGAATTATAAGACATTTTGCATACTCTGATAAGTGATTTGCACATATCTTCCCCCACTCTTGTGGTTTGTCTTTCCACTCTTTTGATAGTAATTTTTGATATGCAAAAATTTTGATTTTAATGAAGCAAAAATTATCTAATTCTTATTTTGTCACCTGTAATTTTAGTGTCATATTTAAAAAACTATTACTAAACCCAAAGTCATAAAGATTTGTATGTATGTTCTCTTCCAAGACTTTTATCATTTCAGCTATTTAGGTCTTTTTTCTTCTATGAGTTAATTTATGAACATGCTGTAAGGTTAGGCTTTCACTTTATTCTTTTGCATGGAGATGCCCAGTTTTCTCAGCACTATTTCTGGAAGAAATTGTTCTTTCTCTATTGAATTGTCTTGCAAATCAATTAAACTCTTTTTCCAAGGTCAACATATCTAAGATATTGTCAATTTTGTTGATATTAAACAATTTTTAGTTTTGTGGATTTTCTGTACTGGTTTCTAGTCTCTCTTGTTATTTATTTCTGCTCTAATTTTTAGTATTTCTTCCTTCTGTTTGGTAGAGTTTAGTTATCATCAACTTTTTACTTATCTTGAGGTAAAAGTCCAAGTTATCGGCTTAAGAGATTCCTTCTTTTTAAAATAGAGCTGTTTACATCTGTAAATTTTCTTTGGTGTACTGTTTTAGCTGCATTTCAAATTATAGCATGCTATATTTTCTTTTTCATTTATATCAAATAATTTTTTAATTTTCATTTTTATTTCCTCTTGTTTTATTGGCTATTTAGGAGCAGGTTGTTAATTTTCACTTTTGAAATTTTTGAAATTTTCACTTTTCCATTTTGATTTCCTGCTTCATTTCATTACAATCTGAGAAAATACTTTGTATGATTTCAACCTTTGAAATGTATTAATACTTATATCATGATCTAATATATGATCTATCCTGGAGAATATTCCATGTGCACTTAAGGAGAATGTCTATTCTTCTGTTGTTAGGAGGAGAATTCTAAAAACGTTTGTTAGATCTAATTGGTGTGTAATATTGATCAAATCTTTTATTTCTTTATAGTCCTTCTGTTTAATTATCCTACTTATGATTTAAAAATGTAGTACTGAAGTTTCCAATTATTATTACTCAAATAGCTCTCTCTTTGATTTTGTTAATTTTTGCTTCATATAGTTTAAGGCTCTATTTTTAGATTCGTATGTGTTTATAATTGATACATCTTTCCAATAAATTTATCCTTTTATCATTATAAAAACCTTACCATTATGTTTTACTTATCTCAAAAGCATTTTTTGTTTAAAATCTAGTTTTTCTGATATGCGTAGTCAACTCTTTTTTTATGGTTAAATTTATATTTTCTCCTACTTTATTTTATTTTGAGCTTATATGACACTTTGAAACAAATCCATATTTCTTTGTAGGAAAAATATAGCTTAAGCATACTTTTAAAAAATCCAATATGTTTTAAAATTACTGTAATTAGCTTTAAGTTATGTTTCACATTTGCCATTTTGTTACTTGTTTTCTTCATGTTTTATGACTTTTTTGTTCTTTTATTACTCTACTATTGTCTTCTTTGCATTAAATAGGTACTTTTTAGCAAATCACTTCATTCTTTTTTTTAACTGGTATCATCATACAGATTAGTTCTTTATGCATCACAAGTTTACCAGCACAATTTTATTGTATTGTTTTATTCAACTGTTTTTTAAATCATGTAGGAGAGAAAAAAGCTACAAAATAGTTCTATTTTCTCTTTTGTATTTGCCTATCTGTTACAGTGTTCTTTATTTTTTTCATGCGTATTTGAATTACTGGGTAGTGTCCTTTCTTTTGCACTTGAAGGACTTCCTTTGATATTTCTTGTAGAACGGTTTAAGTAAACTCCCTTAGTACTTGTGTATCTGAGAATGTCTTAATTTTTCATTTGCTCTTTAATTTTTAAAATTTACTCATTTTTGGCTGTGCTAGTACTCTTGCCTGGAAAACCCCATGGGCAGAGGAGCCTGGTAGGCTGCAGTCCATGGGGTCACTACCAGTCAGACACGACTGAGCGACTTCACTCTCATTTTTCACTTTCATGCATTGGAGAAGGAACTGGCAACCCACTCCAGTGTTCTTGCTTGGAGAATCCCAGGGACGGAGGAGCCTGGTGGGCTGCCGTCTGTGGGGTCGCACAGAGTCCGACACGACTGAGGCGACTTAGCAGCAGCAGCAGCTCTCTGTTATTTCATGGGGCTTTTCTCTAATTGAGGTGAGTTGGGATTACTCTTTAGTTGTGGTCCACAGCTTCTTATTGCAGTGGCTTCTCTTGTTGCAGAGCATGGGCTCTGGGTGCTGGGCTCTAGTAGCTGTGACACGTGGACTCAGTAGTTGCACCTCCCAGACTCTAGAACACGAGCTCAGTAGTTTTGACACATAGGCTTAGTTGTTTGGCAGCATGTGGGATCTTCCTGGAAGGGACTGAACCATATCCTGCATTGGCAGGCAATTTCTTTACCACTGAGCAACCAGGGGAAGCCCCCTCACTTACTTTCGAAAGATAATTTTGATGGTTGACTTTTTTCTTTAAGTGCTTTGCATATGCATCCAGTGCTTCCTGGCTTCCTTTGTTTCTAACGTATAATTAGCTTTTAACTTTATTGAGGCTCCTTCTGTGTAATGAACCACTTCTCTCTTGCTACCGTCAAGATTCTTTTGAATGTTTGAATGTGATGTGTTTTGGTATGAGTCTCTTTGAGTTTCTCAGAGTTTATTGAATTTCTTGGGTGTGTCGATTGACATTTCTCATCTAATTTGCAAAGTTTGCAGTCATTATTTCTTCAGATATTCCTTCTGCCCCCTTTTTCCCCTTTCCTCTCATTTTGAGATCCCTATTATATATATGTTTGCCTATTTGCAAGTTTCCCACCAGTCCCTTGCTGCTGCTGCTGCTAAGTCGCTTCAACTCTATGCAATCCCATAGATAGCAGCCCACCGGGCTCCCCCATCCCTGGGATTCTCCAGGAAAGAACACTGGAGTGGGTTGCCAGTTCTTTCTCCAATGCATGAAAGTGAAAAGTGAAAGTGAAGTCGCTCAGTCGTGTCTGACTAGCAGCGACCCCATGGACTGCAGCCCGCCGGGCTCCTCCGTCCATTGGATTTTCCAGGCAAGAGTAATGGAGTGGAGTGCCATTGCCTTCTCCCTTAGATTTCCTTCATTTTCTTTATTCTTTTTGTTTCTAGGCTGGAGATTCATACTTCCTTTGTTTTTAAGTTTGGTTATTCTTTTTTCTATCAGCTGATATCTACTATTGAGCCTCGATAGAATATCTGGTTTTTGTTTAATTTCCCTTTGTTGATATTCTCTGTGTGAGATTGTTATCATACTTTTCTTTAGTTCTTTAGACATCACCATTCTTAGAAAATTAAATAACTGACAAAGTTTTGGGGATGTTCAACATCTGGGTTTCCTGAAGGACAATTTTTCTTACTGAAATTTGCTTCTGAATATGTCATACTTTGCATGGCTCAAAATGTTGTTAAAAATTGGACATATTAAATTATATAACACGACAACTCTAAAAATAAGATCTTTTGCCTACCCAGGGTTCCTTGCCACTGCTGTTTAGTGACTTTTCTGAACAAACATTATAAAACTTGCATTTGTTTTGTGTGGCAGCTGAAGTTTCTATTCAGTTAGTTTAGTGATAAGCTGATAATTGGACTGATTTTCTTAAATACCTTGCAACAATAAGTTTCTTGGACTTTACTGAGAGCTGCTATGTCTGTGTGTGTGTGTGTGTGTGTGTGTGTGTGTGTGTGTGTGTGTGTATTGGGGTATGTCTGCCTCCAATATACCTTCAGTTGCAACTTTACCTTAGTCTTTATTTTCCACTTGTATAGAGAAACAAGGTCATTCCAGGTGAAATCTCCTGGCCATCTCATATTTTTCTTGGGCATGCACACAGTACTATAAGTGCATGTGGCCTTCTAGATTCCCAGATGTATGTCTGAACTTTTCAAAACATCCATTCCCAAGTTTTTCTTATAGGTCTTTTTATTCAGCTGCTTGTTTTACCTGTGACTAACAGTGCCACTAGCAGTTGTGATATCAAGCAGTTGTCACTGACTGTTTTGACAAACTGTACTGGAGCAAAAGGCAATTCTACTAGAGTAGCCTCTGGGTCAGGTTAAATGACGGTAAGCCCTGTGAGTGGGAATTTCTAGGTATATGCCTGATGGGTCAAACGGTAAGACTTTTCTGAGAATAGGCTTTTGGGAAAAACCAAATCAAATTTACACCTTCTACTGGCTACTAGGCTTCCTATTTTCATGATTACAAAAGTGTTGGCATTCAAGGCTACAAAGCTAGGGAGAATGAAATTAGAATCAAAGAAAGAACAATAAAGCTCAGTGTTCTTACAGCAATTCCATTTCTTGAATAAACACATCTCAGATTGTTGCAAGCATGTTGTTATATTCTACAGATTGAACAAACTGATTTTAACTATTTTTTGCCAATATTCTCATGTTTATGAAGTAGCAGGGTTTTGAAGTTTTTTACTCCACTAATGAATAATTCAAGAAGTGATTATTTGTCTTATCACTTCTATTTCATTGCTGAGTTTTTCTATTTATTATAGAATATTTATAATTGACTATTTTAACACTTTTATGATAACTACTCAAAAAATCTTTGTCAGATAATTCCAATATCTGATTGATTTCAGAGTTAACATCAATTGATTGTCTTTTCACATTCAAATTGAGATTTTTTTCTGGTTCTTGATATGATGGGTGATTTTTTTTTTTATTATATCCTGCAAATTTTATCTGTGATGCTGCAAGATTTTGAGTATTCTTTAAGTAAAACTCTAATGAGATTTTACCTTAACAGATAGTTAACCTTTTTAAAGTTAAGCATGAAATTCCTTGCCTACTTTGTGGGTTATGATTCTAAAGTCGACTTAATTTTCAGGACCTCTGTGGTCCTAGTTTAGTCCTCTTGGTTTGCTTGGTGCCACAGGGGCATCCTCTTAGCTCTGCTGATCAAGCATGAGGGATCAGATGGGATTTCCCCCAGCCAGACTACCTGGTGTCTTTTAGTATGAGAGGAGATCTTCACGTCTACAAAGATGAAGAGATCCCCCAACAAGGAACTTGTTGTGATTGAATCCTCTCTATTCACGGTGCATAGAGAATGCATGTTAAGTCTTGGGCTGCTTCTTCTGGTAGGATAACTCCTGGCAGTGTCCTACTCTGTCTGTGGATGTCAGGGTCAAGTATTTGGTCTATATAGACAAAGCACCTTCGTGGACTGAGCACTTGCAGTTTTGCCTCTGGACACCCTTGTACCTCTCAGAGGTGGAGGGAGTCTTGGGACTGGCAGTAAAGAAGAACACTACCCCTGGCTGTTTTACACTAGCAGGGGTCACTGTCATTCACTTTGCCAGGGATGTTGGGTGCACCTCCTGTTGTATTCAGGACTCCCATTCCATCTTGGGGAGGAATAGCCTGTAGAAGCTGCCTTCTTTTGGTTAAAAAAAACCCACTAAGAAAAAGCAAACTTCTACTGGGTGGAGAGATGCAAGGATGCTACTGCTGTGTTGTGCCTTTTCTCGGTACTCCAAAGCAGTTCTCTCTTTTCCCATCACTCAGAGTTCACATGCAGTTGCCTCTTGCATTATTTCCAGAGCTCATAGTTGTAATTAGTGGGAAGGAGAAAAAAAAAGGAGTTTATAGAGTCTTATCTAGATGGAAAGTGAGTGCCCTCAACTAATTCCTGACAGAGTTGCAAAAACGATTCAACAGAAGACAGGTAACCTTTTCAGCAAATGATATTGGAATCAAAACTAAATATTCATGGCAAAAAAAGAGCTTAGACTTAAACCTTTTATATTATACAAATATCAAATCAAGATAGATCACAAACTCAAATGTAAAATGTCAAACTGTAGAAGTTTACAAAAAAAGGCATAAGGATATTTTTTCTGGACTATAAGGCTGGCAAAGAATTTTAAAATGTGAACACATATGCATGAGTAACAAAAGAAAAGTGATAAATGTATTACTTTCAACTTAAAAAACATTTGTTCTGAGATAGCTCATGTTAATACAAAGAAAAATTGTAAGTGGGAAGAAAATATTCTAAATCTACAAATATGACAAAGGACCAGCATATAGAAAGAATGCATATAGCCCTCTCAAAATTCAACATTAAAAATAGTTTTATTAGAAAATAGTCTAACAACAAAGTGATATACAGATGGTAAATGAGCATGTGAAGATATGTTCAACATTATTATCTGTCAGGGAAAAGCAAATTAAAACATCATCAAGTTATCAGTACATACCTATGAGAATAAAAAGCAACAACATCTAATGCTGGTAAGAATGCAGAGAAATCAATAAATTGTTGATGGGAAGGTAAAATGGCATAACCACTCTGAAAACATGTTGGCAATTTCTTATATTAATAAATTATCATATGGCCTACGAATTATATTTGTTGGCATTTACATCAGAGCAATGAAAACTTATGTTCACAGAAAAACCTGTACACAAATATTCATGCAAGCTTTATTTGTTTTAGTGCCAAACTAGAAACAACCCAGATGTTCTTCAAACTATAATACATCCAGCCTTTGGAATTCTACTCATAAATGATAAAGAACACACTATTATATCTGTAACAGCTTGGATGAATCTTTAGGGAATTATATTGAGTGAAAAAACAATCCCAAGAAGTTACATACTTTGTGATTCCATT